>OX419340.1:29295888-29575888 GCA_948470475.1 Galaxea fascicularis | reverse complement strand
ATTCCCAGTTCCTTGAAGTCTATAAAAACTGGACATGAGTTGTTACTTTCGTGAAGAAACTTGGACTGAGAACAATAACCACTGAACTTGTCTTTATTTTGGTGGATCGAGAATGATTTGCAGTCTGAAGGTATGTGCTCTGTTACTGTAGCTTTTATGTAGTAGTGATATTGACTTTAATTAAATTTAAAAGAGCAGTATCGATATCAGGCAAACGCACGGTGTGGCCATTTCATGTTGCTTCCTAAACTTCATACATGAACATATAAAACTTGTCACAGTTTATTTTCCTTCGATTTACAGAGCAGACTTACTAGCATATTGATCTTCAACAAAATAAACGAACTAAGAAATGAATGAGATGAATTACTTTCCACTTTGCACCACTCTCTGTGATTAGAGCACTAATTTTAATTTAAGTACACGGTAAAGGTCATTCTGAAACTTTTCTGTCTCGATGCTCGAAATATTTGTCGAGTACATTTGCTCTAGCATAAAATTACTCTTACAGCCAGGACAAGAAAATATTACGTTATTTCTTAAGGAAAATGCAATAATCCAAACAACTTTTATTGACACCGAGGACCTGCCCGTCCGATCTTCGATCAGTTTTCAAGAACTTCGGTGACAGACAAAAAGAACGTGTGCGCTAAGGGACGAATATTTTCTTCCGTTTTACAAAGGCTGTTCATCGCCTAAATGTGTTTGATTACTGAAATAACTTTTATTGACACAAGTAAAACCCCATCTTTTGAGTAAACTGCGAGAAAGCTGTTCCGCCATCTTTGAGTGGAAAGAATGGGACTTGTGTAAATGAACTTCGAACTTCAAGTTTTAAAGCTGCCTTTAATGAGCAAAAGGAACAAATTAGAGAATTCCTCATAGCGATACTTTTTTACTTTTTACAAAAATGTCCGTCGCCTTAAAAGTTTTACATGATTGAAATAGCTTTCAATGACATAAGTAGCCGCCCCGCTTTAAGTGAGCAGCGTGACTCAATGTTTATCCATCTTTGAGTGCAAAAAATTTGCTCTTGGGTCTGTAATCTTCGATCTTTTTAAGACCGCCCGTGAGAGACGCAAAACGAACAAGTATAAAAATTACAGTTATTCAGGCTCAAAGAAATATGTTGGTACTAAGACCCTTCGAACGCTTCAGTGTTTATACGTGGAATTTCTAGTCTTTGCACACAACCGCAGGGACCACGCAGGGGGTGGGGCTGGGGGGAGGGGCTTTGGTGGATTAGATCACTATTTCTTTTTAATTAAGTAATCCAAGTCTGTCTTTTACAAAAAAAAAGCACATTACATTATTTTATGTCAAATATACGGGCCTCTTAGGAAACGCTGCCTTTTTCGGTTTTGTCCATTTCGATCCAATTTTGTTTTTTGACGGTACAAACACGGCCGGATGAGGCAGTTTGTCGTTAGGTTTGTTCCTGAACAGATGAAAAATGATTCATTTCTAGATCCATTTCTAGCCATTTCAGGATACTTAAATTTCTGATTTTTCCGGGGAAGCATGCCCCCTGACCCCCCCAGTTGTCTTATACGCATTCGCATTAGCCCCCCAACTCGAAAATTCGCTCCGAGTTCCTGCAAGATTATTGGCAACTTCTTAAATACCTTACGAGTAGACAGTATTTGGGTTTGCTGACTGCGGAAACATGGAGTGCTAGACAGTGCTTGTTCTGGAATACCCAAACATACCAACACGACAACACAAGCGAGTAGTGAACTCCCAACGAAAACCTTAAAAAAAGAGACTAGTAAAAGAGGACAACGCATGGAGGTCCCAGCCAAGGTTAGCAAGAATTCCAGAACATGCCTAGAGCGACAAATCATAACGACAATCAAACTAAAAGACGAAACAATTCGGAACTCACAAAACACAACTGTGGGCGACTAACCAAACGATATCCACTTCATAACAGATGTACACTTTTATCCATTCAACGTGACGTGAGAAGTAGGAGTTACTGCCCACTTCACTTATCCGGACCTATTTTTTTAATCATTACTGAGTGTTCCATTAGCTAATACTGATATTTTTGTGGTTTCATGCCCAGCATAATCCAAGCCGTATGTGCTCTCTGATCCAGTTGACTAATTACCCAGCCCGACTATTTAACTCCCAGAAAAAGTCGTGAGTTAGCAGAGGGCGCCCCTATACTTTTCAGTTTTGTGAAACGTAATTGGGACTATTTTTTTCGCGTGAAACGTGATTTAGGTTTTTTATTTATTCGTGATTCGTGATTGCCCATATTTGATTTTTGCGTGAACGTGAACGAATTTTGGGAATTATCTGTGACGCGTGAACAGTCTTGATAGTTTTACGTGAATGCATTTTGCAACGTGGTATAGGAGACCCTCTTAGCAGACGCCAAAGCGGTATGCGTCTTTGCAATTGCTTTCATCAATTGAATTATTTATAACACTTAACACAGAATCCACGAAACTAATTCAGGTTATCATGCAAAATTGTTTTACAGCCTACTTTAAGACGGACTTAAACAATAAGGTCAATTAAGAATTGTTATCTGAGAAGACAGTTTTAGCCCCAGGTCAGTCGCTGCGTGATGTGAAAAAAATTAGGTGTAAATAACACGAAAGCGCCCACAATTTAGCTATTGATGCATTTAGGGAGTCCAGTCTGTGCGGCAGAGCTAATGAGTCACTATCACATGCATTCGCAGCTCTGAAAAATGCGCACACACCGAATATGGCAAGTCGAAAAAAACGGAGCGGGGACTATACTGATTGATGATGGGAAGGCGTCGTGATCTTTTCATCATATATCCGGGTTTGTAACTTAATAATGATTTGATCATTTTAGTTCAGATTTTAAATTTCTGTGTCATCCGAAAAACGGTTTTGCTACTTTCTTTTCCGGCAGGTCTGTGGGAAAGTGCTGTTGCTTTGGATATTTTTTGTATCAATCAATACCATAACCCCGCTGCCAGCAACACCGACTGATACTCGGGCCTTTCACTCCGCTGATCATAAATCAAATGCAGACAACCTTTTGAAAAACTCAACACGTCAAGGACTCTTACCCCAAACAATGAACAGCAGTACAGAACATCTGTTATCCACCAAAATACAAGCCACAAGGATTCGTCGCTCTGCAGGTTGTCTAATTAGAAAGCTTACGGTGCCCTGTGGAGGTGACTGGATTGTGACTGCGGAATGTAAAAAAAGAAGTATGACTTGCATCCGTGACGGCATAACTGCCCCAAAGTGTATCTCCACCGTGACTTACTTTGCAGCTTGTGGAAAATCGTTCCCAACAGATTGCAAATGTGCGAGTTAAAACATCCCTCATATACGGTGGTTGTGAATTGATCTTTCCTGTGGACTTACAAAGGATAATTTATTATCAGCGTATTATAATATTATAAGCCAGTTCATAATATGCTTTAGCTGGCAATTGATGTAAAGAGGACCGAGTTGCATAATTTATATTTATTGTTATGACTTACATGTATTATGAATTAAACTCGTTTGAAATATGGATTATCTTTTAATGTGTGCGAAGTAACTGAAGCGTTCATCTGGATTTGATAACTTGTCAATGAATCACTGGTATGGTTACGTATACAGATCAAATTGGATTGGACTCCGCTCTGTCCAATTACCATTATTAAGGATTTAAAGAAAACCCAGTCTAAATAGGTGCTACCAACCCCGTCACAGTTTTGTCACTGTTTTGTTCTAAATCTCCATGGAATAACAGCATATAGGCTGATCTATTCGGCTTAAATTGGTGAGGTTTCCCGTTTTTATACGAGAAGTCGGAGTTTCATGAAACACGTGCGCGCGTCCAATTATCCCGACGCGCGCAAGTGTCTTTTGAAACTCAGACTTCTCGTATTGCTTTGTCCTCATTCTAGTGAGATGTAATTTAGCTTGGTAATGTAAAACCTCAAGTGTTTATGACCCGTTCCATACCCGCCCAGCGCCTTTGAAATCAGCGGCCGGGAAAGGCAACCATGCATTAATCAGCAGCCGCTCTATGAACTGTAGCCTGCACAGCAAGCGTTTCAGTGGGGCTTTTTACTCCGGATTTTAAGTGACTGGGATGTTTGAATGGGGGCAAAAATTAACCCCTCCCCCCCAAAAAAAAACCATCTTTAGGACTTCCAACAAAACCCCAAAAAATCCCTGCCCACAAATGCTTTCATGCGACAATAGCCGCGGCTTTTGTCCGTTTTTGTAACTGGCCTAACTAAAAAAACTTCTCTTTGATTACTTTGTGATTCACAATAAATAAAAACAGTATACATGATTGAAAGCAAATAACACTTTAACTATTGGTGACAGTGTGTGGGGTTTTATCAAGAGACTATCATACAAGATATTAAAGGCGGAACGCAGTTTCTGTCATTCCCGCCGTGGCAAAACGAGAATGGAGCAAGACTAAAAATGTACGAGTTGTCCAATCAGTCAACCATTTCATAACCTCTTACGAAAGACCGAACAGGGTCATCAAGGTCATCGTTTTTCATTTCGTTACCACAGGAAATATGTCAAACGAACTATACAATGGCCGAATTTATACTAGAGACGAATTATCCGTCTAGACGAATTATCCGTCTCAGACAGATACTCCGTCTGTAGTATAAATTCGGTGTGGCGAAGGACGAATTATGGAGGCTTATTCGTCTCAGACGGATTATCCGTCTCTGAATTTATATCTAGATGGAACGTAGACGGTTTTTTGACGAGGTTTCCACATGAGAGGGTCTTGTTTCTTTATTTTCGCAAGGTTTCCTGGGATGCCTATTTCAAGATGGGTGCGGAAAAGCCATTGCTTCCTCGAAAGTAATTACAAATTATTCGTCAAAATTTGTGTTCGGATTTATACTTGGATGAATTATCCGTCTGACGGATAATCCGTCTTGATGGATAATTCGTCTCTAGTATAAATTCGGCCAATGAAGAAGAGCAAAAGGACCAAGATTTGTGGGGGCAGTAAGTCTAGAACGCGTCCAAAGTAAGCATCCTACTGAGATTTCCATTTCAGTCAGTCTCGGGGTCGGTACAATGCGACATCACTGTTGATAAATACAATTTGATATTAAAAGCTGTAAAACATTCTAATTCAGTCACCTCAGTGCTTGGTTTGATCGACCAACTTTGAATGACTAATTTTATCCAGCAGTGTTAAGGGAAAACACATAAGTTTGTCTTCTTTTTTAACGCTAATATGAGCTGGAGTATGAATTATAGTTACCTATCTTGAATTACTCACTCTTAGCATCTTTTCTCTTTGTCCACAGCTAATGCACTTGAATCAGGTTGCTCTCTCGACGAGAAAATGAAGAAAACTTTTGCTGTAAATGGAGTTTTAGTTGTGCCTCGGTTTGTATGCTTTTTGTTTCATACTTAGCCTCACTTACCTATTTATAATTATGTAAGAACGATACGTTCATTAACAACGAATGTTAAACATTAACGTTTGATTTTATTAGGTTGCAAATCAAATATGAAATCGTATTTTGCGGACATTTATGTAGCTTTTGCTTGTTTTGAACCCTGACGAGGCATTACATTTCGTTTTCGCATCTAACCAATAAACTACATATCTCACTAATGTGAAAAGAAAATGAACACCAGACATGGCTATGGAGGAGGCCTGATTGCAGATCACTGCAAAAAGCTGCCGCCAGCGACTTATCAGTTACTAAGATCAACTATCAAGACAATCAGCGGCCAATTAACATGACAACTAGTTTTATTATTTCCAGCTAAGACTGCCCCTTTTTAGCTGGACTAGTTCAAAATCCTGGATATGCCGTCAGAACGTATCCTTTCCCAGAGAAGTTGACGGCTGTTATGGTCAGTGGTTTCCCGTTGATTCGGCATGTGCATCGAGAGGACTGAAAGAAACACGTGGTGTACAGAGCCATTTCAAAGGCTGGGCTGGTTCCGATAAAAAAGGAGCTTCCTGGGGGCTTCTGGGCTCCTCTCCATCGTAACTTAGCCCATACCAAGGCCATCTAAAAGGAAGAAAGTGAACGAAAAAAGATTTAGAAATCTGAAGTCTCAATTAGTTTCCCCAGGGGTTCCCTTAGACATTGCTTCGTTGTTTACACAGTACAACCCTTATATATTTCCAAGGTATTTTAAACCCATATGTCGACCATTTATTTTGGTATAGACTGAGTTATTTGCATCAACGTATTAACCTAAAATAGAAACGGTTTAGTTTTTCGGCTAAAACTAGACTGAGAAAGATTTCCTCTTAGCAAAAACTGGAAGTCAGTAAACAAATGTCCGAAGTGTTTCTGTACGCCCAAGATGAACTGGTTTTAAAATAAGACGTGGAGGCAGGTAAGAAGGCGCGAGCGCGGTCTGGAGTGTTCAGGTGGCGGACCATGAAAAATGATAGAGAGGGTGTGGGGAAAAAAGCAGAAAAAAGGCCTGCATGCAAGGACAAAGCAAAAGAATTAAAATCGTGCCAAGAGGAAGGCAAAGAAAAATTATGTACCTACAGCAAAAAAAATCCTGTGTTTAAACTTTGTTGTTGTTTTGTTTGTTTGTTTGTTTTTCATGCACACACTCTCATGCAGACGCCTCATCCTTTAAGGCTGAACCCTTCATCTTTTCCTGTATACAATTAACAAAGAAATATATACCTCGTTGCTGACAAATTTTCTGATAGGTGGAGGATAATGAGTTAGCCTTCCTGCTTCTTTCTCTGAGAGATACTGGATCCAATTGTGAAAGCCTGTCGTTCTTTTGGAATTGGTTTGCCAGTCATCTGCTATTTCCCCTTTTGTGGATAAGACCGTTAAATCAAAAGTAGCATGGCGGAAACGCCGAGTCCAAAAATGAAATTATTCAGAATCTTTACAATGGAACAGACTTGGTTTCATGTGAATGGTGAGGTTGAGCGTTCAATAGCATTTTGTGCAGCAGAGAGCAGCAGTGGAAAAGTCAGTTATTTCAATACTTAGGGGTTTTTTAACACTACGACGCACCTTACTGTGAACACCCAACAAACATTTTTACAAGTTAGCCAATCAGGGTAGGCGAATTTGATTGACAGACATGCCTCGATTTGGTTGTTGCCTGTTGAAACTTTCTACGGAAGCGTGTCAGTCAATCAGATTTGCGCACCTTAATCAGTGGCTAACTTGTAAAAATGTTTGTTGGGTGACCATGGTAAGGCGCGTCGCACTGTAATGGTGGCGCTTGAATATGTTGTCGAAGCACTCAAAGGTAAGATTCACCTTAAGGCTTTTAATCCTCGATTTGATTGCAATGTTGAAACAAGTTGCAAAGCATAAAAAATAAAATAAAGATTGTAATATGGAAGCAAGAAATGGTTGGTCGTGATTTCATTATCTCAAAGCTATAAAAAACACCACCGTATCTATTAAAACTTCATGGTGCCTAATTGAGACGGACATCATGTCTTCTGTACACGTTTACTGAAACTCAACTCAAGCTGTGAAATTTAATTTTGAGTGACGATAAAGTCAAAAAGTAATAAAGAAAATTAAAAAAAACCTACCGACAAAAGTGTGTTCAAATCCAGAAAAATGAACACCCCGGCCTCTTTTAGCAAATTTCCCAAACCACATTTTCTTCAGGATAGGTTTGAACTGTTCAAGGCACTATATAACAGAAAAGGTTAATTAGCAGTAAAAACGTAGTAAATGTGTTTCATAATAACGACAATACGCTCAAGAGCTCAGTTCTAGTCCTTTCCTTTCTATTCTATTCCGCGTTTAGTATATACTAAAACAGTGGATAGCGTTTTTCGTGCACTCTGACTGCCTACTCAATCTCGGGATAGCAAGTGCCATTTGCTGCCGAGCAACTCGCGCGAAAATTGTAATTGTTGACAGGAATGAATGAGTTCAAAATCATCATTTTTTTAGCTCTATTATCTCACTGTTTTAGTATATAATAAAACAATAAAAATATCAACAGCTAGCCACCTCCACTTCGGTCAATAAAGGCTGTGCCCTCACGTGACCAGCGGCCATACTGGTTTTTTGAAACAAAAGGAAGATTTTGCATAAAAATAGAGTTCAATTCCCAGAAGAATGGTTTACTCCTCCGACATGGTCGCCGTTCCTTTGTTTTGCTCCTCCAACATGGCCGCCGTGATGTGCGTGCTTTAATACTCATTCACTAATGACGTCAAAACAGGGTTAGAACAAACTAAAAATAAGAAGAGTACGCTACGACCAGGGGAGGTAAGTAGCGTATTACTAATATTCTTACCACGCGCGTTTTGACGTCTTCCTCTTCTTGGTCCTTCACTTTAATTTATTCTAGTCTATTCTGATTTGCTCTTTTGCATTCTGCTTTATTCTGTTCTGCTTACTATTCTATGCTATTCCATTCCATGGCAGCCTAGACAATTCTAATAAGGATAAAGTTGGTATTGAATTTTCACCTTCAATGAAATTTTTCCTTCCTTTTGCAGATACCTGAAGGCAATTTCCATCGGTCCGCCACCAACAATTACAGTATTGATAAATGCATCCTCTTCCGTGATCTCTATAGAGGAAGTTTTTTCCGGCAGATTCTCGTCGGCTTCGTAATTGTCTAACAACGCTTTAAAAAAGATCAAAGAACCTTGTCACACGAAGCCTGAACTTAAGTCTCCTTTACTTCTTGTGGGTAAATTACCTTTGAATTTCACGAAAACATCTCTTTGCAGTTTCTTTTTCCCCAGTTTAGTCACAGTAATCAAAGGGTGCTGTTTAGGTCCAGTGTAGATAACAATTTCTTGTCCAATTTGAAGATTATCTCCAGCAGCATCCCACATGTCTTGACAAACATTTCCTAGATCACTTTCATTAGAGCAAAGAGTAAACAATAATAAGCTAACTGCGTAAAGAATAGCTAAAAAATTAATAATAAGAGCAAGTCGTTTTGCCACGAAAGCCAGAAGATTGGTAACAGGAAATATTAATCGTAACTGGCGTCAATGATCATCATCATCATCACCATTATGCAAGACATCGCACTAGGATAGAGTTGTCGGCTGACTGAAGCAGATAGGTGTAATAATTTGATGTTTTTGTCTGCCATTATGGAAGGAGCTCACAGTCTGAGAAAGGATAGTAAACGTTTATACAAATTCTCCCTACATGCAACATATGAAATGTCTGAAGAACGGTAAAGAGGATACACATGTTGATATTGGTGGTTAATTCTCCGCCAATTTTCCTTGCTCTCCAAAATATGTTTTTTCTAGTTGACAGTTTTGAAAACATAACTCGGTCGCTGAAGCAAAAAGTTTAGAGACAATTCATGTCGCAAGTTTTCAAGATTTCTAAACGGCCACAATGTCTATCATGAAATTTCAGTTACTTTTTAAATAATTAAAATCCAGCGGCTTAATCAACATACAAAAATGTTTGCTTACACCGTAGCCCTGGTAGATCTTTCAGTTTTGGAAAGACTCTCTCCAAGAGCGCAGAGCAGAAGTAAAAAGTTAAGCAGCTCATGCATTTTGTAGACGACGAAATGGTGTTCCTCTTTGCCACCTCCGAATGACGCCTGTTCTTCAACGGAAGCTTAGGTGAGTAAATTTTCACCTAAACCCCAAGTGAGTGTATTCTTTCAATAATGTACATAAAGCTGAACAAATATAAACAAACTACGTCATATTTGCATTTCGTTTGTGCCAATTTGTGTAAGACACACCGAAGTAGCTTTGAATATTGTCTTGAAGCAACAAGAGTCAATTTTGTGACTGTTAGTTCAGACAACGGTGAGATCTCTACTCTCTGTTCTCGATCTAGAGTCACAAAAGAAACTGTACTTCACGGAATTCTCAAAACTAGCAAGATGTATGTTGACGAGCAGTGCCTCAGAAGGACCAAACAGAGGGATAGTTTTCAGAGCGAAAGTTACATACCAACCGAATTGAATGGCAGAATGACTTATTAATAACCGGCCTTTCTTCACTAATAGAAAACGAACGACGTTACTTGCACTTCAACAAAAACGTCTATTTGCGCAACTACATTTTTTATTAACAAATCCAAAATGACTGTTAATTTTTAGCCATAAAAATATCACCGTGAAATTTCCGATTTTTTTATTTCGGTAGAAGCATAAAAAAGGGTTTTCAGTTGTAAAAATAACGTTGTATATAATTTTTCATTCTTTAGTAAAAAAAGGCTCTTACAATTCAATTAAAGTTAGTGATCTGCCTTATACTTGAGTCTTGACCTCAGTATTCTACAAACGAGCTGAGTATAGTTTTCTTTCAGCCCTTTCAGCCGTACTTGCTTTTTGTTTTTGTCTCTCAGTTGTTTTTTCAGCAGGGCAAGGGTGTAAAATTAAACCATACTTAGAACGGCCAAGAGACGAATAAGAAATTGATTATTTTCGTGAAATTTTAAAAAAGTATTTATTTAAAAGCCGGTCAAATAAAAGTAATGGTACCATACGATTCAGTGACGGTTGTGAACTGACATAGAGCCATGATTTTCTAAAAAAATATACAAACTATTTTGCACTACCTATCAAGCACGTAACACGTACGTAATTGCCCACAATCACCTCCACAACTTGAATGTTTTCTTACATATGAGGTGGCAAATACAAAATTGTTAGTTTCTTAAGTTAAACGCTAACATAACTACTGTGCAGTGGAAAAAAGAAAAATGAACACCTAAAATGAAATGCAATATGATCTCTCAAGGTATATTTGTAGCAGTGAAACGTTTGCGTGGCTGAAAATGTTCTATTTACCTAGATAATGGAAACTGAATAACATCGTCAGGCTTCGATTGCGACAGCCTGAAATAAACTGACACACCTGTGTTTTCCTAGCTATTAATGGCAATACGGATGGTTCTCAGCGCTTATTTTACCCATCACTGCTTTTATTATTTAATGGGAAGTTGTGTATCTAGCTTTCGATTTTTTTCATGAGTAAGGATCTTGTAGAATTGAATTTTGAAAGGATCAAACATATATCAAAACGCTCAAGAAGTATGTATGTTACGATAGTGCAGGACAGCATTGATCGTACGCGTGTGTAGTTCGTGTCAGCAAAAATCAGGTGTCGCTGCATGCGGCCTTCCAACTTTGTCACTCGTTTACGACCCTGACGCCTGTTTGGTTCGAGACAAATTTCAATGTCGGAAAGAAAACAAAGAGGAATTAAAAATGAATTGTAAATGTCGCAAACTATCGTGCTTTTTTAGCCAATTTTTGTCGGTTGTCGGTGTTTTGGGAGAAGGCGGCTGTCGCCTGTTTTCAGAGCCATGCCGCTTACACATCGATCAAGGCAAACATTTTCTGTTTGAAACAAGCCAGAATAAAAGGTCAAGACAACGTCCTGACGTATTCCCTTGTAGGCTTTTGAACATCTCTAAAAACAAGTTATACAGTGAGGGACAATCGAATAGCTACATAGCGACGAAAAACGGAAGACCTTGAAAGATTATCACTGCTTTCTCAAGCAAATAATGGAACGTACAAGTCCAAGTAACAGAGTCAGTACCAATTTTGGCCGAATTTTGCGATTTGTTTACAATCAAAGAAAGCCATTGACATAAAAATGAGTGTGTTTAGAACAAGGTGCTTAAAACTGAATTGATTTTCATAGAAATACACTGCCGCCCCAACTTCCATGTTCTTCAAAGGTCTACTTTTAAACATCCTGGGCGCTGTTGTTCAAAAGCCGATTAACCCTAATCCAAGGTTAAAAATTAATCAAAGACTTTATTTCTCTATTCCCAAGCGTTGTTAAACGCTGATATCCTGCACAATTTTAGATTAGAGGAACGCAATCCTAAAAACCAAAAGAAACTTCATCCAAAAGATAAAAAAACCGAAACCAAAGTTAACGCTAATCATTGATTAAGTTAATCGGCTTTGGAACAACCGGACCCTGGTGTTTTGGAGTAAACTGCTCGAAACCCGTTTCAATTGCAAAAGATTCCCGATAGCTAAAATGTAAAACGTGGCAAATGGCCCTGACGCTACATTACAGTGCATTTTTGGCAGCAAATGCAACACACACAGCTTGCGCAACAGGTTGTTGACGTTTTATCTGGAACAGACAAATTGTCGTCATGTAGAGTCGGAGATACACCCTGGGAATGATCATTGGCGAATAAAATACTTTCTGCAGCTTTTGTGTCTTGTTTAGGATAATGAAACTTCAGAACCGAGACAGTGCCTGATTTGGTCACAAGCACCACAGAGAAACCATCGTCACTTGGATAAGCATCAAAGTATTTAACCTGCGACTGGAAATCGAAAGAATTGATCAGTTCGCCATTCTCCATATTCCACGCCTTTATAGTTCCATCACGTGAACTTGTAACCAACACGCGACTGTCACAATCACGTGGTCCCAGTAGGTGCTTGTCGCGATGAAGGATCTTGAGATTCATGACTGCGTGCGTGTGACCCTTGAATTTGCGAGCACAGGTTCCGGAGGTGAGGTCCCATAACAGAAGCTGGTCCTTTCCCTCGTGTGACCCAGCGATTAAAAACCGATCATTATTTTGATTGTCACCCGTGATTTGTAAGCACTTGATGGAGTCATGGTGGCCTTCCAAGGTGCGCAGACACTCGCCTGATTTGGTCATCCATACCCGAATGGTAAAGTCACCCGAACCAGACACTACAATACTGTCGTCGCTTGTTGATGCTAAGCAGCCAACAGCTGCAGTGTGACCAGTAAAGGTTCTCTCCCAGGTCTTTGTTGAGAGGTTCCACATTCGAACAGTTTTATCTTTTGAGCCTGAGATCGCACTGAGTTTTGTACTCATGAGAGACACGCACAACACCGCATCCGAATGCCCAGTAAGCTGTTCAGAATAACCGAGATCGCCATGGCAAAACCCAACAGTTTTATCGCTGGATGCAGAGATAATGATGCTGTCATCGCGAGAGACTTGCAACGCAACTATACCCCCTTGATGAACGTGAAGGGTTTGTTGCAATTCAAGACTACTGCTGCAGTTCCACAGTGTTATATCACCACTGTGCGAGCCAGTCACCACTTGCGCAGATTGATGCAAGGCCGACATACAAGCGATTGAGGCAGAATGACTTTTAACGCATGTGGCACTTGAAATATCCCACAACTTCAGAGAATCATTTTTGGATCCAGACAATCCCCAGCGCCCACCCGTTGCTATAGTAACGCACTCAGGCTGCGTTGCATGATGGATGATGTGATCGCTTGGTGTTGACAGGTTTATGGCGTTTTCATTGCCCGTGGCATTCCAAAGCTTGACGTTTTTGTCGTTTGAACCGGATATGATGGTTTTGCAATCCCTCGTTATGGAAACGCATGAAATCCAGGAGGAGTGACCAATCAATGTCTGTTTGCATTCGCCTGTCACAGGACTCCAGACCTGAAATCAAGGAAAACGTTTGAAATGCGTGGTTCACACAAACAGTATCACAGAAGCTATCAAAGCAAGCGATGGCTGAGCCTGAATAAACGACTAGAGATTTGTAAGAGAATTGTGGCCTTGACGCGCACTATCCCGAAGATAAATTCTGGTAATAGATTTGCTCGTAACGTTATTCACTGAAAATGGAATCCCAAAGTTACTTTTCAACACAGCAATTTTGATTTGTTGCTACTTGTAAAGGGAAACTCCGAGCTACGTTCAGTATCTTGTCAATGAGCCCCATTAGTATGGTTTCCATTGAAAGTCCTCTGGGACTACAATACACGGGCTGCTCCAACCAGTATGGAAATGCCTTTCATGCAAGCATACGTAAACTGGTAAGCATGAACTCTACATACTTTCAACATATCATCTTTTGAAGCCGAAACAATGAAGCTATCGTCGGAAGCCACGCCTAAGCGCCAAATTAGGTCTGTATGACCTTTAAGAGTCAAGCAACACTGAAGCGTGACAAGATCCCAGATCTTCAATGACTGGTCCTTCGAGCCGGACACTATTCGGTGGCCATCGTTCATCGTGGCCAGGCACTTGACTAACCCTGCCAAAATACAACAATCCATTGAAATAAATGCTTACTTGATGGTTTACTACCGAAATAACTAATGTGTCACATCCACAGACTGCCAGAACAAACATGTTTTTAGATGACTGAGAAAACCTCATGTGGTCATTTTTTAAAGCGAACTTTCAAATAAGTTTCCCCCACTTCCCCGAGTCTTGATGAGACCAGGCGCGCATTTCTCGAAACTCCCGAAACTTTTCGGGCGCATTTCAGTTGCCACAATTTCCTTAGTATCTTAAAAACGGAGCCGTTTACAGGCATGAAATTTTGCAACGAATTTTTCCTTTGGTATCTTGAAGTCATAGTAAAAGCTTAGCTTTTTAGAATAAGCGAATCGCAGTTTTAGAAATGACTTTTCGGGTCCGAAAAATTTTCGAGATTTTCGAGAAACGGGCCCCAGGCCCGACTCATGCTTGTGTAGGATTATAAAAACACGAGCGATGGTTACATATGTAATACCGACGCTTGATACTTCCCAAGAATACGCTAGCAGCTGTTAAACCATCACTCAATTTTAAAGACGTCTAAAAGCTGTAAAAGCAACACCCGCCTTACCTCCATGACCTTTGAGTGTAGCACAGCTCATTGTTTTCAGATCCCAAATCTTGACTGTCTTGTCTTCTGAGCCAGATATGGCGCTTCCACCATCACGTGACTTCTCCAGACATAAGACTGGACCTGAGTGACCCTTAAAGACAGCTTGACATTCCTCCGCCGTAAGCGACCATTGGCGAACCGTGCTGTCCTGGGATCCAGTGACCACGTCGCCATTTGCCAATTCAATGATGGCGTTGACTGCTCCTACGGGACATTTTAGTTTCAGTGCCTAATCACTTAATAACTTGAAGGCAGCCGTACCTGGTTTCGAAATATCAGCCCTTTTTATTTGTTTTCCAAGTATCTGAAAACACCATCATTGTAATAAAGTGAAACTACATTATTTTGGCATGTATATTGAGTATCTATTGAAGTTACCTCCTGTGATGGTGTAGATTAGCACTATTGCGGCTTCGAACTAGCTCATACTACACTCATAACTGTAAGGGTATAGCTTCATTGCTTTCACTCCCAACGATCTCAATATTAATTCTCTTTACTGTCTGCCATACATTGCTAATTATGTTATAGTTCTGGGAATTTGGTGTTAAATCAAACAATATCCCCTGGTTGATTTGTTTCTTTATTCTCATCACCTAACTGCTTGGCAATGTGATGATGATGTAACGAGAAATTACTTATTGGTCACTCCTGGGAATGAAAGGATTAAGAATTAGGAGAAACCCGAATTAACACTGTTAAAGGCAACGGACAATCTTCACCTATGCACAAGCAACATTCTTGTTGCATTTTATCCTTGTGGGACAAAGAAAAGCGCTTTGATTACCTTCATGACCATGGAGCGACTTCTCCTTCAGACCGTCCACAGTGCGCCAGACACGAAGAACGCCATCCGCTCCACCGGTCGCAATGTAAATGCCGTCGGAAGTGACCGCCAAACAGGTAACCACACCTTCATTGTCAAACTGCTGTAGAGCTTCTCCAGAATCGATGTCCCACACACCTACACTCGACTTTGCAGAGCCAATGACGTGCTTTTCATCCGGGGTCAACACAAGGCAGCTTGGTCCCTTGTCCTCCATTTTCAGCGTATGAAGACAATCAAGATTGATAGTGTTCCAAACGTTGATTAGTGAGTCTTCACCAGAAGTGACGATGAACTTATCATCACTTGTTACCACAATTTCGTTCACTCTTTGCTCGTGACCACGAAGGTTTGTTTTCAGCGGTCCTCCAGCCGAAATTAGGCACGCGGACTGGGGAATGAAAAGAGGTGACGACTGTGCATAGCACCAGCGGTAGCACTGCTTGATAAGACCGTCAATTTTCGGAAACTGGTCTCCAAAGGCAAGCAGTCTTCCAATAAGCTGAGGCGCCAAGCAATTCACGTCATGTTTTATATTACTTGAAGCAAGGACAAGAGTGTCCTGGATTAACCTTTGAAACAAAAATAACGAGTGTCTTTGAGAATCCTTTGTCGTACGTCTGATTTAATCTAAAACACAGTTGAAATGGTCCTTGTTAGCAACCCCAAAAAATTCATTTGTTAAACTTAAGGTAATCTTACTGAATAAAGAGGAAACAATCAAATGACTCCAATTCAACGAGTTGGGTATCACAGAAGCATTACCAGGGCGAGTTTAATTTTATGAAAGCACGGAAGCGTGGCCGGTGAGCTTAAAGGTTTGGTCAGAAGTCTTCCAAAACTGGCTGTGAAGGTAACTTCACTCGTGTTATACGACAAAAATTTTAAAAATGGTAGAAAAATGAACAGACTACTGAAACATGTGTCTGGGAAAGATGAAAGCGCTAAGGATATTCTAACACATTGATTCTAGCCAAAAGACTGAACGGCATTCTCTCCATAGACAACATACTATTGCCCTATTCACACCAAAGCTTAAACATGTTTAATCATGTGTAGTGATTTTCAGTGGTAACTCAGGTTTAGTACTAATCAACGCATATAACTTAAAACTTATGTTTTAGCCATTCCCACCTTTTTCTGTGAATGGATTTTCTGTTAAACCCAGGTTAATTTTAATGGTAGTGTTTACTTGGTGTGAATGGGATATAAGTGAAACAAACGAAAATGGCAATTTTCTTACACATACGAAACCTAAAGTCTTTCATACGAAAGTATTGGTCGATATTAATTCTTATAACCATTACGACTACTTAAGAATTCAATAGTAGATGCCCCACCTCACATCAAGCTCCGGCCGTACTTTGAGAGCCAGGAGATAATCCTCCAAAACATCATTGAGTGACTGGCCCCGTTCTTTGCTTTGAATCCACTCAAAATTAAACAGCACCTCGCTGTCTAGAGTGGCGACCTGTCCAGAGTGAATGAGGTGAAATGGCATTTCGCTGAGCTTTCTTAAGTTGAACACACTCTTACTGAACATAAGAGGCTGACTGGAGACCTGTCTGTCAGCTTCTGGTAACGTTTTCTTTCTGCGAGTTAAAGTAATGTGCTTCTTACGACCGCCACCCCATTTTCCTGAAAAATACACACAGGCAGGTCTTAGACCAGCAATTGTCTGTGTCGTAAAAGCAAACACAAAACAATTACTTTACCAACCTCACAACTGACAAGTCATTAAATCTCCATGGAAAACTAAGGTAAGGTTATCACTGCATTCTGTTTTGAAATTACAAAACACCGCTTGTGGTGATATAATCTGCTATCCCTCCTTTTTCCGTTGATACGGATCCACGGTGTAAATGCCAACCTCGTTCCCAGGGTCTCTCATCTTACCGCTCCCTGGAGCGAACTCGTTCGCTCCAGGGAGCAGTAAGATGAGAGACCCTGGGAACGAGGTTGTGTAAATGCTAAAACCCCTCAGTACTGGAGCCAAGTTGCTGGCGTTTCCATGAAAGCAGAATTAACACCCAACATTACCGATGTGCCCATTGTACTCGTCTTGATATTGATTTCAAAAATAGTATATATTCATTAGCTTTAAAATTGCTTATCGCTAAAGGAAACAACCAGTGAATATACCTTGAAAATACTCCGACAGCAAGGAATGACGGGCCTGCTTCTCTTGAGGATCTGACAAGTACTGAGACTGAGCAGTCTCCCAGAATTGTCGGTGGTACCAGATAATCACGGTCTTCCCATCTGCTTGCCGCTCAGTCAGAAACTCGTCGATGTCATTACGTATGCGAGCCCACAGTAGGTTTGGCAAGCGAACGACACCTTCCACGGGAGGATCCCAATACTGGTAAACGTCATCGATGACGTCATCGTCGAGTGACAAAGCATCTTCAAGCTCGTTTTCTGTGAGGCCATTTCGACCAGCGGTGATGTAACCAAGAGCACGCGATGTAAGCGTTTTTCCGTGCTTACGTTCCAGGCGTTGGAACAGAAGGCGTATGGCTTGAGGAACGTCACTTCCAAGGTCAAGCCCACGGACATTTGTGTAGGAAGCCCATCGCGAAGCTTCAGTGAATACCAGCTTTAAGAACAAAGGTTGAGGACAACGACTGAAACTGGATAGCACGATTTCGAACTGTTCTTCCGTCAAGGTTCGTCCGATTCCATCAAGCCATGCTTGAAGAATCTGTGTACCCATGCCAACAGTAAGCTTGGGTACTTCAATGTACGAGCTCTCCTTCGGAAGACTTCGTCGAAGATTCGGAAGAATGTCGTAATAATTTGGCAAAACCGACACTACAATTTTAACAAACTGAGGGCATTTCTTCGGCAACCAGTTCATAAGGTGGGCGTTGTTTGCTGCTGATAATTGATCCACAGAATCTAAGATAAGCACAAATGGCTTGACAGTGCTTACGGGTAAACTTAAAGTAATTCCATGAAAAAATCGAACTAGTTGAGAAAAATCTTCCACAACATCTGCTTTTGGTGGATCCATGCTGTACACTTCGCAGATCTGAAGGCAAATACTGGAAATTGCCGCTCGTATTGATGAACTGTCAGGGGAAGAGCCTAGGAAACGGAAAATACACACAGTACCGTCTCCAAGCCATTCCTTTGCTGATTTTGCGACGACAGCCATAATTGATGTTTTTCCAGAACCTGAAGAGCCATAGATGACCAAGGGCTCTGGCTTTCCAACGTCTTTCAAAAATGTTTCTATCTTTTCCAAGACGTCCTCACGACCACGAAAGCTCGCGCATTTGTCCTGGCAAAACCAAGCATGGTGAAGAACTTCCTTGTACAGATTACTTTCCTTTGTCTTCTCTTTCGCAGTTTGCTGTAAGCTCTTGTCGATCAGTCTCTGGACATCCGACTCGAACTTATTACAGAACGAATTTAGATACTCTTCATGCAATCTGTCAGACGCATTAATTCCCCCATTACTCCATTTAACTTCAAAATGCGTCACGTTATTTTCTTCAAGCTTCTGAAGAACACGATCACGTTTCAGCTTACTCAAGAAATCTTGGGCTTCAATGTCGCGCTTTCCTCCCACCACATCAGTATAATTTCTGGAGCTGCTGTCTGTGAGGTTTACTTCTATATCGGAAATATGGCGAATGTAGCAAAGAGACTGGGCATCGGGATTTGAAGAACCAAGGATGCCATATTCAATTTCCTCCTCAGTAACTGAAAAGAAAAGACAACAACTAAACAGGAATAGCATCAGTATGCTACGTTATGGGCAACTATTCCAGAGAACGAATTCCAAGCACTTATCATATCTTGCCATAATTTAGGATGTCGCTGTGAAACTTTGTTTGTCTCCATGGCTGCATTTTATGCCAAATTACGCCGAACTAATCTTCAGTCCTTACACTCAAGCTAGAGCCTTTTGATCATTAAGTCCAACTAGGACCGAACCACAACGTTCATGTCGAATCAACTACTTAGTTTATGCCAGTTGTCGCTAACGTAAACACTGATATGTATTTCCTGAATAGAGAACGAGAACCATCACAAATACCTGAGCTAAAATACTTGTGTGCTTGTTGAATAGTGATCTTATTTCTCTCAATCGCGATTTTTGCCGTCGTCTTGAAAACTCTTTGGAAGGACTGGAAAATCTGCCACCACTGATCTCGCTCTATCTGGTTTTTCTCTCTGTTTGCCTCACTCAAGTCATTGTAGTGCGGAAAGTGGTCCGTTATTGGCTGAAGCACATACTCTGTGGGAATGGCATTTGTGTCCTGTGAAATTAAGGTACTCTAGCGTTACCATAAATATTGCGGTCATCGTGAACATTGCGTATGCATCATGGGAATGCAACGGACATCGAACCTAGTGTGCGGCCTCTCTTTATTAATTTCTTATAAATGCAACTTCTGGTAAAGTTGCAATGGAAAACTCCATGATTTGAAACTTTGTGGTGGGCGTCTGCTGGCCACTACACACGGATGAAGTTTTCATTCACGACATGCATCCCAAGGGAGTGAGCTCTTTTTCCAAGGAAAAATATTGACAAGGCAACCAACTCTTTTTTTAAACGTAGATCAATTGACAATCTTGCCGTTGTCTATGCAATAAATGAATGCAGCATTTTCCGAGAAGTGCGAAAAACAGACAATGGCAAGAAGGTGTCCCGCCAATTATAAAATGCATGAGCAAACGCCAAACTCACCGTCAGCATTTATGAGTACGCGGAAAAGAAAGAAAGAGTTTTAAGGAAACCAGTCACAATATATATACCTAATCATATATAATTTGTAGTTTCTTTACATTCGTGAACAAGTTCCCATAACACGTTTTATAAAACTATAGTCAACAAAAAGCTTGAAAATAATTTAAATTACAAACCTCACCTTCCAGTACCACTCTAGAAGGGACTCGATGTGCTGTGGCTGATCGTAGGTTTGTCGCGCCACTTCCACCAAGGCCTCAAACTCAGTTGCTTTGATTCTGTACGGGAATGGACGGTAACCGTACTTGTCGCCTAACAGGCACTGATTGAAACAATGTATTAGAAAGATTTTTTAACGCATAGAAGCGACGATAAATAATAATCTAGAGCAACCTACGAACGAGACAACCTCGTGGCATGAAAGCTTGGCCTATATATTTGTTCGTGTCGTCGTTAAAAAAAAAAAAAACAAATATCCGGTTTGAAACTAGCGTAATCGTTTTTATGTTCCCTGTGTAACATTTTGCTGGCCTGAAATTTCGAGCAGGAGTTTGAGTGTCCCCATTGCGCTTCGTCAGAAGACTCAGATTTCGCCGAAATGACGTACTTGGTAAATTCCAAGGCACCAGAATCATGGCGGACAAGAGAGGAAAGAGTCATGGGATCAGTATACTATCGATTGGCCAATGGGCCCAATGGGAATTTCAAACTGGCCGAGCTACAATCTTAGCCAGAATACAAAGAGAAATAAAACACCCCTCTCCCCCAAATCTTGCTCACCACAAAGTTTGGTCCTGGTGTAAGCCGCTGACAGTTTTTAATTTCCTGCACGCAGAGCTCATTGGTCTTGTGGTCAGCGGTAGCTTCATCGCGCACGCCCCACCTCATGTCAACCACTTGAAATTCCAAACCTCGCTGTTGGCAGTAAGACCGTAGGCTGGGATAAACATCTCTCATAAGTCGATTTCTCTCTTCGACGGTATCTATAAAAAGAACCACGAGAGGAATAAACTTAAAGAAGGAACAGCACAGGCTCGAAACAGATTTTTCGTTTCAGGGGTGCACCTTTTGAAAAAAAATTTCCTACAAACTTTTTGTTTTTCTTGACGTTACAACACCTTTTCGACATATGCCAAACGTTTACTCGCTCAGCAGTGGCGCTTGACCGTTTATTTTAAAAATTGTCGGTTATCTCGAACTGAAATCCAGTTAGACACTTTTACAGGGGAGTAGTCAGGGGACAGGGGAGGGTTCCTGGGGTTTTGGGGTTATGATCATGGCTATAAATTTAAGAGGGAAATGATCAGAACCCCACTTTCGGAATTCTGCGGAATGAGGTCTTCACTTTTGAAGAGAAAGAGAAGGAAATTTCAAAACGCATCTCGTCCGTTATCGAGGGATACGGTATTATAAGGATGTTTATATCATTTATAGTGATATCCTAGCAGAGTGAACGGTAAGGCACAAAACTACAGCATTTGATGAAGTTTGCAAGGTATTAACAACTATTTTCTTATCCATTTTCAATTCTATTACCTTCCCTTCGGAAAGCGAGATTTGGAATCTCCTCTTAGAAAAGCTACCTATTGTTACACTCCGTGGGTTCAGCGAATAAAAAGTATCGTAATAATGACAAGTTTCCACTTTTTTTATTCCGACCGCTATGCCCTCTACACACTCGTCCGATCGCCGCTCTACCGCTCTCCCAGCCCAAACATGGCAACCCCATATTTGGAAAGCAGCATGCAACATCACACTACACTACGTCACATAATGACCCATTACACTACGTTTCGTGCTAAGATTATCAAAAATCAAGTAAAGGCCACTTCTGAGTGCCTGATAACAAACTCTTTTGGTAGAGCATGCCCCCGGACCCCCTAGCAAAGAGCGCCTCCGCAGTTCCATTGACAATTGGACCAGCAATACTACATTAGGAACTCCCCATTGTAAAAATGCAGGCTAAGCCCCTGCTTTAGGATGCAAAACTAATCAGCCCACATAATTTAGCAATGTTCTCAGCTCCCATGAACCCCCTGTTTCACTTGTGAGGAAAAATAGGGCAACGACGTGCGGGGTTGACAGCCCCCCCCCCCCCCACCCCCTTCTCACAAAAGCCTACCTTGCATAAATGCCGAATTTAACATCAGGAAAAAAAGGATTTCAGTTTCCAGAAACAAAGCGAGAACAATAACCTGCCGCGAAAATCTGGAACATCAAATACATGTACATCAAACTGTGGTTCCGAAATACGATTTAAAAAGCTCTTCCCGTTTTTCACTCAGTGGTAATACAAAGCTACTACTGAATTTATATACATATACTTTATTGAGCATCCCTAAAAAGGGCTTTTCGACAGCGCATCTTTCCTAAGCTCATCCTTTCGCCACCCATTTCTTTCCGCCGTGTTATTGCAAATGGGAGTCATCCAGCAGGCAGTTGTTTCCAATATAATGAAAGTTTCTCAGTTTCATTTTTATCACGCCTTTGTCGAAAATAGTTTCAGTATACTGGTGTCATTTCTGGTCCACGAATACAGCCACCTCAAATTGCTCCGCACGGATAACGGCGCTACATAGCTGTGTCTATTTCCGAAAAGTTTTATAGATGATCCTTTAAAGGGAACCTCCACTCTGACAAAAAGTTCACTTTAAATCACACGAAATAATTTTTAGAATCAAATTTGTTTGAAGTTTTAACTAACA
This sequence comes from Galaxea fascicularis, assembly GCA_948470475.1. Lineage (NCBI taxonomy): Eukaryota > Metazoa > Cnidaria > Anthozoa > Scleractinia > Euphylliidae > Galaxea > Galaxea fascicularis. The sequence continues at coordinate 29,553,076 of OX419340.1, read as the reverse complement.
AAGCCCGTTTACCTTAAATACATGAATTATAGAATCGTTTATTTTTGTTTTCAAAGTTCCCGGGCGCCGCCATCTTGAATAATTGTGACGTAAAATGGTTGTCCTTTTGTTATTAGACAAAAGCTCTTTGTGTCAGAACAATAGAGCAACCGAAACACGTCACAATTATTCAAGATGGCGGCGCCCAGGAAATTTGAAAACAAAAATACGCGATTCTGAAATTCGTTTTTCTCCACTATAGATACTCTTCTGGAAAAAAAGAAAACTAACGTTGTTGCAAATACTATATCCTGCGGTTTAAAGTGATTCTTTGGTAGGAGTGGAGGTTCCCTTTAAGGGCGCGTGCAGTAAATGTTTGAGAATGTTTGGATGATTTTTGGAATGTTAGGAAGGAAGAAGTGTTGTTTGGGAGAATGTTGAAAATTATGGAAAATTGGAAGGTGGCTGAAAGTCAAATTTTAAGTGAATAGTTAGCAAACAAAGGCAAGATAGTCCACCACAACAACAAGGTGCTCCTTATCTCGTAAGCAGCCTAACCGCTTTATATGTTTTCCGTTTTCTACCTTTCTTCCTTCAATCTCAATTCATCCCATTTTACCTAAATTTCACCCATAACGCTCCTTAACAGAGATGGAGTTTTTTTTTATCACTAACTAGGCGCAGCAATTACTCAGCACTCTAGCACGGGAAATGACGGCTATTGGTAGGCCACACTGAGTAGAAAGAAAATGAAACAAAATGGCGTTTCGCAATCGCTTCGTTTCCTTTCTTAAAAAGACGAATCGCAGTTACTTATTAAAAAGCTCGAGTTGTACGAGGCACGGTTAGGTTTGAAACTATCGATCATCAAACCTTATCATAGGTTGTGTAAAATAGTGCTAATGACGATCGAACTTTAAAAATGCTCTTAGACTTACCTGTAAAGGTCGAGCTTGTAAATATACGAACAACGTTGGATTCTTTTCCTGGTAGATTTGTAACGTCTCCCGTAAGGATTCGTCTAATGTAGTCTGCCATCATCGGTGAGCTACAGAGGCAAATGTAACACCAACAACATCAAGACACGACCCGCAGCAGAAGCCATTAATCATCTTTTCAAACGATCGATGAGGAGGCCAAAGAAGCCTGGACACCTCAGTCTGCAATACAAGAGATCAGCTGGACCCGAGAGAGGATGAGGACCAAGTTAGCATTAGAATATCACACAAATTAATGTGTTTATTGCCACGTGGTAGCGGACATTACCCCTCATTAATCTACCAAATAAAGCTTGAGCCTGAGCACTAGCAGCCATAGTTTTTATCAGTTTTGTGGAGCTTAAACGAAGTGTGCAGCCACATTATGGCACGATCAGGTTTATTTGTTTGTCCACTAGAGTCGAGCGCCTGTCCCGTGGTCTAGTAAGCCACACATGCACGCATTGCGGACCTATTTTTCATTGGGATATTCTGTTTTGTTTCTTTTCATTCTGATTGATACACTATTAACTTGCCGAGTTGAATCGGCCGGGTTGAGGTAGAATCGTTAGATTCCTTACTTATTTAAAGATTAATGTCGGTCAGTACAATCTACAGGGGAGGAGATTTCAGATCTATTCATGATAGTGAATGTAAACATTGAGTAATAAATGTTTGTCAGTTTCCGATACAGTAAAAGCAACGCTCGTTAAATTAACCATTCCTGTTTGGTGACTTTAAACGTATTTCCAGGCAGGAGCATGCCCCAGACCCCCTTAGTTAGCTCACGCTTACGTATTTACCTTTTATGCGCACGCGTGATGTAAAAAAAAGGTGGACTCGGAACCCAAGCGGTATTGTGTTTTGCGAATATCAGTAGGCTATTTCCGAATTACCTGAGGCCTCTTTTTCAAAGCTAGACTTAGTGCTTATCCTTTCATATGCAAATTAATTTTCATTCACACGCAAATTAAACTCTTTTTCATGTGAATGAAGATTGATTTGGATATGAAAGGATGAGCACTAAGACTCGCTTTGGAAAAGAGGCCAAAGGTAATTCGGAAATGGTCTATTGAAGAAGTGAAGAATTCGAAGCCATGCCTCACCGATCTCTTTCATCATGTGCCGTTAACAGATTCGTTTGAAAGTTTCAGTCAGAAGCGGGAGCTCCTTTCACAAGACTAAAATTGCTCTCGGCTGTTTTTAGTAAAGAATTGGGAAAGGATAATTTGTAGTTGATGGTCATATCAACTGGTCATATCGTTACCTTAGAGCCGTTCATTACCATGCAAGCCACGCTGACTCGTTTTGGCATAATTATTACTATAATTATTACTATTATTGCTATTTTTAGTAAAGAATTGGGAAAAGATTATTTGTAGTTGATGGTCATATCAACTGGTCATCACTGGTCATATCGCTACCTTGAAGCCGTTTATATAGCACCATGCAAGCCACACTGACTCGTTTTGGCATAATTATTACTATTATTACTTATTACTATGCAAGCCACGCTGACTCGTTCGGCATAATTACGAACCAATAATAGATTAGCAATTCAAATTGATCTGAAAATGTTTCTGTCGTCTTCAAAACATATTTGAAAAATGTTGCTAAGTTGTTAGCCAAGAAAAATCTATACACTTTTCATGAGCTTTCCGTGATAGTTCTCAATAGTCATTTGATCTGACTTAATGCCAAGCAGACGTACATCAGCGTTATATTAAACGGTATTTGGCTCTGTAAACATGAGATAAACCTTTATTTGATCACTTGTGCCGGCCTTTGATAATTACGATAATCGACATATTTGCCGCAAAGTTCGATTCTGTTCACTTCAATCCGTAAAGTACTAAGAAATAATTGGTACCGCTTAAAAAAGCAACGTAATCGATACGATATTTTATCAAAATTATGCATTTCATTTCCCTTCAAAATAATAGAGCTACGACTCCGATTATATTCTGCATGTAAGCGGAGAAAGCAACCACCTTCTTCTTGGCAACCATATGCCGATCAACGTCTCTACGCAGCCACTCACGTCTTCTTACGTTTGATATTGCAATTTGCCCGTGACATTCGTCTGGCAGCTTTTGGCCCTCTTGTTGTTTCTTTGTTTGCGGCTAGCACTGATGCGAATTTCGAAATAGGCAACATTTATCAAGGAATTTAACTCCAGTTGTCTTGTAGTGGAATTAAAGGTCTTAAAAGTAATCAGCATTAACTGTTTGCATACAGCCTTGATCGTGCGCCTGTTTATAAAATTTAAGGGAACATTGACAAGAATTAAATAAATTAAAGGACTATTGCAAAGAGAAGTTTCTACTAAGTCCGGGCCGTTTGGAGAATAGAGTCATTTTCATCGCAAGAATCACATTCGCTAAAATATTGGATTCATATATAATCTATCGCGTTTTGTTTTTCTTTTATAGTGTCACACGATATGGCAATTTTCGGAGCAAATAGAATTAATATGCTCTTCCAAACGCTTCAATAAACATCTCTTCTTATTAAAACTCTGAAACTAGTTTTTGCTAACGACCATATAGCTTACCGAAATCGGCTGATGCTTCCAGTCCAGTTCTGTCACTGCTCTTGTAAGCGTCTGGATACTTTAGAGACTAGACGTTTCGCATATTGGATTCATCTTTGCATTTGTATATATGGCAGACCGGACTTAAAATTATGTACATTAATCATGACGACAAGAGAACGTGAACGTTAGATGGTTGCTCTGCTACTTTGCATAACAAAAAAACTCTCAGTTTGCGAACAGGAACGTTGGGGAAGCATATAACAGCTTGGCTGATAATTTAAACTTGACCACCGTACAGGGATTCTGAATTCTAGCTTTTAGAATCCCTGTACGGTGGTCAATTTAAATTATCAGCGCCATTGATAAAACAGTTTTTTTGTGTGTACAACCCCTCCCCCCCCCCCCCCCCCTACCGACGTTTCTTTAGAAACTGCGGCTGCACCCTTTATTCACTTTGGGGAATCAGTTTGAGGGACGTACTAGAAACATTCAGTTTTCGTGAAACCTACTTTTTCTTTAGAAACTGAAAACATTGCTTTCTTTCCTAACTGGATTGTGGGCAGTACCAGATTAGAATGAGCGATGTAACAACATTTATCACTAGTCCGGAGACAGTCAGAGTATTTGGTGCTAGCCACAGCGGCAACTGTTGAATCTGTACAGGCATTGAAGCAGAAACAGGAAAAACGAAGGTTATGGAAACGAGGAATATAACAAAAAAACATAGCATGAAATTTGGAAGGCACGCGGCATGGTTTCGTTTCCCTGAGTTATTTCATTTTGTTTTATCGATTAAAATTAAAAGAAAAGAAATTTGTTCAAAATGGCAAGAAGAAAAAGTGCATACACGTGACCGGAAAACAGCATAGACTTCCGGTTTTCCAAGCGACCGCGCCGGTGAATCGGTAACCAGGCTTTGGTTCGAAGAATGACCAGCGAAGTGTACATGCCGTACTGGAAGTTATACTTTATATTTGCACGGCATCGTACCTTTGGCTTTAAATTAGGTAAAAAAGAAGGAGCTGCCGCTGGAACCAATTATCGGAGATGATTAGTGTTTTGAATGACAGGCAGTTGAAGCGTCTCTCGGAGCATAAGTACAGTTCCGAGTGCGTTTCAATTTTGGATCCCTACCTTCAAGTTTATTGGCGATGGTTGGTTCAACAGTTGCCGCTATGGCTAGCACCAAATACTCTGACTGTCTCCGGACTAGTAATAAATGTTGTTACATCACTCGTTTTAATCTGGTACTGCCCACAAGCCCAAGGAGAGGTGAGTTTTGTCGCTAAAACAGGTGACAAACGTGAGTTTCGTTCTCGGTGATTTTTTTGGTGCATTTTGCACACTGTTGTTAGTGAATAATGCATGCTTTCTTCTCTTTGTCTCGTTATTTTAAACACAGTTCCTTATAATCAAAGTATTGTTTGCTCGCAATTTAGACTCTAATTTGACCCAGCGGCCTTTAAAAAACACTTAAATCGACGATGCCGGTGCGATTTAAGTTTTACTATCACTTGTATTTTGATTCATGAGGTGGTCACCCGCTTGATTGTATAATACATGTAAGCTTACATGAGAAGGGAAAATGCTTCTTGAAACCGTTTAAGCTAGTAAACTGTAGTTGCCACCATCGGTACATCTCCAGTGAACGAAAAAATTGATGTGCAACACCAAAACAAAGAACTTTGTTTTATAAGTTTTTTCTTTTCAACCGTAAATTAATTGTATAATTTTGCGTGCACTAAAACCGCACAGTTGATGTAAAAATATGTGCGAAACGTTCTGCCTTGAAACAAAGATCTTAAATTAACTTTGTAATTCCAGACGTTATGTATTACAAGTAACCTTTTGTCCTTCCCAAAAATTGAAAAGCAATTGGCTCTCGTGGGAGAGAAGAAAACAGAAGGAAGAGGAGGAAAGGGCAGGGGAGGGGGGGGAGGGGGAGGGGGAAAGAGAAACCCTGTAACTTTTCTGATGCGGTCTGTGATTGGACAATGCAATAATAGATGATACAACAAACAATACCGCCAGCCCTGATAACAAAAGAAGTTACAGGTCATAGGGACCAATATGAAAATACAAGTCTGGATGAAGTACATCATTGGTTAGGGGGGGGGGGGGCAGAAATTTTTCTCTCACTCTTCTTGGCCTCTGATGTAGTGAGTTCAAATAAAAAAAACGTAGAGAGGAAAGATTCCCACACAGTCCCATACATTAATTAGTACTGTACATGCATTAGGGGTGAATATTGAGGAAATTTTAACTATTGCCTTTGTATTGCAATAGGTGACATGGATATTGTGATAGTATTGCAATAGTGTAGGTACTATTGGAATAGTATTGCGATAGTTTTCAAGAATGTCTGTATTTACTTATAAGTTAAGAAATAACTGAGAAGTTGTGGTCAATACAGGTACTGTGGAACACAGTGCAATGGAATTTAATCAATTTATTGAGAAACCAAATGCAATGAAATGCTTAAACATTCTAGGTACAGTAGATGGATTGTTTTTAGTTTGAAATATTAAAAGTGTAGAAACTATCTAAACTATTGATAGTTTGCTCTACTATTGCGTTTATTATCGATGTTTCATTTTTACTATCAATCCATTTCTGTGACATATCTCTTTCGTTCAGGTGATATTCAAGTTTTTATAATATGCAAATTAGCCAAATGGTCATATAAAACTCAACCACATTTTGATCAAATATGATGAAAAAAGATATCTCAGCCAATTTGTATCAGACGTGCTTGATTTTTTGCAGTAAGATTCTACCAGGTGTGCTCCACAATATGAGCTTACCAGTTTTGTTACCATGGCTGGGTTCCAGACCTCCCTGATATTAATGGCTTTGCTGGCCAACTTTTGCATTCTGTTTTGATGTTTTGATGTTTGTTGCCTCATCTGCATGATCAGTTGAGTTTGTGGCCTTATTAATTTTTTTTCAAGCTGGAAATCACTGGAGAGGGACTGGAGAAGAGTGAGTTGCCATGGGAGCCAAATTTTTGTACAGCCGTCGGTGTGTTGCCTGTGAAACTATTAGCCTACCAAGTTTCAATGATCTCTGCTTCAAATTGACTGAGATAGCTGTATTTATATACTTGATGTAATATTGGGTTAAGTGTATGATGTTATCAGTCCTCTCATTTGCATATTTTATACATTTTTCAAACTGCAATATCTCCAGAACCAAAACAGATGTTTGAAAATGGTGAATGGCCATTTAAATCTTTCCTGGAATTCTATGGAATAACCCTAAAAATTCAATAGGTAAAAATTTGATCATAGTAGCACTTTCATGAATGATAATTAAATTGGACATGTGTCTCATTATTTCACAGGCACCATGGTGGGCACTTTTTCTTAGTGCTATTGGTTTGTTTGTCTACCAGTCACTTGACGCTATTGATGGTAAACAAGCACGTCGCACAAATAGTGCATCACCATTGGGAGAACTAGTAGACCATGGTTGTGACTCTGTTTCTATGGTAATCATGATGCTAGCTGTCAGTGTTGCAATGCAGCTCGGTATCGAACCATCTTGGATGTTCTTCATGTGTTTCGTGGCGTCTTTTATGTTTTATTGTGCACACTGGCAAGCGTATGTTTCAGGAACTATAAAATTTGGAAAGTGAGTATTGTCTTGTGATGAAATTTTGCATGTCTTTTGTTTTACAGAACAATGAAACACAAAGCAAATTTAAGGGAATGAATAACAAAAGGAAACACACCAATCAGATGCTATCATCATCAATGCCATCAATTAAGTCACAATTTGTAGTCAGTCAAGATTTTTAGATTACAGTTTTTTGTAGCAAATCGATACGATTCAGAACTTAGCAGTGAAACCACTCGCCTGCAGCTTGTGGTTCTACATGAGCTTTGAACATTTTATGATGTCATTCTCTGGTGTATAAGAGTACAGATGATAGAAAGCTGACATTGATTTGTTAATTAGTTGTGATATCAATGAATTTAAGTGTACAGACACCATTTATGCTGTATTATTAGGTGTTTCAGTCCAAAAACTGTCTAATTCATCATCATCATCATTTTCATCATCATCATCATTTATTTGCCTTTATGTGTACAACAAAGAAAAAAAAAACATACAGCAAGTTGTTAGGCGCGGAGACCTCAGGAAACCACCAGGCTTATAGAAGAGGCCACCTCGACATCACAATATTAAACAAAATAAGGGCTGCGAAGGAGTGCGGCAGGAACTAACTCAGAAACTATTTTAGTAAAAACTCCAGCACTTTGTTCTTAAACAAAGGAAAGCTTGACAAATTGGTAATAGAGGCAGGAAGACAGTTCCAGACCCTAGGTCCTTGGTAAAGAATTGTGAATTTCTTAATGTTCGTGCGACAGGGATGCACACGATAATTACCGGCTGTTCTTGTGTCAATTATTTATGGACTTGACTGTTTGTCATGAATAGATTGAAGAAAAGTGGAGGCAGCAGATTATTATGGTAGCGGAACATAAATTTAGCAATATCGAGGGTATTGATTTGGAAGATGTCTAAAATTTTCAGTTTGGAAAAAAGAGGAGCAGTATGTGCTCGATATTCTGAATTTGTAATAGCTCGCACCACCCGCTTTTGTAGATAATAAATTCTGTTTAAATTAGATACGTAAGTGGACGACCACGTAGAGTTACAATAAGTAATGTATGGATAAATTAATGTATAATACAGCATGAGTTTGGTCTTACAGGATAAGTAGAAACGCGCATTACTCATATTACACTAAAGGTACAAGGGTAGCGTTGAATCAGAAAGGACTCTTTATCCTTAGCCAATCGTTCTAGCCAGGATAAAAAAATAATGGGACAACATTTCCATGGAGATGTGTTCATTTTTATATGATTACAGGTGTAATTTGCATAATCGTTTTCCCAGTCCTATCGGATATAAATGTGCAACACCGTTGAGTCACGAGAAATGAGAGGGCAAAAAGAAAATATCATTTGGCGCTCAGTAAAACGAAAAGGTGGGCAATAGAAATATAGGCAGGGTAGAACTCCCTTTGGTTTAGGCCTAAGTACATGTAGAACACAGTGCTTACTTAAACAAACATTAAAATCAAAATTTCCCTACAGACTTACACCTACTACAATTAGCTCCACTTTATCTTTGCAGAATTGATGTAACTGAACTTCAGTTTGCTGGAATGTTCATATTCTTTACTTCAGGGATCTTTGGTTCTGATATATGGTCTCGACAGGTGAGCCTTCCTTCCGTGAACTAGAACTTGTTGACACCATAATGCTGTACACATGTAGCATACAAAAAAATCATCGCTAGACATGGTTGAGCATTACTGTTTGGGAAGAACAGTGTTTTTCTATTCACAGTCTGTAATTCCTAATCAAGTCTTGCCATTCCCTGTGAACATTCTCCTCGTGTGTAGCCACCTTTCTTTATGGAATTTATTTAATTATAATAATATTGTTAATCTACTAATTAATTTTAGTAATATTCATTTGTTATGAAATGTATGGAATTTATTGACTGGTGATTAATTAGCAACATGACAGCACCTTGCAGCTTGCTTTGCTCGGCTGTGAATAAATTCTGCACATAAATAACTCATGAAATACCCGTGGCACCTTTTTCTGTTGTAAGCAAGAGTGGTGGCAAAGCACATTAATCGGAAAATGACGGAATTTAAGTTATTGTAAGCATTGCACAGATCTTGTGATATAATGAATTTTTTTGCATGTTGTTTTGATCGCTGAAAACGTAACTATGGAATAATATTAGCAATGATGTCAAGCTTTTATCTCTTAAGCAATTCAAATATAAGTTAAAAAGTAGTCTTCTTAAGAATATTAGATTTTTGGGGTTTGTTGTAAATTACTTTAACTTGAATTCTGGCTTAAGACATAATTATTTGCGAGTTTGTAAGAGTTAAGTGAATGTGTGTGTGTGCCTTATAGCTATATATTCTTTGGCCTTTTAATAAGTATGGCTGCCCTGGTTTTCTAGCCCCTTAAGGTTATTTAGGGCAGCCGGTACTCATTATTTTTCTTGTATTTATTAGTTAATTAAAACTAAAATAGACATGTAATGCTGGGTACTGTATCAAAAGACATTGTTGTTGTATGAGTTTTGTGATTGACATTTTCAAGTTTTTCTGTCATGTGTTTGTGTTCTGTGACTTGATAAAAATTGCTGACTTTACGGTAAAACGTACTGTAAGCCAACAATGTAAAAACCGTGACAGTGGCTTTATTTGTTCATGACTTTTGGTGACTGTTGATTTGCATTCATATTTTGTTTTAATTTTCAGGTTCCATATTTTGATGTTTCTGTGAAGACGGTTATGTTTGGAGGTTGTGTTTTTGGTACTATTTTTAATCTTTCAACAATTTTTCTGCAAATATACGAAGGTGGAAAAGGCAAGAATGGTTCCACTGTAGCGGTAAGAATGAAATTTAACCCTTTAAATTAAGCCCTGACATCAACATGCATATTCTCTTAACTGGTATATCTAGTATTTCTCACAGTATTAGCTCAGAGAATTTGGTAATTCATAATTTTTAAAAGGTCCACATATTTTTGTCTTACATAAATACAGCTATTATTGAGAGAAGAAGTTTGTCGGGCGAAGAACAATTTTTGTAATGCCTGCAGTCGCTACAAAGAAATCCGACCCACTCAGCAGCCAATCAAATCACTCGTACTATTGTTGCCATATAATAAAAAATATCATGCAAACCTGCTTACAAGCTCAAGCATTTTCAAACCCCCAAGTTCATTAAAATAAAATAAAACCGCCATGCGATTGATTCTGATCAAGAAATTGTAGAGGGAATATGGCCCATTTTGCTTTTAAAAAATGTTTTTTTTCTGTAGAAGTAATGTTCATATTTGGTCATGTTTATCTGTGATCTTGGCTTTGAATCCTCTACTGCTCTACAAATAAAATTTTTTCCAATAATTAGGAAGTAATTTTAGAGGCATTATTGCTTGTTTGTTTATTTGTCTGATAGATTGATTGATTGATTGATTGATTGATTGACAGACTGAACGAATGACTGACGAACGACTGCTGACTGCCGAACGACTGACGACCGACCGACCGACCGACCGAACAACCTTCCGACCGATCGATTTTCCAGGGCCAGGTAGGAAAGGGAAAGTGTCCGTTGCTAAGAAACGTTTTTCACGCCTGTTGTAGTTTTAGTAATTTTCCAAAATGTTGAAATCGTCATTGTATTAGACCGTTTGTACCAACCCAAACATACTGTATAAATTATAAAAAGGAAACTTTACGAAGTAGTATTAAAGTTCAATTTAATTTATTTAGGCGAGACCACGTTTTTCTTGACGACCAATGTTTTGACCATTAGTAGGGGGTGGGGGGAATTTGAAAAGGGGGGCTCTCAAGAGAGTACGGTGTCTCTCCTTGCCTTCATTATTTATCTCTCCATTGTCCATTTTAGGGAACAAGTGTTTTATCACCGTTGTTTCCAATTGCTGCCATGTTATACATGGCATATCTCACCGCGAGGACCTCGTCAACAAGTGTATTTCAAAAGCATCCTTGTTTGTTTGTCATGGCATTTGGTTTGGCGTGTTCCAAGATCACTATCAAACTAGTGGTACGTATTGGAAAGTCTTTCGTTCAAGTTACAACAGACTCCTGGCAGACACTCTTTGGGTACACCCGAGTATCAGCCCGCCCTGAGGGGGAGTGGGCAATAGCGAGAAAGGAGTGAACGCCTTTTCTCCCTCACCCCCTTAGGAGAGACAGGACAAAAACGGACCCTTTTTTGACCCTGCCATTCCCCTAGCCCATCTCGGGTCGACTTGTGGGCTCAAGGTTACGTGTTTGTTTGTTTTTTGCGCTCACTCACTTGAATACAGAAAGGGACTGCAGGCGAATCGAGACCGTTATTGGACCAGCACAATGATTCAGTTTCTGCCCCTTTTTCGGGGTAGTATGGCTGTCTGTATGATACCTGCTCCCAACATCAGTGGCTTCATAGCTCAGTTGGTAGAGCATCGCACCGGAATCGCGAGGTCACGGGTTCAAGCCCCGTTGAAGTCCTGAATTTTTTTCAGGCTTCTTAACGCAATTGCATAAATTGCGATCACAACTGCGACGATCATCCCTCATTTGGTTTCACATCCGCAGTTCTAATATGATTTCTTTTATATGCATTATTCACTTAAAACGCTGTTTGTCAGGTGTGCAATAAGCTACCATTTATCAACTGTCCTCGTACCGATAAACTGCCCATGTACGAGTACGACGTCGAATGAACGACGTACGATGTGCGGACCAAGAGATTATTTACGTGATGCCGGTTGGAGTTCATTTCGCATCCCTATTGTATTTGGGTAGGGGTTTGCACATGAAAATCACCATAACGAATTTAGAGGCCAGGCGCTGGAAGCACCATCACTATCCCTGTCAGTTTTTTGTTTCCTAGGACCCGTTTCTCGACAGTCCCGTAAACGTCTCGGACCTGAAAAGCCATTTTAAAATCTGCGATCCGCTTAATCTAAAGAGCTAGCCTTTTACTCTGCTTTCAAGATACGAAAGGGCTAATTTGTCGCAAAATTTCATGTCCGGAAACGTCTTCGTTTTTAAGATACGAAGGAAATTATAGCACCCGAAATAGGCCCGAAAAGTTTCTGGGCTTTCGAGAAACCCGCGCCTTTTCTGCTAACTAAAAAGCATTCGTTTTTGCCATTACTCCTTCTACTTTCCTCTGTTAAATACATAAATGTCTTGTTTTTCTTTAGGTTGGTTGCATGAGTCGGAGTCCTGTAGAGTTCAAAGATTCCACAATGATAGGCGGAATTCTTCAGATTCTCAATATGCATTATGGGTCCCCAATTGACGAATATTTATTACTGTGGGGTTACATGGTAAGTTTTAATGTGAATAGACCTGTACATCGCGCCTCCTTGATCCCCAATTTGCTCCCTTCATATGTGGTCCAAGTTATTCGAAGCAGTCAGGGTTATGTGTACACTGGCGATGTAACGATATCCCGACGGTACGATACAATTGGTATCATGATGCGCCTTGAAGGTACTTTTCGATACTTTCTTTACGAAGTACTTTTCGATAAGACGCGGAATTGCCATAGTCTGTTGGGACATGATATAGCAGAGAAATATTCTTTGCAAAGTTGTTCCATAAATTGAGGGGAGGGAATAGCCCTGATTAAGACGGAACAAGTTTGCAATGTGCAAAACAAAACGAAACCTTGTTCTGATCGGATTTTCGACCTGCTTGTAAAATTCTATGTAGCAGTATAGATTGTGAACAATTCTTGGCCTAACGTTTAAACCCGCATCAGTGTTAGAATGTAATGATTTGGGTTTGACAGCGAATAAAAGTTCACTGTTTTGAGGAGTATTCTGCGCATGAGATTCGGAAGTTCCTTGTGTTTCGTTATCGAGTTTCGAGAAAAGTTTACCTTTCACTTTTTCGTGAAAATTTTACAGAGAACTCTGCTGGTAGATTTCACATCGTAGATATCCCCGTTCTTTATGTTTTGTGGCCATTCCATTTATTTCACTGTAATTTTTTAAACTTATGCTTCTTCTTCTTCCCTCAGATCCACGTGTTATTTGAACAATTACGCTACAACTTTGCTTTGGGTACCGAAATATGTAATTACCTCGACATTTGTTATTTCCGCATAACACCGCCGGTGAAGTCAAAAGACAAAGACAAATAGTGCGACCGCCTTTCAATCCTACATGTCAAGGAGTTAGATGACTTACATTATGTGTGTTCAAAGTGTACTTTGTAGACTACTTGGAGACCAACATGACGACTCTGTCATTTCTGAAAGAGATCCTCTGGGCTGGACACTTCAACTTTAGCTTAATCAACATACGCAAGAGTATCTTTGAAGGTAGAGTGTCATACTCTGCTGGTGCTTCATGTTTACCGAATCTTTAACCTTCTGTACAGCGGTTTTCCATTGAGTGTCGTCAATCCAAAATCAAGCGAGCAATCACTCTAACCAATCACAAGAGACGCGAACAGCGCAATGAACCAATCAGAATTCGAAGCAATAACATGTAGCTGGCCAAAAGCGCGGGAAAAACGCGCGTGCAAGTCGCTGTTGGGGGTGTTTTGCTTGTCATTGGTTGAAAAAGTGGCACAAGGTTTGCTGGCCAATTGTAGAGCGAACAAATGTAAACGCAATCATAATTAAAACAATTACGTGCAGCGGGCGCCAAGCGCGGCAAAAACGAGCGTACAAGTCGCGATTGGTTTTGGCTGCTTCTGATTGGTTGAGGAAGTAGCGCGAGTTTTGCTGACCAATCACAGAGCGAAGCTATGCAAAATAAAACCAAACGCAACAACCATTCGACACTCAAGTGAAAAGCGCTCTTCTCATTGGAAAGGTGACCCTTATGAAACGCTTCATTTTTACGTTGGCGTCAACTCTAAAGACACCTGTTTGTGCAGAAAAAGGAAATGCCTCCGGGAATCTGGACATTTTCCCGGAACTCTGGAGACTCGAGGAAATGTCCGGGAAACTTGAAATTATTGCAGAATAGCAGGTAAAACGAGGGACATTTGAAATCGTCACGGGAATGTCAGCGAAAAAAAAGTTGGGAAGATGTTTCAAATTTCAGATCTCGAGGACTTTGCGCGAAGTATTGTTCAAACAGGGTTTCTAAGATTTGTAACCCCCTTCAAATTGATCATCAAGACAGAGTTTCTTTTCATTTGTATGCCACTTAAATTTCATTGCCAGTTTTTTCATATTTTGGGTTTTTTGAGGGTGTTGTAAAATGTACATCTCTATCATTTGCTTTTCATCGCATACAGTTGTTGTTTGAGAGGTTTGAGAGATTTTCCTCTGCCGGCGTTTAACACTATGATCAGATAGGGTTTCCTAATGCTTATAATTTTAGTTAAGTAAGTGTTGCGTTATTTTAAGTGTTTGAACGATCAGTAATTCATTAATTAATCCCATATTTTTCCAGTGATTGTGTATGTGTGTGTGTTTGTTTTTGGCTTCCTCTTTCGTTCTACCTCCCAAAGTAACCTCGAGAGTGTTAAGGATGTCAGTGAATGATCACAGGTCGATCCTAATCTCCTTTTAGATCCGCAAAGTGGGGCGATGACGTCTATTCACATTACGTCACTATCTTGGATTTCTCTGAAAACCTTCAAAAGCAATGAAATTAATACACAACCTCATGTCCAGGGTCTTTCATCTCCCCACCACAGAGGGAGCAAGGAAAGAAAGACCCTGGTTCAGGTTGGTCACGTGTCTCCCGAAATCTGGGAGATGACAAAAAGAATATCGAGGGATGGACTGGCAGGGAGGAAATTTGTAACACTGTTGTCATAGAAATATCAGGCCATGTCAACACCAACTGTCAAGCCAAATTGTTGATAAATAAATCTTGGATTGGTTGTACTTCTCTGATATCAGATTAGTAATGAATCTTCAGAATGAGTACCCCTCTCCACCCCAGGCTAAAGTGACAGGGTTAAGCCTTTAAATCCTAATATTAAGATATATATTCTCCGCACTGTTCTTATATTTTCTGTGGTAACGATAAGGAGAATTTGTTAAACAATCAAGACCTTTGTCACTTGTTGATCACTTTGTTTTATTTAGCAGTGTTACTACTGATAAGGAAAAATTAAACATTGGTCACTCTTAGAGGTTAAAGGGCTAAGAAGCAGGCCATATTCGTATTCTCGGTATGAACTGGATCTAGCATGAAATGGAGGCTCTTCTTGGGAAAGACATTTACATATGAAAAGATTCCCCTGCAAGAGCCTCCACTTCATGCTAGATCCAGTTCAATACCGAGCATACGAGTATGGCCTATTGATGGTGTATTTGTGGACGGAGTAGCCTTATCAAGTACATTTTTGTTCTTAATTTAAGGGGCTTCATCACCGGCTTTTGGTATCTCGCTTACAAAAAAAGTGTCGAGTAGACATTTTTAAGTTCTTAACCTGTGTTTAGAATTGATAAGAAACGTTGTCCGAGGGAAATTTAGCTCTCGTTTGTTTGTGCACGCACACTGAGCAGTGCGTATACAAACGGAGCTTAGACGCAGTGACGGATACTGCCGCGTGAAGCAGCCTCTTTAACGCAATGTTGTAAGTTCTTTCGAGTTTGGTCGGCAAGAAGTTTGCAATTAGTAATTTCCTTAACTGCAGTGTATTTCTCCATCCATGTGATTTTTTAAATCTTTCCTTAAGCTAGTGAAACCTGGCCTTTTTTAAAATCTTTTTCAATATCACTCTCAAATCTTGCCTTGATTGCTTTTAAAAATGGGAGCTAACCTTTGTACGACAGTGTCATCTCATCAGTGTTGTTTTCATTCAATTATTTATTACGAACGATGAACTTGGATTACATTTTTCCTGAATTCAAGTACAATGGTGCTTGTGATATGAACTTATATTTAACAAATTATTTTACACGCATTGAGGCCCGTAGGGCCTTGGAATGAGCAGTCGTGTTCTAATCCCTTTGCCACATGTATCTGTTATAGTTCTGGGCGGGAGTATTTGTCATTGTTTGCGGGAGAATAAGGAAAATGTATAGTAAGTAATTCTTTGGCGTCTGCAGTCAACACCCGTCGTCACAGGTCGAAGTTGCAAAATAAAATGTGCGAATGATTTAGCCTAGCTTATTTACTATTTTACACAGTTAGGTTCTTTGAGTCGGAAATTAAAATGAAACTTTATTAAAGTTAGTGTACTGTGCATATGATTTATCATTTTTGCTCAAGCTGTTGTTTTCCAATCAGGTTTTTCCGGCCGCCAATATTTAACAATAATTATATGGCAAACTCTGCGAGTAGGCAAGGCAAGGCGAATTCTGTGTTTCGTGATAGGCTACCCGAGCCGGCAAGATGGGCCGATATTGCCCGCTCCTGATTGCCCGTTTTGTTCCCGCACGAAAGTTTTCTTTTGCAACATATTTTCTGTGATTTCTCTGTCGGGATGGAACTAGAAAACGAGAAAGAAAAGAAACAAAACAAAACATCACTTCTGCATATAAGTGGCTTCCTTTTCAGTCCTGAATACGCAAAGAGAACTCTAGCTTGGCCAATAACCCACCATCTTGACCTCGCGCTTGGTTAGTAACGCATATATATCGCGCGAGATATCGCGTGATACTAAGCGGGCGTTTCTGTTCGCCTAATGCATATTTTTCTGATTGCTAGTTTTCTCAGACTGGTCTCACTGGGTTCTATGCCAATTAAATTGACTAAAATCCGAATACATAAATTAACACCCTCAGCGAGGAGTATGCTTTTAGGCTGTTGATAGCTTTTCCACTAAGGCACTAAACTGGAAAACATCTAAAACACCACGAGGCCTTGGGTGAGAAACAAGGAAATTCACGAAAACGTTGCGCACAGGCTGCCACCAATTTCTGTTGTTGAACAAGTGATGCCCAAATTAAGTAACTTTGAGCACGCGCCTTCTGATTGGTCAAAAACCTATGGCTTATTGTACTGGTAAGCTCATAAAAATTGCAAGAGAAAAAAATAAAAAGTTTTCTTCCTAAAATTATTTTATAAAAGCAATTTCCATAGGTTTCTCGGCGTAATAAACCCACTTAGCTAGGATGTTGGGTGAACACTAAAAAAAGCTTGTGATTTACAAGCTTTTCTCGAGTTCTAGCGGCATCCCGCGTGAGTTATTACGCAGGGAAACCTATGGGAAATGCGGTCTATTTCTTAAATAATCATCAAATTTGTTTGGGTGGTAGATCGTTCTTGGTTTTGGTTTACTTCGCTGCTATGATTGGATGGCAAAACCCGGGTCGATTTCTGAACCTGTGAGAAGCGAAATAAAAGCCAATCGCCAGCGACACACACATTTTCCGCACTTAGCCTCTGTTACATGTATATTTGTTTGAATTCTGATTGGCCTACTGCAAGACAAGATAGACTAATGGTTGCGTTCGAGGTGTGCGCGTCGTTTGCAATTGCGCTTGCACTTACGTTTGAATTGCGTCGCACGTGTGAACCACGCTTATCTTCTTAAAGGTGGATTTCCACCGTCGCGTAATTTTACGTGCGTATGAACGTAAACTTTAACTGGCTTTACGTGCGTAAATAAAATAGAGACGATATATGAAAGCTCGCGCGTAAACGTAAAAGTTGAGAGAGGTTCAACTTTTACGTTTACGCGCGAGCTTATATATATCGTCTCTATTTTATTGACGCACGTAAAGCCATTTAAAGTTTACGTCCATACGCACGTAAAAATTACGCGACAGTGGAAATCCACCTTTACTTTACAAGTCTGAAGGCCTGCTTCCAGCCATTCTCGTTTGTTTGTTTTTGTTTTCATTAATGGCTCTCCGTCTGAGCTACCCAAGAGATTCAACTCATATTACGAATGCTTTCATGTATCATAAACAAAGAAATAATCTAATTTCAACAGCGCGACGTACCCATAAAAATCTCACTTCCTCAGTTGCATTTGGGTGACGCGGGCTTTGGTTGAGATGTCATGTAAGAGATACAAAATGTACAACAGAATCAGTGTCATTGCGTCACTTTCGCTTCGTCGCGGAAGCATAGAACATGGCTTCGAAAGAGGAGCAAGATTTGAATTTATTTGATTTGGCCAGCTGTAAAACGTCCGATGCACAAAGGCTAATGAGTGAGGCAAGTGAGCTATTGAGGCAAGACCTCAAAAACGTAAGGCAAGAGAAATTAGCGTTTGAAGAAATGACTAAAACCTTGAATGAGGTTCACTTCGCCAGCACGGTGAAGTTGAATGTAGGTGGTAAGATCTACAAAACTACACTGGCTACGCTGCGAAAAGACGCTGATTCCATGCTGTGTGCAATGTTTTCTGGAAAATTTGAGGTGAAACCAGATGAAGATGGAGCTTATTTTATAGACCGCGATGCTGAAATGTTTCGGTAAGTCAAACAGACGTTCAGTGCAGAGGGCGTGTGGAAGACCAGGGGCGCTTTCCATTTACACAGAAACCCCAGAAATTCTGGTTAGAAAATCAAATGGCACATACCATTCCATTTGGAACGTTTCAGAAATAATGGACCATCGGCAGGAGCCCATTACTAGGAGCGTACAACTGCCCAATATTCCTGTCACGGCGTTTTCACAGACCGATTTATTTTTAGATTGAATTTGTCGCGAATATGGGACTCACTCAGGAGCCCATTCTCTCGTGCGAAACTTTTCCTCGACCATTCTTTTGTCCTAAAGTTTCTTTGCGAAGCTAAGAAACTTTAGAACAAAAGAAAGGTGCTGATGATGCGGTATCACGTGTACCTGAACTACCTTTTTTCACGGGAAAGATAGTCTAAAAATAAATCGCTCTGTAAAAATGCCGTGACATAGGCTTAGTATGGGAGTTGTACGCTCCTAGTGATGGGCTCCTGCCATCGGCTAAATCAGTGCACTTCTTCTGTTCTTTTTTAGCTTCCCAACTGATACTAGTACATTTTGTGGCTTATCCATTTTGTATTTGAACAAGCTGCAGCATTGAATATTCAAACCTAAAATTTCCACCCGGATGGATCCTGTAAATGGAAAGCGCCCCAGGAAGCAGGAAAGTTGGAAAGCCGGAATGCCGGAAAATATTATAGAATCGATGTGTTGTACTTACGTAAGTTTCGGGAAAAACACGGGGGCATAGATGCAGATGCATTCAGATGCAGTTCTGTTAGGAAAATACCCAACAATGTCGCGGCACAAATTTGAGTTTACGGGAACGAGGTTGCGTTTAGCCACCCGAGGAAACATTGTTGCGGCAACAAAAAAGGTTTCTGAACTCCCTCAGAAACCTTTGTTGTTGCCGCAACAATGTTACAACTGGCGTGGGTATTTTTCTAACAGAACTGCAACTGGGATAACCTATATCAGGAGCCCATCACTGGGAGCGTACAACTGCCATACTAATGTGTCACGGCATTTTTGCAGACCGATTTATTTTTATCTTCCCGCGAAAAAGGAAGTTTCGTTACACGTCATACCGCATCATCATCACCTTTCTTTTGTTCTAAAGTTTCTCAGCTTCGCAGATAAACTTTAGAACAAAAGAACGTTTGAGGAAAAGTTTCGCACGAGAGAATGGGGATAATGGAGCATTGTGGTTGGTCATTGGGGCTCCTGCGGGAGTCCCATATTCGCAGCAAAGTCAATCTAAAAATAAATCGGTCTGTGAAAACGCCGTGACAGGAATATAGGGCAGTTGTACGCTCCAAGTGATGGGCTCCTGTCGATTTATAATTAAAATTGTTAGACATCGAGAGCGCCGTAGTTTTTGTCACGCATTTTATATTAAGGGAAAGGACCTATGAATTCACTCCAATTCGTTCTCCACGGAAAAGGACTTTGGTACAAGATTCTCATTCTGCTTTCCGGATTCCGGCTTTCCGGTTTCGAGATTTTCCATACGCCCATCGCCGAATTTGACACTGGTTTTCACTTTAAATAACCACCCCTCAGTTTGAAGTCAGGCGATCTTTCGTCTGCGTTTCAACTGTGAGTATGTCTCTAAGACGTGATTACTTGCAGCCTGAAGTATTTAATAATATAATGGGATCATATCGATCTACCTGACCTGTTACTGAGGAGGTAGTCGAAATTAATAGATCGGTTGAAGACAGTAAAATTTGAGTGCTTGTGCTCCTTAACTGAACAGCGATCAAGAGATCGAAACGTTACCTTATTAGAGCGAAGAACTAAAAACAAAAAGCAGGCAATGTCTGCATGATGTCTGGCATGGCCATGGTACGAGAGATCTGGTGCATGGAGTACTTTTACAGTCTATGAAAGCGTGTTTTAACGGAGTAATCACGCCAAGACTCAACAACATTTAGCGAAATTAGCTTGGACTGTATAATTTTCAGCCGGTCATTTATTCAATTTCATTGAAACCCGGCAAAAGACGCTGCATTTCAATCCTTCTTACCGTTTTTTTTTTTTTTTTTTGCGGTTTCTAGTATACCCCAATGCCCCCCCTCTAATCTCAAACTTTTACATGCATACGGACGGGAAATTAAGAGAAAGACGAAGACAGGCACGCAGACTAAATTTGAGGTCGGATCATTTGGTTCAATTCGTTGCAGGTTACTTTCGTGTTATGTTAACTATGCGTCTATGTGCTTGTTTGTTCATTCATTAAGATACATTTTAAACTACCTTCGTAATGGAGAGCTTCATTGTCCAGACGACAGAACAGTTCTGGAAGATCTGCTTGGGGAAGCAAGGTTTTATCAAGTTCAAGGTGTAATCGCTCAACTTGAACAAGAAATGCATCCGTTAAAATCATCTGTGATAATAAAGCATCAAAGGCACCGTGCTGCTGTTATGTCCTGGCTACCACCTGGTTCTTCTTGCTTATTGTTATTTAGAGCCACCACTGATGGAGGTACCCCCGGGGATTTTCATCGCTGCTGTGACAATAAAGGTGCCACTCTTATTGTCATACAATGTGGAGAATACATACTCGGTGGTTACACTTCGAGATCATGGAAGTCAAGTAGGTTATTGATTTACTTTCGTAGTCGTTTATCTAATAAGAAACAAAAAGGTGGCCTCGAGTGCGGTTTAACTAGCCTGAGTATCAGGCGTTTCTAGGGTGGGGAAGGCAAAAAGAGCGAGAAAGCGAAGGAAGAAAGCCTGACACAAACAACTTCTCAGAAGCCTTCCACTCCCAGACAGCGCGTGTTATAATTAGCCAATCAAAATTACTTCCGGTAACTGTCATGCGTCATGAGAGTAAACTTCAATATGGCGTCTGTAACCCCTGCGCTGGAAGCTTGACTTCCGGTTGACTCACGTGACGTTTCTTATTGTCTTTTGACCAATTAGCGTAACATCCAGAATTCGGATGTTGGACACAAGCGAAGCAATGGCTTTGTGTCAGGCCCTTCTCCTCTTCCTTCCCTTCGTCCCCGCTTCCCCGATAGGGCCTGATACTCAGGCTACGGTTTACCGTCACGTTAAGCCCGCCGCACACGTGAGGAAAGAGCTGAGCAAAATTCCTCGCGAGGCAGTTAGCTCAGCCGTTTCCTCACGTGTGCGGCAAATTTTCGGTGAGAAAGGCGATGAGGAGAATATCAAACATGTTTGATATTTTTTGCCTCGCGAGGCAACAAGGGGCATTCCCGAATCTTGTGCGGGAACTGAATGCCGAAGACCCCGAGGCGATGGAATTGACGGAAAGCCTCGGGGTCTTCGCCATTCAATTCCCGCGCAAGATTCGGGAATGCCCCTTGTTGCCTACATTTTAAGATCCAATCCCTTGCCCATGTTTTTGGTCGGCCAGCTTTTTTTCCTCGACGGATTTGTCTAGGTAAAAGGACAAGTAATAGTGCCACCATTTCCGTTTCGGAGGCCATTTTGGAGTCCGCACTCAAAAGTCACGAGAGTGAGCCGTGCAATTTTATTGGATGATCGATTAACCTGGCTCAGCCAAATTCTCATGTTTGCCGCACACAGTGAGGAATTTGCCTCGCGAGACAAAAAATATCAAACATGTTTGATATTTCCTCACGGCCTCGCGAGGCGAATTTCTCACCGAAAATTCACCGCACACGCGAGGAAACTGCTGAGCTGCCTGCCTCGCGAGGAATTTTGCTCAGCTCTTTCCTCACGTGTGCGGCGGGCTTAACACTGGCAACTAGTAAGGTTGGATGACAAGTACACTGCTGACCCCATGCGGTACTAGTGGACTTTAGACCGACAAACAAAAAGCCGTAGTAGCAGCAGTCGCAGTCCTAGTTGTAGTTGTCAATCCCTTTTCCTCGCCTGCTGGCTCATTAGCAGTCCCCTACGGCTACGTAGCCGAGGATACTAGCGCACTGGGCCTCCTAAGAGGTTTTCATGACCGATAGAGGCTGTCGGGGACAGGTAGTCAATCCAGTGGTGGCCTGCATAACAGGCGTTTATTTAGCAGAGCGCGAAACGCGAGACATCGAGGGCGAAGCGCGAAGCGCGACGCGAGAGGAAGAGAAAAATATTTTGATTGTAGTATCATCTAAATATAATGTCCACTGCATTTCTTGGACTGGTAGCAATTTATACGAAGCTTTTGCGGAATGCTAATGAAGCCTCCATTTGTTTTCCTCATACACAGCTAAGTCTCGTACCGCCATGCCAGACAGCCGGTCATTTCTGTTTTCACTGGTTAGACCTGCTGGTGATGAGCCGATCAAGATCCCTGTACTTTCAAATAGAAATGGAGGTATAGAATTCGACCAGACCGATGGACCAAGATTCGCCTCTGAGGTAGTCACTGACCTTTCTGTCCTTCCAAAAGATTCCGGTGATTTGTTTTGCCACCATAACTTGGGCGGTTGCTTTATGAACCCCGAAGGTGATCACAGTAACGATGCTTTCCTTACCGTTAAAAGCCCGTCGGAAGTCACTGAAATGGAAGTGTTTAAAATCGACCTTCAGGGGTCTCATTTAAAGACATGAACCTTGACCAATACACGTCCATGGTATTTAGTTATTTGGAATGAACAGTTAACGCTATTTTAACCGGTTTCAGGGTAATTTTGTTTTGATGGGAGCAAAGTTCGGTTAGTCGTCTGTAAGAAAACCCTACTTCCGGTGGGTGAAACCAAGAGCCGGAAATAGCCCCTGATTTCGCACGCTTCCCCCCGGAATATTTGATATGCTTTGTTCCGCCTCCTGACTGGGTATTCAGTATCACTGTAATCGGCTCGCTCGCAATCCGCGCCGCCGTATGTGCAGATTGCATGTTCTGGCGATCTCATTGGCCATTTGGTTTTGATTTTGAAAATGTTTAATGGCGGAATCGTAGTTTATCCTATGGCATGGCCTCTAGATGTTTCCTTCGGGGTTCGCCAAGGGAGTTTTCTTTCTTTTTAACTCTCTGCCATCGCCGTCATCTGCCCAGAAACATACAAACAAGACTAAGTATTTTGCTGGTTACAAGTTACGAGTTTGGGTTGCAATTTGCAAAAGCAACACGTATCTTCTGAATCTAATGAACTTAAACCATAGAGCAGAGTCACACTGCAATTCTCCTATGCGACCGCAACGTTTGCTTGTTAGTTTTGTTCGCTCGCTCGATTGTTTGTTAGTTTGTGCAAGGGAAGTAAGAACCCCCTCCCCTCCCATACCCCCAAAGATTCAGATTTGCCCTTTCAACACGAGGCAAAGACAAACAAATAAACAATGAAAACGGATTATTAAAATTAGTTTACTACTTACGAGCCGAAGTCTTGCAACCTTTAGCTCGTAGAATACCATCGACGGTTACGTTAACTTCAATACGAAAATATGTACCCTCACTTTCTCTTCGCCGCGTAAGGATTTTAACACCAGTTAATGATTACCACCATCGCGATTCGTTTGCTGGCTCCTCAACCATTACTAAGCTACAAAAATATCAGGTGCTATTTTTGGACAAACCGACCTTCTTGCGAACCAAGCAAGGGAAGCAACAGACAGTGCAAACGCATATGTCAACAAATTTCTCGTCCAACCGCGAAGACGAAATAGGCTCTTAAAAATAAATATCTCATTCTGCTATTACCCTTCTCGTATAATTATCCAGAATGACCACACGTTTGTGACAAAACAGTTGTATAACAAACGCTCTCACCAATAGAAATGAATACCAATCAGGAACCGAACGGAATTGTTACACCCCTTATCACGTTGATTAGTTTGAAAGTAAAAGAAATCCCCAGTGAAAGAGTTTTTCACACCCCTTGGAACGACTCAAACAATCAATAAGGAACCAATTAATGTAATGTACTGTAATTAATTAATTAGTTAATTAATCTATCAAGCTCAAAGAGTAAAATAAGAGAAATGATAAACGCTGACAGGCTAGTTTCAATAACCTAATTAAAAAAGGTAAAAAATCAACAGAGACCCCATTGCTCATTGGTCTGTCATTTAGATAACACTCGTGCTCACTAAAGGACGTTCAATTCTGCCTTTTTAAACATTAAAAACGTATTAAAAAAAGGTATAGCCATGACCGTTAAAAAAAAAAAACCACAAGCGGAGACAAAGGATAACAAGCAAAAACGAGAGAAGGGTCGATTTACTCGCTGACTTGCCTTGCAAAAATGGTAGCCAGGTAACACAGTACCACTGATTTGCATAAAATTTGACCGAAACTCTCAAAATAAAAATAATCAATTTGTCACTCAGACTTAGTCTTTCCCGTAAAACCGTGAACACCAGAAATATCTGTGGAATGTTATTGTATTTCAGGTAAAAAGCCAATCATGCATGAGAAAACTAAACCACAAACGGTAGCGGTAATTAAGTTGTGGTTTCATGTTCCCTCTGATTGGTCGCGAAACAATGAACATTCCAGAATTTTTTTTTCGTGTTCACGGTTTCACGGGAAAGACAAAAAAAACCCCGAATACCAAAAATTTATTTATGGTTCCTGGTACAACACTGTCTCAACATGGCTGCCACGCCGTATTGTTCGCACGGAGGTAGATCTGTTGACGAGACGGCGAGAAAAATAGACCCCAACCCCAATTCACCTAGAAATTCTTTTCGCATTCCAACCGCTACAACTTCACTGAACGCGCGAACAGAAGATTCCACTGGTGTCGGTAAAATGATACGAGTTACGTAAATTGGCCGTTAAAACATTGCGGTTTTAACTGTGATAATTCTTTTTATACCATGGACGGTGTAAATCTCGCGATTTGATTGGTCGAGAGGAGTTTGCTAAGTGTAGACGCACGAATGATTTTACGAGTTGAAGAAAAAACAGATTCGATTTATAAGTGCGTGTGCACTCTAATACCGCACGGAGCACGTCAAGATGTAGTAAAAACACCAGTCACTCTAGTCGCCCGCCACACGTGACGCACCTCTTTTTTCTTACTGATCCTCGCAGTTGTGTACGCAATTTAAGCAATTGCGTAAAGAGGCCTAAAAAAATTCAGGACTTCAACGAGTCTTGAAACGGAACTGTCCGTTTTTCTAGTGGTTATGCTTATGTCGAGTGTGTCACTGATGAAAACAGCATAAGACAAATGAGTGGGTTCGTTCTTCTCATGTTTCTGCTTATGCTTGTCGTTGCTGTTTTCACCTGCACTTTTGCTTATGCTTGTGCTTATGTGCTTACCAGCCTTAAGAGTGATCAGCATTGAAATTCTCCTTGTAATAACAACGCTTTATAAAACTGAGTTGTGACGAGAATTTAGGGCATGATTCATATTTTAACAATTTCTCCCGACTAGTTCTATGGGAAATGTGCGGGGGTAACCAGTGAGAATATAAGTTTTGATGTTAAGGCTTTATGGGTTAAATAAAATTGTATCAATGCCGTCCCTCATTCATGCTTGAGTCGACTCTCAGTAGAGCTAGCAGACCCTTTGTTGTCTCCAGTATCGTGATGTACTTTAAAGCCACCGATGATGGAAGGCCAGAAATTCCATACCGTCCAAACCAACCAGGTGGCAAAGAACAGGATCCAAAAGGCGGCCACGTGAAATGGAAGAGGAAGACTAAGAGTGTCCTTCCAACCAAACTTAACGCAGATCAGTACTTCTGTAGACACAATGGCGGCAACAACCCAGGCTTGCTGACCAAAACGCTTACAGGTTCTGTAGAAGAATGATTGAAGGCAGCATATTTATTATTATAATCCATCAAATATTTTCGCTCGCACGCGATTGGTCTAAACACATCCCATGACTGAATATGCCCCAGCTAAAACCGGGGAATATCGGATATTCCAATGCGTGTTGCGAAAACTATTTGAGAAAAATAAAGACAATAGCCTCCATTTGGCTTTAAAAATATGTTCAAATATCTTTCCTTGAACATCATCAGTTCCTCCTAGCTTCTCGCAACGGAGAATGTCCGCGGTCAACTATTCGAGCATATTTTCGCGCCAAAGGGAGAATACTGTTTAGATACAATTTGAATTTAATCCAAAAAGACCAGAACCAATTTACTTACGGGTCATCCATGTATCTAAAGGTCTCATTCAGTGCAACAGCTCCCATCCCGAGGTACAGCGCCATACGGACTTGCATAGTTAAGTGAGGAGGCGGAATCCATAAAATAAACTTGAGGTAAAACAGGTTTAGCTCTGCTATGAGGAACTGCAAATTCACGATACAACACTTAATGACAAAGCTGTCCTTTCAAAATAAGTAAAAAGAGAAAATCAAAAACCAGGAGTACAAGTGTTTTTTTTTTTTTTTTTTACTGAGAGAAGTGTAAAACTTATAATCATAAGAATTACAATTTCCTGGATTGTACAGTCTGATATCGGACAGTTCAATAAGCCGACCACATTCAAACTTGTAGTTTAAATCAACCAATCACAACCTTGGTTTTAATCACCATAGTAACAGTGTACAGACTCCTGAATTGGGGCTTTTTTCAAAATGGAGAATTTTTTCCCTTGAACAATGAAAATATTTTAGAAGACAAAAGTGATTTTGTTTATCCTGTGACACGAATGTTCATGCCAACGAACCAGACGAGTTCCTTCTTCTTTTCTCGGAAATTGTAATTTCCACTTAGTGGAGTCCAATTCGGTCTGTAATCATACTCGCGATAAACAAATCGGACTCCCATTGCGCGGTCGTCCGATTTTGTTATCACTGGTATGATTACAGACCGAATTGGACTCACTCAGTCCTATTACCATTACAAATAAGTAAAAGAATGTTTCGGCGTCTTGTTTGGAACTATTCCGAAATATAAACATTTAAATCCGCAGGGTTGTCCCTAACAACTGGCAGAAATAGCCGGCTAATTGGGCCATTTGTGCCGGATACTTGTTTCAATTTCTTTTGTTTTGACCAGCGTAAATTTAAACCTTTTACCGTCTACCTTTTCCAATTTTACCACCTACTTCAATTGTATGGACAACCTTGAAAATTGGCAGATGTATTTTTAAGGGTAGCAGAATGCGTGGAATGATCAACAGAATATGGACTCGGAATACGCAGAGTAATTATGCATTTCTAGGGGAAAACGCCTGGGGGGACTGAATCCGCGTGGCCGGCCAAGCTCTTGACGTGGAACCGGAAGTCAGGTTCAGTTGCTCGGTCCAGATTATTCTACGTGCTGTTGTTCCCAGGTCACTTCCGCTAAGAGTACTCTGTTTCAGACAACGTGATTTTTCGGAAAACTTTAATTGTTCCATCTGTTCTCTCATTTGTAAAAGCAGAATAGTCCCAAAAGATGCGCCCTTTGATAGACCGCGCGGTTTCAGAATGTAAGCTTGACGACAACAAAATTTCGGCTTCAAAACAACCTTTTGTTGTTGATGGTGGTTGTGGTGTTGGTGCGACCTATCAATCCTGTTCTTCGAATGAAAAGTCGTGAACGGCAGTGGATACGAAAATTGAGACTGGGGTGAGACGGGGGGCAAGGATCCCTCCCTGCTTTGCCATACTGCTTCAAGTAGTTTGCATCTCCTAGATTCTTGTCTCTCTCCAAGCTTCAAGAGGACAAGAATCTTTGAAATTTAATTGAAATTAACGAAAGCAACAACTTTAAAAAGAAATAAAATGGCATAGTTGAATATTCTAGTCTAGGCAAACTCTTGCTTTTTTCACAAAATAATCTGTGAGTCTCACAAGGAGAAACCTACCATAGCTGTAATTCCACAAACTGCAAGCCACCTTCTAAGGCTTGTGGTGGCCTTCCAGTTGTATGATGTCCACGAATACGGCGTAAACTGTTCAGCTACTCTTTTCAGTTTACCGCTGTCGCAAAGAAAAAAAAGAAGCTGGTCATATAACACCTCATAAAGAAGTTCAGGAAAAAAGGTTTGCAACAAGCAAGATACAACTACCAATAATAATAGCTAGAAATTTCAAAGAAGTACCCTAGCCTCAAAGCCATCCGACATCTTAAAGTAGAAAGAATTAACGCAAGGCCGAGTATCGAAATCATTGCAAAACCAAGCATAAGTTCACACAAGATGTAAAAGTGAAAATACAACTCCATGAATTCCCGAGTCATAATCATGTACAGTCAACATGTTTAGGAAATTTATTTTTACTTCCGGAAACTTAAACTTAGTTTAGCAATAACTTCCTTTCTCGGCCTCGCCTTCTTGTTAATTACAGACTGGGTTCTGCCTGGGTTCGTGAAAGCCTTAAATCCTGTATGAACAGGACTGGATTTGGTAGGTTTAAAGAGACTTAAATCGACTCATTAAGCCCCAGTGACGATCAAAAACCAATTTCTCTTTTCAATTTCACAACTTCACCAAGCATGCAAGTAGGAAGAATAAGGGAAACAATCCAGGGTTTCCAGTTTTTAAGGCAGGGTGTCAACAAGGAAATCCAATTGCCGGGTCAAATTGCCACTGCTTCAACCAAACCATTATAAATTTTTAATCATTTTGCCGGAGCATGTAGCTGACTTTGTAGAGGTTTTCCCGAGACATCCTACTTGTCTGGAACACTGACATTACCCAACTAATAATACACTTGAAAAAATTACTCGATTGTGATTGGCTGAGAGCAGTGCAGTTCAAGTGTAACAAAGTGCAGAAAGTGTAACACCAGTGCAAAAAAGTGTAACACGAGTGCAAATTACAACGAAGATTTCCGAAGTTAAAACGAAGACTCGAAGACTTCCGAAGACCAACCGATGTATTTCGAAGACCGCCGAATATCGTGCGAAACCTTCCGAAGATCGCTGAACACTTCGAAGATCACCCGAATGCTTCCGACGATTTCAGACGATCACCCGAACACTCCCGAAGATTACCCGAACACTTCCGGTTATCTCCAGATATTTTCGAAGCTTCTCCAAGTTTCGGAAGATCGAGGGCAATGCCTTCTGCGTACCTCAGTAGTCAAGGTATGGGCTGAAGCTTTATAAGTAGTCTATTTTTCAAATGTATTATTAACTACTTAATAACCGAGAGTGAGGTCGTTACGGGAAAATCTCAAACTGAGGCCTTGCCGTATTGACCGAGCGATAGCGAGGTCAAAACAGCTAGGCCGAGGTTTAAGATTTTCCCGTAATGACCGAACGGTCGAGGTTATTAAGTTGTTTATTATATGGCTAACATAACGGCTCTAAGGGGAAAAAATAAAATTAGTTCAAGCACAAGTCGTCGCTTCACGGTAATCTATTCATTATTTTTTTCCAAACTCAGGTCAAACGTTTCACTAACAGTTTTCCTGGTCGTGTTTTCAGTTTTTTGCTCTAGAGGCACCAATTTTCAATGTAAATAAAACAAATGTGGCCTTTGGAAGACTTTATGTCGTTTTTGTTCCTGATTTGCATCATCCGTAATCGGCCCGTGGGCATTACGGGAGAATAATGCCCTAGCGCTTCGCTTCGCTTAGCCAATCAGAGCGCGCGTTATATCGTATACAAACACTAGCCATATAATAATAATAATAAGTAATCACATGATTTTTCTCGGACTCGTGCAATTTTGTTGCTCTTTGAAAAAATTTACTCGTGCTTATTTATTCCAAATTGCACTCGGAATCATGTGATTACCTATACTAAAACTAGTGTGACTTTTCAACAAATTCTCCCCAGCAATACAATAAAAATTTACTAATCTAGTGAGGAGAATATGCATTTTGACAATGAAACTTTCAGGGTAGACACCTTACAGTTGTTACACAGAGAAAATATACATAAATTACATGCACTGTGGTCAACAGCTGCATATGTTTTCCATACCTGTAAGTGGGAATACTCCACAGACCTCTCCAGTGATATGGCTAAAGAACATAGAGAATTACAAATGCATAAACAGGATGGAAACGAAACCAAAAAGAATGCGCTGAATGGCAAAACCTCAATACTATGAAACACTGATGCTTGGTTGTCAAATTTTGGTGAGTACCTGGCAAGCGACCCAAATTCCATCATCACAG
This sequence comes from Galaxea fascicularis, assembly GCA_948470475.1. NCBI lineage: Eukaryota > Metazoa > Cnidaria > Anthozoa > Scleractinia > Euphylliidae > Galaxea > Galaxea fascicularis. The sequence continues at coordinate 29,522,735 of OX419340.1, read as the reverse complement.
TGAATGATAGGAAGGTTGGGTGGTGTACACACACAACGTATTTCCTGCATTCTGCTGAGGAGGGAGCGGGGGGGGGTGCACCGGAGAGAGGGGGAGGAGGGGGGGACAATTCTAACAAACATTGTTTTCATGACACAATGTGTAACTATGCGCCCTCCAAAAAACTTGGAAGATCCAACCGATTCTTTTTTTGAAGAAAGATTTTCATATTTCCCAGAAAAATTCCTGAGTCTCCTGATTTCTGGCAAAATCTCCAGATTCCCAGAAGAATTTTCTTTTCCAAAACAGGCCTTGCTGGAGTAAATGCCATCCCCCATATTCTGATTGGCTCTATTTTCTACAGCACAGTAATAATAAATGACTGTATATACAGTACCTTATTTCCTAGATATTCACACGTCTTCATTCCCAAATAAGCTCCTATGCCATTACAGACAAGAACATCCATTATCCACTGTAAATGGAATAAGACCATGCATATTAAGGAAAACAAGAATAAATACCATGGTTTGACCATGCAAAGTTCCCTTTTAAATTTATCAATAACGTTACAGTTTACACCCTTCTGATTACCAACCAAAACCCAGATTTTCTTTCCATGCTTTACTCCATATTTCAAGGCAACAGCCAAGATAGTTAATTAAACATCAAGATACTGTAAAATTCCGAAAATAAGCCCCGGAGTTTATATTTTTCAAAGGCCCTTTTTGTGAGGCTTATTTTTGGAGGGGCTTATATAATTTGTATTCATTTCCAAGAATAAGCCCCCCCCCCCCCAGGGGGCTTATATTCGGAGGGGCGATATAACAGACGGTTTTTTGCGTTACAAGTTTGGGGGGCTTACATTTGGAGGGGCTTATATATGGAGGGGCTTGTTTTCAGAATTTTACGGTATTACATAAAAGCACTTGACTATTAAAAACAAACCAACTGGGCCTAATGAAGTGCATTTAGCAATATGGAATGCATATACAGTTGCAGGAGGGACTAATTAGAAAATCTCATGCCAAGCAGGGGCTATTAGAGACAGAGGCTTGATGGACCTTAAGTTGCAGCTCCCAAGGGCTTTACTAAGGTTTTGAGCAGAAAGGCGATTGCTTTTTACAGGTGGGCAAAACTATGTTTACAGCCAGCCAATTTGGCCAATGCCTATGGCCCTTAATGAAACTCCTGGGCAACAAAAGCCATATTTTTGCTTGCCTTGGTAATGCAATTGTTTCTTAAATGTTTGTGTCACTGGCACACAGTGGTGGCCTTGCGCACGGTGTTGGTTACCACGCGCGTAACATTTTGCGTGACATTGCAAAAACTCTTAATTTTGGCACTTACAAAAATCTTAAGAGCATAATTCCGACAGGAAAATAATGTACAGTGTAAGTGCACCCCATAAACGATGTTTTTTCTTAATTAGCTTGACGGTAAGATGCAGTATCGAAGAAAAATCAACTCTTTCTAGTTAAGAACGCGCTCAACTCTTTCGCCTTTATGTTCCTTCTGAAAGAAGGATCGCCAAATATTATAGTTAAATTACGATGCACATAGGTTGTGTTTACGTTTGCTATTCAATTGTTTCCCATTCATCGAAGAGTTAAGGATAAATTATTTCAAATGAAATGTCACTCTTATTTGCCGCAAAAGCATCTCAGCGTCGTGGTCGATTTCGTACCCGTTCCTTCCGTTCCTAGGTGACGTAAATTCGTTCCCTTTATTGTTCCCTGTCAGTACAATCGAGCCCAACGTTCCCTATCGTTCCTAGCTGTCGAGCCTTTCCGTTCTTTACGTGCCCACATGGCTCTGCACAGCGTTCCTTTCACCAATGTACGAACTGATCGCGCTCTATCGTGCCGGAACGATGCTAGGAACGATGGACAAGATGTGATCAACTTCAGGAAATATCACACTGTAATTTGCTGTAGTTTATCTTTGAGTACTGGTTTTGTCATCCGACTTCTTGACACCAACACACTCTTCGTTTGTTTTTCATAAGAGCAGATCACTCGACGAGAGCCACAAATTATAAATCGAGTGCCCTCAGTTCATTGCAATCTGAACAATGCTCTATCGATCGACCTGAACGCAGAACTATTTTGCGTTAAGTTTTAGACTTGCACCAAGTTGACCTCTTTATATCAGTAATACGGGGTATTAGATCTTGGAGAAATTCGATCAGTTCGACTGTGATCACCCTTTTATACTACAGTCTCGTGCAGGTTATTCTACTAATCGAAGAAAAACTACATGGGCATGTTGAATGGTACATGGACAAGTTAAGTGGGATTCCCAAAAACTTTTATTGAGACATGATTTCTAATTGAAAACTTATTATTTCTCTCCTTTCTTCACGTAAAACGGAAAGTTTACAGCAACTGTTACGCGGGTATTAATCCTTGTTTCGCGGGGAAAAGGCACGAAAAGAACGATAAATGAGGTCTGTTGTAACTCAGGTTGTAATGAGGTCCGTTGTAACCCGGGTTGTAATGAGGTCCGTTGTAACCCAGGTTGTAATGAGGTCCATTGTAACCAAGATTGTAATCAGGTCCGTTGTAATGCTGGTTTGTGATGACTGAGATCCATTGCAACCCGGATGTAATAAGGTCTGTTGTAATCCTGGTTTGTAATGAGGTTCGTTGTAACCCAGGTTGTAATGAGGTCCGTTGTAACCCAGGTTGTAGTAAGGTCCGTTGTAATCCAGGTTGTAATGAGGTCTGTTGTAACCTGGGTTGTAATGAGGTCCGTTGTAACCCGGGTTGTGATGAGGTCCATTGTAACCCCGATTGTAGTAAGGTCTGCTGTAACCCAGGTTGTAATGAGGTCTGTTGTAACCCAGGTTGGAATAAGGTCCGTTGTAATGCTGGTTTGTAATGAGGTCTGTTGTAACCCGGGTTGTAATGAGGTCCGTTGTAACCCAAGTTTTAATGAGGTCTGTTGTACCCCAGGTTTTAATGAGGTCCGTTGTAATGCTGGTTTGTAATGAGGTCTGTTGTAACCCGGATTGAAATGAGGTCCGTTGTAACCCAGGTTGTAATGAGGTCCGTTGTAACCCGGGTTGTAATGAGGTCCGTTGTAACCCAGATTGTCATAAGGTCCGTTGTAACCCAGGTTGTAATGAGGTCCGTTGTAACCCAGGTTGTAATGAGGTCCGTTGTAACCCAGATTGTCATAAGGTCCGTTGTAACCCAGGTTGTAATGAGGTCCGTTGTAACCCGGGTTGTAATGAGGTCCGTTGTAACCCAGATTGTCATAAGGTCCGTTGTAACCCGGGTTGTAATGAGGTCCGTTGTAACCCAAGTTTTAATGAGGTCTGTTGTACCCCAGGTTTTAATGAGGTCCGTTGTAATGCTGGTTTGTAATGAGGTCTGTTGTAACCCGGATTGAAATGAGGTCCATTGTAACCCGGGTTGTAATGAGGTCTGTTGTAACCCGGGCTGTAATGAGGTCCGTTGTAACCCAGGTGGTAATGAGGTCCGTTGTAACCCAGGTTGTAATACGGTCTGTCGTAACCCAGGTTGAAATGAGGTCTGTTGTAACCCGGGTTGTAATGAGGTCCGTTGTAACCCAGGTTGTAATGAGGTCCGTTGTAACCCAGGTTGTAATACGGTCTGTCGTAACCCAGGTTGTAATGAGGTCTGTTGTAACCCGGGTTGTAATGAGGTCCGTAGTAACCCAGGTTGTAATGAGGTCCGTTGTAACCCAGGTTGTAATGAGGTCCGTTGTAACCCAGGTTGTAATGAGGTCCGTTGTAACCCAGATTGTCATAAGGTCCGTTGTAACCCAGGTTGTAATGAGGTCTGTTGTAACCCAGGTTGTAATGATGTCTGTTGTGACGCTGGTTTATAATGAAGTCCGTTGTAATGCTGGTTTGTAATGTCAGGTAGTTTGTAACCCTAATTTGTAATGTCAGGTACTTTGTAATGCTGCTTTGTAATGAGATTCTTTGTAATACTGGTTTGTAATGCGAGGTACTTTCTAACCCTGGTTTGTAATGAGGCCCTGCTAATTTGTAATGTCAGGTACTTTGTAACCCTGGGTGGTAATGTAGTCCTTTGTGACTCTGGTTTGTAATGTCAGGTACTTTGTAACAGTAGTTTGTAATGTCAGGTACATTGCAATAATTGTAACCCTGGTTTGTAATGTGAGGTACTTTGTAACACTAGTTTACAGTGACCACATGTATTACTAAAAAGTCTCTGATTTTGTCGTCAAAAAAAATTCAACTCATTGAATTTCTCACAATATTTTTATTGCAACTTTTTTAGCTTTTGCCATAACATCAATTCCGTGAGGGTGGTTACACATGATTTTTACAGCATGCCAGTGATGCGACAATTTTTTGAAAAATCACATAACCATTGCAAGCAAAAAATTGTTCGTGTAGTCACGGCTTTATACAGCAAGTCAATTTTGGTGCCATTTTGTTTCCTTCTTACCATGGGCATTTGTTGTAGAAGTGATCACATAAGGTGAAACTATTCATGGTTAATTTGTTTCTAAAAGATGAGTCTTCAGGTTAATCGTATTGCAATTTTTCTGGATGTTAAAGGGTATTACTCCCACGTGACTCAGTAAACTATTGTATTTAGAGTGCATTTGCGGTGATGAGAACTTAAAACCGGAACAATATTACTATACTGTACCAAGAAATAATGAAATAATAATTATTGTTACATCATTTGACAGTGCAAATTTGCATACAAGGTCAACTTACGTGGTCCCACCAGCATTCACTGAAGTTTGGTAACTGATGCTCTAAAGAGTATTCCAATACTTCAAAGAGAACACTTATTACGGTTAATAACCAGTAGTCTCGAAGAATAAGTGCCTAAAAACAAAAGCCATCTTTTAACAGGTGTTAATTACACCAATATCTACAGTGCGAAGCGTCTTGCAGTTGCCACCCGACAAACATGATCAAGGTACCAAGGTACGCCAATTTGATTGACAGACACGTCTCCATAAAAAGTTTCAACACGCAATGACCAAATGGATGTGTCTGTCAATCAAATTCACGTACCCTGATTGGCTAACTTGTAAAAATGTTTGTTGGGTGACCACGGTAAGGTGCGCCACACTGTAACAGCATCGGTAACTAAGTATCACAGAACAACTTCTCAAAGTGCACCTAACCCCAAAATATTTTTTCCACTAAAAATAAAAGTTTGCACCTATTCCAAAAACATTCAGCCCTTATTTCCAGTTAAATTGGACATTTTTGTGCATTTCAAAACTTAAACCTGTAAACCCTAAGATCAAAATTTAAATTGTCATTTGTTGTCCCAACACATTTCCTATAGAAGTAGTAGGGAGAAATTGTTAAAATATCAAGCAAATTCATCTGGTGTGATCCTGTCCTTAATTCTCATGACCACTCTGTTTTATAAAGCATTGATAATACAAGGAGAAATTTGATGCTGATCACTCTTATGGTTTAAAGGGCTATTGATGTAAGAAAAACCACAATCATCTGTCAATCATCTGAGTTACAGCTGTAGCGAGGGGCCTAGGTCTATTTCTGATTTGACATCACAAACCGCTTTGCATGCATGTTTACAAAGACTTACAGCAATGCAAATCAGTTTGTGCCATCAAATCAGGAACAGACCCACAAACCTCAGTAGCTTGATTATGTGACATGGCTAGATTTTGTAATTTTTTCAGCCTACAGTGTATAAAAAGTTGAGGTTTAGTAAGATGAAAAAGAAAAAGGCAACATGCATTTCCAACAGGTACAAAGAATAATAATAATTATTATTATTATTATTATTAGCTTTGTGAAGGGAATATTTTAGGGTTAGGCAAACTCTTAAGCTATGCAATACAGCCTTACATACCTTAGCCCACCAACCAAAGAAATGTGCTGGAAGAAAGACGTCACACTTTTCCTGTAAATGGAGACAGTGGCCAGGGATTAAACTAGTTCCTTAAGGATGAAGCAACTAGTAAAAGATTTTGTTCAGTGCTGTGACTCCTCAGCCCAGGGTTATCACTAGGATTTTAAGTAAATGGATGAATGGGTTGAAGTAGATGGCTACAGATTATAATGAACACAGAGCTCACAAACATAATTTTTTGCATTTTTGGGCAAAAGTAGCTGGCGCAAAGTGGTCTGACAGACGGCAGAAATCCACAGGCTTCCGGCTCGTAATGACAACCCTGTCAGCCCCTTTCTCAAAGTTCATTGTGAGCCTGAAGCTACTTTGTATGATTATAAAGTCTTCCCCAATTTATATTGACTCAAAAAAAAAAAACTGAATTGTTTCTGAAATCTAAATTCAGAAGGATTGATAATATTATTGTACCAACATCTAATGTGACCACAGGAAATGTCTGTACAGAGGTTTTAATATTTATTGGAATAGCTGTCTGAGCTAACCAAAGTAGATGGCGACCTGATGAACACTTTTTAATCATTTGAGTGAAAATCTAGACAAAGTAGGCAGCAGTGTTAAAACCCCAATTAAGTGGCCACCTATTAAACAGCCACCCTGTATTAGGCAGCCAGTAATCAAAGTCCTGATGAGGGCGCTTCTAATTGTATTTTACATCTATTAATTGGCCAGCCTACATTAAACAGCCATTTTCCAAAAGGGAGCCACTTAATAGGGATTGAACTGTATTTAACCCTTTACAAAATGCAAATTAAAAAAAAAAAACACGTCATGTTCAGTATTACTTATCAAGGTTTGTGATTGATGGCCAAATTGCCTTTGCTTTCATTTTCATGGTATAATATGCTTTCAAAGATGATAAATTATTTATCATCTTTGAAAGCATGTGGCTACAAGGTATCTCTGCCCAGGCAAATGATACTTTTATCAAGATAAATGACTGAGAAAAAGAAATTGATTGTGATCAGTCTATGCCACATACTAAGAAATTGTGGAAATCTCCTTTAGGGTGTCCTGGGGTATACAGTCTGCAGTCCTCCCCATATGACTGCTCAGGAAGCGGTTTACCCAAGTCTTCATCTAGATACTTAAGCAGCTGCCTGGCATCGTCAACCGTCTGAAAAAGTCAAACAAAAAGCTTGAGTTAGCCTTCACTTGGGCCTACATTTGATCCTACATCATCATACTCATCCTCATCATTTCACAACATTGCCTGTTACAAAACACAAAGAATAACTTTATTAACTAACAAAAAAACAATCAACAAACAGCCATGCCAGCCTAACATTCCATTGACATAAACAATAATTCTGCTTTTTGGCATCAAAACACTTTGGATTTTCTTACATGCATGTTTGATCATTCGGCTTGGTTCAATAACAGGTTCTGTTTCGCGGGTTGCACTACATGTACAGATATTACCCTGTTTTAGAAATTTTAGAAAATTAAGCTTTAAATCAGTTGTTAACAAGAAACAACAAGAAAAGAAACAAGAGAGAGAGGGAAACAATGTCTCTTGCCAAGGTGTCAAACTTGGGCTATTACAGTGTACGCATGACAGACAAATGTAATACCACTTGACCACAAAGAAATCTCCAAAGTGGCTCGTCGAAGTATCTTTTGCAAAAAAATTCAAACATAGACAAGCATCAGGTTTGAAAACCTTTTTCCAAGATCCCTGACCTTCTGTGCAGTGTAGTGCTGGGCAAGATTATGCAAAAACAAATTAAAGAAGATTCAGAGCCCATTCCTAAACTCAGTGCATTATGACCCGAGTAACAAGAAGCATTAAGTGTTGTTTAATGGATTAACAAACAAACTAGACACATACACTGTACTGCAAGAGTGCAAAACACATGGAACTTGGAACACACACAGCAACAGAATCATTCTTACTAATTTTCCATAATATACATACATAATAATTCCTACCTGAAACAACAGAAAAATGAGAGCCAGTTCATAAACAACACTTAGACAAAGAATTAGACGCCAAAATGCTGCAATCAGATCGGATAAAACAAAAAGGAAATTAATCAAATTCACCCAGTCAATACACCAACTCTTCAGTTACAAAAGCAGAGTACCAGCCAACATATAGAATACCAGTGTTCAATCTAGGCTGCGTCTTTGCGTCATTGACCCGGCAAATTTTACTCTGACGCAAAATAAAATTATTGTGGGGTCAAGCTGACGCAGGGAAATGAACAACAAAAGTGAAAGAAGTTTACTGTTTCAGAATTACTTGCAAAATAGCTGGTAATGGATGAAAGTGAAGGCAAAAACACAAACTATTTGTACGATGGTTCTGTAGACTCTTTCTGTGTCAGGCGTTCCACTGAATATTTCCGAGGGAGACTGGAGCTCACTTAATTGCAGATCTTTTTCGTTGCCCATAAGAAGCTCGAGTTCTTTCAATTTAAGTTTATTAGTACACTTCGTTTTCAATTTACTATTACGCCTCCTTCATTCTTCATTTCTGATGAAACAACAACAAAAGCTAGCTTTCTTTGTTAACAAGAGAAGGGCGGTAGGTGGTGATAATCAAGAGGAAGACAGCAAGAGTTCGCCTTCCATAAGCATTTCAAGGCACAACGCTGACAACGAGACTTCAGATCTTCAGTCAATCATCCAAGAAAATTTCGTCCACTTGGTAGAACATGGTCATGTGGCTGGTATACCACGAAGTGGGCTTGGTAGCACATTCCGAGAAAGCTTAATTGATTCGTCAATTTTTGGAACTTGATGCAGCGAAAAAGTATTTTCAAAAGTTTTTTCTAAAGCATTGCAAAACGATACAAAATAAGTCCTTAACTAGTTGACCCAGGCGGTTTTGGAAATGACCTAACTTATATGTAATAATTGATTAATTTCTAGATTTAACACTGGAATACCCATGTAACATACTGTAGTTCTGGTTTACTTCAAAGCTTACTAATGATAATATCACTCCTTAAAGTGCTCATAACCCCAAAATACATGTATATATTTTTTTTCACTAAAACAAATCTTTGCACTTGTTCGAAACACATTGTGGCCTTTTCTCTTTTTTTTGTAAATAAAATTAATCTGGCCTTTTTATAGGATCCAAAACTTGCGAAAAACCAAGCATCTACTTTGCATGCATGTTTACAAAGAGTTAATGCAATGCAAATCAGTTTGTGACATCAAATTAGGAATAGGCCCGTGTCCCTTCTGACTTGGTCATGATCAAATGATGCTCAGTTTTAAAGATTTGGTGAAAAAAGGAGAAAAATGGCACAATGTGTTTCGAACAGGTACGCGCAGAGATTTATTTTAGCAAAGAATATATTTATGGCACAGAGCCGAACTGTCCATAGCAGCATTAACACTAGCCCTGGGTTAAATGTGACCAAAACCTATGGGTTGCCATGGTATTTAACCTGGATTAGCCCTAACCCAGCTTCAAACAACTCAGCCCAGGTCTATAAGTCAACTCTCATAAATGCACAAGATATACTCTTTAGCTCTGTAGTTAAAAAGATTACTCCTTTGGAGAAAATAAGCCTACATGTACATATATAGATATAGATCTATATTTAGTACAGCTGTATCACCCAACTAGCGGACTAATGCAAATCCTGCATTTTGATTGGCTACGCTACTTGAGTAGCTAAATTTGCCAGTTTTGAAAACCGTTTTGTTCCCAAATACCCGGTAAATGTTTCTTCAACTTGCATTTGCTAACTTTATTAATTGCCTTTTCTGTCTGACTAGTTGGGTGATACTAAAACAATATTATTAAACAATTTTACCCTCAAGGGCCACAGGTCAATAGCCCATTTGGCTTCACCTCATGGGCTATTGACCCATAGCCCTTGTAGGCTACGAGTCTAATATTGTTAAGTAAGTAACAGCTGTTGTGTCACTATACTACTTTGGTAAAGATATAGTAGCATGTTGTTCCACTGCTATTGGGAGAACTGGTATCAAATGTAGGAAATTGTTTTTCAGCAGTCACCCCCCCCCCCCCTCCTCTCCCCTCCAAATACCCACACAGACAAAAATAAAAAATTTATAGCTACATACCCTGTACTGTTAATTTTTTGGATATGATTCAGAAAGGAACTATACCTTTGTAAGGACTATATATTCAGCTTTATTTCAACAACAACAACAATAAAAATTAAAAAAATAATAAATAAATAAATAAGTAAAACCGTGATAATGTGTTGAAATGTGTTGAAATGGGAAGAATCCTCAAAAAGCGCTACAGCACCATTCTAGGAGGAAACTCCATCCTATCCATAGACCTACTAAATACAGAAAGTATAATGTACAGTATATATACAAAAATTCAAAGAGTTAAAAAGGTAAAAACCTTCGACTTAAAATCTGCCACAGATGATGCTTCTCTAATGTCAAGAGGGAGACTATTCCATTCCCCAACTATTCTCCTCATGTAGCTAAATTTAAATAAATTAGTCCTAGAGAAACTGGTTAAAAGGTTTGAAGTATCCATATTTCTCAATGCATATCCCCTGTCAACATCCTTAGAAAATCGAACCCTAGAATCAAGGGTCAGACGAACATGATCATTAACCACCTTATAAAAGAAAACAACATCCGCAATAAATCTCCTATCCTCCAAAGATAGCAAACGGAGTTCACGTAGCCTAACCAAATAATCGTCATCACTTTTAAGAATAAATTTGGTTGCCCTTCTTTGAATGGACTCTATACGATTGATGTTACTCTTCGTATAAGGATTCCACACCTGAGAGGCATATTCAACTTTAGGCCTCACGAGACTACAGTACAGGGTCTTAAGAGTTATGACATCATTGACATCCCGACATGTTCTTTTGATAAGGCCTAAAGTACTATTAGCCTTAGCTGTCATATTGGCAATGTGGTAATTCCAAGAGAGAGCATCACTTGTTAACAAACCCAGGTCTCTGTGCAGAGAAACCGAATCAAGTTTAGTCCCATCAATATGATAGTGGTAGGTAAAGGGGGACTTCTTTTTGGTAATTCTCATAACCTTGCATTTACTGGCATTGATCCTCATCTTATTATTTACACACCATTCATTGATCTTATTTAGGTCCTGCTGGAAGCACTCTTGATCATGAACAGAGTGAATAACCTTATAAAGTTTACTATCATCAGCATAGAGAACAATCTTATTTCCAGCAGAAACCACGCCAGGCAAATCATTAATATAGATTAAAAAACAACGGTCCCAGAATTGACCCTTGGGGTACACCAGATGTAACCGTCCACTCCCATGACCATGTAAACAGAACCCAAACTGTAAACAATTCAGGTTCTATCAGACATTCTATTTAAATAAAATTCTAATGAGGCACTTTACAAGACTACAACCCTGCCAAGTTAATATATATGTAGCAAACAGCCTACCTGGGTGAGGTCTTTTAAATGGGCCATCACTGATCTGCGTCACACCAAATAATGAAAACACAGCAATGCATGCTATAAGACCTCTGAAATAAGATGATTTAAAGTGTATATGACAGATTTTTTTTTTAATTTGCTCAATTAAATCTCCCCAATGTACTGATAAGTATAGCAAAAAACAATTTTCGATAGCGATTTCCCTTCCCCGTGTTTTGATGTACCAAAAGCGTCGAATTTCACTTCTGGTGGGGTACAAAGCAGCGAGACCGAAAACAGGAGACTGGGAACAATTGTGACGTCATTTCAGGACTTCAAGCTTTGCGAAAAACAGATTTCTCCAACATTTTCTTATTTTCTTATAAACAACGCACTATTGTACCATTTCTTAGCAAATTGATTAGCTCACAATAAGAAAATCACTGAGAATTCTATTTTTCGCGAAGCTTGAAGTCCTGAAATGACGTCACAATCGTTCCCAGTCTCCTGTTTTTGGTCTCGCGGTTTTGTACCCCACTGGAAGTGAAATTTGACGTTTTTGGTACATCAAAACACAGGGAAGGAAAATCGCTATCGAAAATTTTTCTTTGCTATACATATCAGTACATTCAGAAGATCGAGCAAATAAAAAAAAACTGTCATATACACTTTAAAGCAATAATGACATGTCTTGACAAAGTTTCTTGCATTAAATATTAAAATTCTGTTTAAAACATCAAGAGTAAATGCCAACAAAATTTGACATTCAGATAACCTACAATAACTAAAAACTGAATAACATTGCTGCACATGTCTGCCAATCACTGACAGAGGTACTCTTCAGATAACGGCAAAAACTACATGTAAGCCCTAACCTCTTTGTATTGTACTCGCCATCTTCATGAGGTTTCTCAAATATTCCAACATAGACCAGCACGCACAACATTACCAACAGCACTGTAACTGAATGTGCTCTCCTGAAGACATCACAAAAGTAAGGCATCCATTTAGGGTTTGCACACATTGTGAAAAAAATGCACAACCATGCCACACAAAATGAAGAAGGCCTTCAACAATTTCTTCTAGGAATGGGCATCAAGCAAAACAAATTATGTACAACCCTGCTGGTAAGCTGCAGGTTATGCTGTAGCATTTCCCTTAGGTTTTTTTAGCAGTCCCAATTTACCATGAATTACTGCCACATACAGTACACTGTACTAAGTAAACAAAAAATAGAAACCCAATATTATTATAATAAGTGCTTTCAACACACAGCAGGTCACAGAGTTTTCTAGATTAATAGCCACAACTAGACATTATGATCCATTTTTTCACTGTAAATTGCTGACAGAAAATGGCTTTATCTTAAGATGTGACAGGCAGATTTGTTGATTTAACGTAAGCTACTCTTTCTGTGTACCATGCAAGTACAGTACTGTGGTCATTTGCATGAGTAATAACTTCAAAATAAAATGTTCAAAGGTAAAAAATTATGTGAAGTCATATTGTTTTGGGGAAATTTTGAAATGAATTTTTTGAGGAGGGAAATCCAAAACAAAACATTTTTCAAAATTCTAATCCATATTTTTGTTATTTACCAGTGTTTTTTTAAAGAGTAAAGCTGATTCTGTCACATCACACCATTGAAATGAAGTTTTGAGACATATCAAAAGTTATATATTTTTTAATATTTTAATCCATTTGAAAGCCCTAATATTTATTTTATAATTATTTTAATAACTTGAAAAAAAACCAGCTGGTAAAATCTTAAAAATCTGTCACCCTTTGTCTAAATTGATACATTTATCTGGTAACTGCTGAAATTAATATCACATCCATTAAAAATTGCATTAATTATTATTTTGAAAAAGTGATAACAGATCAAATCGCATTCCTTTTCATTATTTTTTATGCCCTCTTGCAACCAAAGTATTACCCAAATCCTCATAATGCATGGTGATGTACAATTCCCACTGGCATGTTTCAGTAGTTATGAACAATACACATAACAAGGGATGTTTGAACAACAAATCAACATGAAAACAAAAGAAAGGATTTTTGCCACCACTATGATCACCCCTGTAACTCAATATCCAGAGTACATGTTCTATCCCTCCTTATGGATCTTGCTCTCTCTCGCTCTCACCTTTATTTTTGTAAACTGGCCTTCCATAATATGTGCCATAATTTGCAGCAAATGCTATTGCAAGAAAACAGTTACACTGAAAATGACAGTTACATGTAAGTTTGGCTCTCAGTCTTCTTGACTATTGTTCATTGTGTTGTGTTGCATGTTCCAGGATGAGAGGAATCACTTAGTAACCAAAAGCCACCTTACGCTGGTTTTCACTTGCGCATAAGCACAAGCGCTCGCGCATGAAAACATAAGAAGAACGAACCCAGTTATTAATTTGTCTTCTGCGGTTTTCAACAGACATAAACATAAGCATAAGCATAAGCACAAGAAAACGTACAGTTCCGTTCTTCTTGTGCTTATGCTTATGCTTGTGTCGAGCGTGTTGCTGGTGAAAACAGCATAAGACAAATAATTGAGTTCGTTCTTCTTATGTTTCTGCTTATGCTTATGTCGCTACTATTGCACTTTTGTTTACGCTTATACTTGTGCTTATGCGCTAGCGAAGACCAGCCTTTAATATTAAGGCCTCGCTCCTTATCTTTGCATGGAGTTTGTGGACGAAATAATCATTTTATTGAACCCAAAAAACTGTAGGACAATGTTGCAGTAACACAGGACTTTCGCTTTCAACCAACGGAGGAGCTCTTGTGAGATTTTGTGTTTAATTTGTTTAAAATACCTCCCGGCATAGATTGGCCTTGTGCACCTCACGTGCAGTTACTGCAACTTCATTAGATCTATGGGCCACCAAAACGTTAAGTGGCACGATTGTTTAACTATAGTTCACAGCTCACCAGAAATAGGTATTGGTTCCATCGTCGGAGAACTGTTGCGTTTGCTTGATATCCCACTCACAGTTAATGCTGAAAGGCCGGTTCTTATCGCTCGTAAAACCGTTCGCTCTCACGATGTCATGATCACGCGCTTTGCCGTTTTCTCGAGCAGTTTTATCTTGATCTGTTGGTTTTCCCATTTCCCTCGTGCTCGCCTTAATTCGTCCACTAGCCAGGCTTTCGCCGAAAAGTTGTTTTCCGTAGAAATTACACAACCTCAAGTGTGCAGAACTTCAAGTGTACAATCACTGCATGCATCTTGGAAGTGTCGAAATATTACTGCCCGATAAGGTACTGGTATCCAGTTTGTCCGCCGCCAAAGTCAACAATCCACGGCGAGCGCGCAATATCGCCAGGATGATCCGCCCCATGCTAATAAGGCTAAAATCAGGCGATATTTCCGCAAGATTTGTTATTCAACACATTGATAGTGACCGCAATCATATGTATATGTAATTGCAATAACAAAGCACATTTTTCATATGATTCATTTCATATGCATCACTCACATTCTTCACTTTCACGGGAACATATGAACCGACAATTGACTGGGACCTGTTCCCAACGTCAGGGGCTTCATAGCTTAGTTGGTTAGAGCGTCCCACCGGTATCGCGAGGTCACGGGTTCAAACCCCGTTGAAGTCCTGAGGATCAGTCTTCATTTGAAAGCACAATTTGCTGAGTTTATGGCAGAAAAACAGAGTGACGTTTTCCTCCACGACACTCACAATTATGTAAGTTCATCTCAGCAGGACATCTGTTAGCACGCACGACAAAAAGAACCTATGTTTTTCACTTTTAGGCTGATGCCGTTCTCATATATTGGGTACTTAAAAAAAAAATCAGCCTCAAGCTGTTCTTAACCAGTGTTCTTAAGTTTTGCTTGAAAATTATACACTGTATTGCACAACTGACACTGCTTTATTAATTGACTCTCAAATCAAGGGACTGGTCATTAATCACAAAGGAGTTGCTGGCGCAGATAAATGAGAGCCGGGTAGCAGCTTTGGAATAGGTGCTTGAACCAAATAACCAATACAACAACATAAAAAGTACCCTAAGAAATATGCTGGTACCCATGTTCCCCTATTTATAAGAACCAGTTGAATTTATCAGGCTGAATTGGTTCTTACGTATATGATGTTCTTTTTACCAAATTTCAGCCTGGAGGTTCTTAATCCACTTATTTTTTTATGCGTTTTTTTTTACTGTATCATGAAGAGCGCCATAGACATTGTCACAACGTGTTGAACAGTGATGGTGACTATTCCTCGTGTGATTAACAGAGACAAGCACCAAGGAAAAACTTGTCAACATTATTTTTTACTGTATTTATTGATTCATTCGTTTGTTTGTCCGTTCGCCTTCGTTTGTTCGTTTATTTATTTGATATTTATTTATTTTCGTTTCGGGCGTCAATGAACGGCGACTCACAGTCTGGCGGAGATCACGCAATAAAGCGATTGACTGCACATTGCCTGAGTTCTACTCTTCAGAAATATCAAGAAATCGCGTTACGACCATATTGAAAATTAGTGCTTCCCCACCTCGCGCTGGGCGCATGATTATAGTAAGATATGGTGTAGTCTTCGACCAATCAAAGCGCGCGCATCTCTAAATGGCCTAAATTTAAATCAAATCTGATGGCAAAAATGAAAGGGAGAGGGACGAGTGACGAAACAGTAACGTTTACAGTTGGTATTGCATTCTACAGCCGTTAAGCAAAAGAAAGACCTTGTCATTACTTTGCTATTTTTGGGTGGCCCCAGGGATATCATCATATGACTTGTATATTGAAACTACACCCCTTTCCGGACAGGCGGGATGGTACCTCGATCAAGGTCTTTATACACAGGGCGTGCCGAATAAAGACCAGACACAATTATTACTTATTGTTTTATTTTAGGGCAGATTACACTCCAACTCAAATTAAAAATAAAGGATATTAATAATTCATGAACGCAAGTTCGACTACGGACTTTGTCTCGTCTCCCTCAGACTTATATCATTGCTCTTGTTGGACTGTAAGGCGAAGAAAGAAAAGAGTTGAAACATGTTAGAACACGAATCGTCAGCTCGTCCTCACAATAAAGCCCATTCCTAAAATTGACACCCTTTCTAAAGAGAAAAGGAGAAAAAGGTGTGTCTCACTTTATAAAATTGCTTTGTTATTATACTGAGCCCTTGTAGCCTCAGTTCAGACTCACTTCTAGGCCTACCTTACTGCATAATACATTATTAGAGACGAAGCCGGTCCTTAGACCGTATGACTAACTCGCACCTGTGGGAATTCATTTAATCTCCATCCATACGTGGGAAGAGACAGGGATGGAGCTGGCAACAGCTACATGGCGTACATCTTGCACTGCCAAAAGTACAGGATAAAAGAGGCGAGTGCCGAATAGAAAGTAAGGGAATTGATAGCAAAGGGTTCTCCCCTTCCTCACCGGTCCCCACTCCGTTCCACCCTCCCGCCGGTCGATATTTTCAAAGAAGAGGGTCCCCTATACCACTTTGCAAAATGCATTCACGTAAAAATATTGAGACTGTTCACGCGTCACGGATAATTCCCAAAATTCGTTCACGTTCACGCAAAAATCAAATATGGGCAATCACGAATCACGAATTAATAAATAAACCTAAATCACGTTTCACGAGAAAAAATAGTCTCAATCACGTTTCACGAAGTATAGGGAACCCTCAAAGAAGGTAAGTTTTTTATTTATGTAGGGTAATAAACATCAAGCATTATAAAAGTAAATAAATATTACTTTTGAAATATAAGTAGCCGGGGGGGGGGCTGGGGGGGCTGCAGCCCCCATAAAATTTTGGGCAACCTAGATTTTTTGGGCAGCGAGAGAAATTTGGGCAAAGCCAATTATTTATTTATTCATGTGTAGGCCATTCTTAGTGCATCGTATGACCCTCGTTTCCTTTCCACTGTTTCGTAAAATTTGGGCAACTTGTAAGAATTTTTTGGGCAAATGGTTCACCGCCCCTCCTGGCAAAAAAAATGCCCGCACGCCTACTCAAAGTGAAACTATATATATATAAATGTCTAACACAATATAATAGCTGAGAAAAGCCACTGAGGTGAAGCCACTCACCTAAGTTGAACGAACCTTTTATTTGAAAGGCTCTGATAATTCCATGCGGTAACAGCACACCAGCCAAGGTTGACCACAACTTCCCTCGGTATGGAAATTCACCCTATTATGACCATCGAAGCCTTCTGGACAGTTGGCATAAGTCAAACAGTCGTCCTGACAGGTCCAACCAACACCACGCTTGTCGTTTTCGAAATCCATGTCTGTGGAAAATGTGACACGGATATCAGTGTGACAAAAATGGATGTAAAATTGTTGGATACTTGCTTGTTTTGAGATAACAATCCTTGTCTTATCTTTTATTGCTGGCCTAAGAGGCTGGCGGACATGGACGAAAAAGTGAAGTTTTACGTTTTGAGGTAAAGGGGGAGAGGCCAGCGGGTTTAAGGCCACTTAAACTCAACGACGCGATCCGTCTAGACCAGATGTTTGTGGTCTTTTCAAGCTGGTTTGGACCCTTGACTCTCTGCTGAGCAAACAGTGGTTACATCATTAGGCAAACGAACTGAACGTTAGAACTTACCATTTCGGAAATACTTCGCAAACGGGTTGAGTCGAGGTTTACATGTCGCAAGTGTAATCACTACCAGCAAAAAGCACAAGGTCAGCAGTTTACCAGCCATTTTCTTTCACGAGCTAAGAAAATAATTTATTAAAGGATCATTTCATGCTGATAAAGAAGTTCAGTATTTGTCGTAAAGGTTAAGCAAGAAACGTTCGTTTAATAGAGTCAAAAAATGGACGCAACTTCACCGTGTGTCTACTGGCCTTCTCATATGGACCTTAATCGATCCATAACTGGATAACGAATCATCAGTTTCCAACAGCTTTGACTGTATGTTATTATTCAACGCATTGCAGCACTGTCCTAATATGGCTAAGCTGCATTCAATATCAGACCCGTAGCAGGGGGAAACCGGGTGGGGGGAAGGGAGGGGGGGCTTGAATCCCCCCAGAATTTTTGGAAGTTAAAAAAATACCAAAAGGTACCATGACAGTGGCGATAGCGAAAACGTCATCTAGAAAGTGAATATTAGCGTTCTTTCTTCCAACTCGCGAAATTGTCGGCGAATCACCTCTCTGCAATCAAATTCTAAGGACCCGTTCCAAGTTTAAAAATAAGAGAAAAATTTGTCGTCGGAAGTCGTACGTTCTCCATGAAAAGTGAAATTACGAAGAAATGTACCAAAAAGTGTCATCAATGTGCAGAGTTAATGCTTTGCTTCGTTAACCTATTACTTTGATGTTCTTCTTGCGGTCGCCATGCCACCTTAAACTTTCCATTCAGGAGCTTTAGCGAAGTTTGCGAGGATGACACAAAACAATAGGCTGGGTTTATTGGGCAAAAAGAATGGCTCTGCACGTGCGTTTAACATTTTGGTAGTACATTTCTCTACTGTCCTCTACTAAACAACAACATGAAATGACCAGAGTTTTATGCAATTACCCTGCTACACAATCTCGGCATAAGGCGTTCTTTATTCTTGACACTTAGGACGAGATGCCCCTTATTGGTTAAGATTGCACCACTTGGCACCGGTTTTACTTATATTTTCTTTGAATTCTGATTGGTTCAATTCTTTGCAATGATTTGGGCATTTGTCATTGGACCAATAACAGCCAATTAAAATTCGCTATAAGGCCCATTGAATGCCTCTTGCGTTGATCGGTAGTTTTGTTTTGGCTATTGTCGGCATCAATAAACACCACAATATTTAGGAAGTGACTGATACATTGTAACTTACGGGGCATGTTTGTCCTGACAACGTCATTTCAAAACATGAATAAGAATTTTATGTGAAATGATTTTAAGTCTTTAAATTAGCGAAATTTTTGCAAGCAATCCACTAACCGGCAAAGCTGTCGGAAACGGTCTTGAAATTAGGAAAACAGAACTAAGAAAATTTCACCGTCAGCGAGTCTCACATTTTTCTCAAACCAGTCTAATCGATAGGCTGTAGGGTTGTCTGGCTCAGATTTTAATTTTGTTAGTTATATTTTCAGGTTTTGACTTGCACCGTAAAAGAAAAAGATTGAACGTTGTTGAAAACTGCGCGTCCATCTGGACGATAAGCGACAAGCAAAATTGAAAAGCACTGCCGCGCCGAATCATTGCCCAACGGAATAATTATTACAATAAAATTAATTTGCTTGAACAATCAAATTCAACGATTTCTCTATGGTTTCCAAGCTTTCCTTGAGGGTTGTTTTCTGTACAGAGTGTCGTTCGTTTGTCATTTCAAAAATAATTCCTTAGAACGAAATGTTGTCTCTACTTCGTGCTAATCAACCTTTTTTCTCTAAAACCGACTGAGAAGCCACTCGCAAAAGATCAACTTCTCAGTTTACCTGTGGTAATAAACACAGAAAAATCGAGGGTGTTATGGTAACACTAAAAAAGTGTAAATTCTTGCAGCTGTGTGAACACCAATTTAGTGTTTTATTAACACTATAACAGCGTACATTTACACCAACATGGTGTAAATTGCGAATAAGTATTATTTTTATTGCGTTGAAAGACACCTGCGCGGTGCTATAGGAACACAGAATCAGGGTAATTTTACTCCAAAAAAGGGTGCATTGATACCGAAGGCGTGTTCATGTAACCCAATTGAGGTGTTAAAATACACCACAATGATGCTTATTTGACACCTCTTTAGTGTTTCATTTACACTAAAAAAGTGTACCTATGACACTTAAATGGGGTGAAACACCGTGCAGCTGTGTGCACACCAGAATAAGGTAAATTTACACAAATAATAATTTGACACCAATTTTGAGTTAATCGACACTTTCAGTTGTGTTATAACAACACCATTCAGGTGCTGCGTTAACACGCTTTGCAGTGAACAAAACACGGAAAAAAGTAACTTTGGAGTACATACAATTATGACTACTGACCACAACTCAGGTTCCATATAGTTTCTAAATCAAGTATTTAATCAGTGAGAAAAACACCCTTCCCCTTGGCTACAGAGATGCACACTCAAGACTGACTATTTAAAAACAAGTACATAAAAAGTTTCAGACAAAACCGTGCCCTTCTAAGCAAAGTTAGAACTCAAGTTAGATAAAAAAAAGAACAGCAACAACAAGTTGACGAGAATATTGTAGCGCCCTTAATAACGCTTTTAGGAAGACACATACTCTAAGACATATCATTCGCCCGAACAGTTCAGTTCATTTAAAAGCTGTATTACTTTAGTTGGCAGTTTCACGCTGTCATAAACATTAAGAACATATCTTTGCGGGAACGTGTAAACGTTCATGCATTCTTTCGGGTACTGTATATTACAAACGAAATATATTAGCAGTAACGTGGTTAGGGCACTGGTATGCCCCCCATTTATCTTCAGCAGGATTTCCTGCTCAGCACTGATGAATATGTCGTCTGGAGAGTGCACCTCTCCCTCAAAAACGATGAAGGGGGGCATTCCCTTCCTTGTGCCGTCAGCTAACTCTTTTGCATCACCACCATTCTATAAGAAAAACAAAAAACAAAAAAAAAGAAACGTTAAGAAAATGGATAAGACCAAATGTAAGCCGCTCTAATAATATTACACATTTATAGCTATACCAGAATAGAGTATTATGAAGTGTCTCGTTTTTATGTTCTGTGAGTACTGTCGGTTCAATTTATTCCTGGAAATGCGAATGAAGGCTGCATTCGATCGGCCGTATCCCAGAATACGAATCCTGTATACATAATGCATGGTCACAACAAAGGTTCTGGAGTCAGTAGAAAAATGACAGTTTCCAGCTACTAAAATAGAAATCAAAGTTTTGTCGTATAATACTCTTTTATTCTGTTATAGATATAAATGTGCCTAATGATATTAATTTCCCGGTCTTCCTATAACATAACAACAACAAAAATAGATAAAGGAACTGACAGGCAAACAAACAAACAAACAAACAACAAAAACGTTTTCTGGCCCTAAACCTAGAATAGTTCCGAACAGAAAATCGATAGTACCCTGGGAGCAAGCCTTTGTCTGATTGCGTCCGGTCGTAACTTTAATAGGTGGATACTCCAGAAACAGGACTGGAACTGAATAAATCATTTTTTTTCAGTGAATCACGTCTCGACTCTACGAACGTTTTTTTTTTCGGGTGAAATGCATATGCCATGCTTAAGATGTTATCTTCAGTGATCAGATGTCAGTTCCAGTCCTCAATCGGAAACCTAATTTTTTTAGTATCCAATTAACTCCCGCGATTGCGTCATAAACATGGCGGCCGTCAAGATAGACTGCATAGCAGGCGTATTCGTATTAAAATTACGATCGAGTGTTTAAGCCGTCATATTGGATTGATAAGAACGAGGAAAGCCTGGAGCGCAGAGGCCAGTGAGGGGGAGGAGGTAAAAAAGAAAAAGTATTTTCCTCCCCCCCCCCCCCCCGCTTCACTGTTTTGTCATTCTCACTATACTCACCCCAGGCTTTCCTCGAGCCTATCAATCCAATATGGCGGCTTTACACTTCATCGGAATTTTTAGCACTCGGATGATCTTGGTTGAAAAGAGTTTGAACTGTTGGATTATGCATGTGACGCAATTTTATGTGTCCGTATGATGCAATACATTTATTCTTACCTGGTAAAGGAAGTGAGAGGGGCTTGGTCCACTCTTTGGTGTCCGCTCGAGTATCAGAGGCAACAGACACAGTGCAATTACTGCTTGGTCTTCTGTTTGGTTGAAGATGAAAAAGAAAAAAGGAATGTTCAGTCCATTGAAGTGTTCCATGAGCGTAATGGTAAGTTATCCTTACAAGATTTCCTTATAACCCCATACTCAATTATGTATACAATTTTGTGAGTTTCTGGTCTCGTTCAGTTCATGACTGGCGCCGTCGTATGTAAAGGAATTTATGATCGAAATCGTATGCATAATTAAGCATGGGACTATATGGGAAACTTCCTGCAATTTCCAGTGCTTTACGTTTTCAGCAGAGGTAAGAAATCAAATTTTAATGAAAGCTGATTATGAAAGTCTCTTGCTTTTCACAAAATGTATTCTCAAAAGGAGAAATGAGAGAATATATTGGGGAGGTATTTCCAATTTTCTGTTACCCTGCGAGCAGTTGGTTTCTCCTATGCCGAATGAGACAGAAACCACTGCGAGCAACCGTCTGCTTTTCCTTTGAGCATTTGTTTACTAGAAGTGTTTGTACAACGCCGGTCTCAAGAATGCAAATTTCTCGCGAAAAAGCACCAACAGAAGAATGCTCCAGACCTTCGTCTAAGTACAGTATTGTCTAGTTTATCGTCTCAATATAAAGCCTAAATTTAAGGCTTTCTTGCCCTTTCTCGTGCGGGATTGCTGATTTCGTTAACTACGAGTTTAACTTGGGTAATACGATCGAAGGCGGGTTTGTAAAAGCTGTTTCAAGCGACTGGACGTCATCAAAAGTGAAAAACAGCAGTGCACTCCAAGCACTAAAGGAAGAACTTCCAGCGATGTACAGCTTAGTCTCGAAGAATTATCAAGCGTCTTTCAGGATCTTAACCATTGGAACTTTGATCGCTGCACGGTGGGCTCGCTTAAATGCAGCAGTTGTGTTGGTGAGTGCATGCGTGCGAGCCTAAACGAGCTTTACCAGTTCAAAGTTAATTTATTCGTCCATGGTGCTGGACGGCGGTTAACTCAAAGGAACAAACAGTTGCTTGCAGTGGTTTCTCTCTCGTTCGGCATAGGAGAAACCAACTGCTCGCAGGGTAATTTTCTGTAAGGTTTCTGAAGCAAGTTTGGTGTACACATGAATTAGAAATCAAAGGAAAAACAAATAGTAGCACCCCGCTTTGACAATTTCATTGAAACAGATTTGAAATGCATATTATCAGGAGCGGGAGAGACACATGATCAGTTTTCCAGTAAAAACTGCTTTCAAAAACCTATTGCAACTGATTCCTTAAATTACATAAAAGCAATTAATGCTTAAACTTTTTGTTAGAGGAAATCCAAATTATTCCACTTGCGCTGTTGAAGGGCTAGCATTTGAAGCATTGGAATGTCATTTGCAGTAGTAAATTCACCTAATTATCACCTCATTGAGGCAGCACCATACATAGTAGTTTCTTTATAAACTCAAATGCATTTAACCATGAGAACATATTTACCTGATGTTGGTGCATCTTCATTGTTGTGTTCCTCTGGTTCAAGGAGGCTTATAAGTGGCTGTGACCCCTTTATGTCCTTCCTCCTGGCATACTCTATTACCTTTTGTCCCATCTTGACAAACCGTTCTTCAATTTGGTCAGCAGCCTCTTTGTCAGCCATTAATCAGCAATATTCATTCTTGATCTGAAAAAGGTAGCAGAGAAACATCATTGCTGTGCTAATTACACGACCTTTTAGATGTAACTTGTTAATAGAACCTTGTGATTCTTCCCTTGCATGTGAACTGCAGGCTGAAATTTTGTACTTGGGACAGGATCATCCGCCTGTATGTACCATTGGTCAAAGTGAAACCAAAATGTTGTTTCTTCTTTACTTTCTGTCCAAACAAAGCAAATTGTGGTGAAATTTGCATGCAAGTTACTGTTACTACTTAGAAGAAGGGTGGTTTTGCATCTTTATCATTAAGACACTAACATTTGTAATTTGTTTTATACTGGAATCAGTCTACTGTACCTTGTCTGACCAAAGAATTTTACAATTTTGGAACATTCCAACAGCATGTTATTCTAGTAAAGTATACAATATGATGAAAAATAAAATGATTATTAATGACTAGACTGATCTTCAATCAGTTAATCCATTTATTTTTAAAATTCTGGAAGGAGGTAAACCAACGTTGGCTTACTAACCTCATTTTGATGGAAAAGAAATGGGTATTTCTGCTTGAGCTGAAGTAGTGGCACTGGCTGTTTAGTCAGGTATTCCCTTCTAAAGGAATATGTAAGGTCCATTTTTCGTGTGACCAAGGAATATCTTTTGTCCTTTTTCTTTGCTTCCTGTTGCATCCAATTGACATGCTTGTCATGGGAGGCTTGATCTTCCCCCTCAATATGTGGAGGAGCCCATTTTACTATTCCCCTCCGCAGTCCTTTCTCGGGTTTTGGCTGCTTCAGGCTGCCATTTGGATTTTTTCTTTTGCGAGACATAACAACTAGGTCTGGAACATTTCCCCGACATTCATTTTTACATTTATCAGAAAGTATTCTATACCAGCTTTCCTGTTTTCAAAAGAGAAATTTGAGATCAATTAATAAAACATCAGTTTTAATAAATTTACATTATTCATTTAGAGTGTTCTTGAAACATTCAAGTTAATAAAGATCAAGATATAAAGATTAACTTAACTTATACAGTTCTTTAAAAAAACATGGTTTGAACATATTTTACATGCAAGTCCAGAGACTGATATCCTAATACAGTCAACCCCTGTTAACAAGGTCACTGCTTGGACAGCATATTGCAATTTTGAGAGTCAGATTTAATTCAATTCCTCTACAAAAGGATGCGCTTTACCTCTTTACACCCCCCCCCCACCCCCCTTCACAAACACACACACATGTAGATGCACACCCACTCCTCCCCCAACACACATGCACTGGTAATACAGGCATTTGTTTGTATTGCTTAAAACCCTGATAGGAAAATGGTTAAAATTTGGTACAAATAAATTTTAAGAATTGAAATAAGGAAACCTCACTCAGATGTTATTAAATATAGGGGTCTGTGATAGTTACACGATTAAGTTAATTGTGTAAGCCTTGCTTTCAGCTGCACCTGTGGAGGATAAAATATAGCCCACAACAACTTACACAACCTCCATCTACATCAGCTTGAAATGGATACTCTGATATTAATTTCCTGCAGACTTGTCTTCTTTGGTCAGGTGTTGGAAAACTGCTGAAAGTTAAATGTTGTTGTTTGAGACAAACTGATCTGCATAAATATACAATATCTTCATCGAGAAGAGCATGATCCCAATAATTCAGTACTTAGTTGACACTTCAATATTTTTTAAATCTCACACGCAAAAAGTTTCATGGGAAAAAATGCTGAATTTAAAGATTAGTTTCATTGTTTTTACATTCAAACACTATATTAAATTAACACTGCCCTAAGAACATGGAATCAAAAGAGTTTTTGTCATAAAAATTAAAATAATGTTTTTAATAATGTACATGAAAAAATTACTCGATTCTGATCGGCTGAAAGCAGTGCAGTTCAAGTGTAACATCAGTGCAAAAAGTGTAACACCAGTGCAAATTACACATTGTAATTCTGGATTATGATTGGCTGAAAGACAATAGGAAATTTTCAAAGACAATGATATCACGTAAAATGATGACGAACATCATGAGAAAAAATGGCTTCAAGAAAGATCTTCCAGCACTTCCTCCACGCAAACTTTTTCATGTTTATATTATTAATAATTAATCATACGGTTTTTCTTGTTCACTTTGGAATTCATTTGCACTTGTGAGTTTTTCAACAAGCTGAAATTGCACTCGCCGAAGCAGCTCGTGCAATTTCAGCTTTTTGAAAAACTCACTTGTGCAAATTAATTCCAAATTGAACTCGAAACCGTATGATTACCTATACAAATACATCAAACTGGATACAGAAATGAGTTAGTACACTTACAAGAGTGGTCTTATTTGAAAAATAAAATACTATACAGCTTGAAATTACCGGTACTACCAGCTGTAAGACTTCAGGTAACACACATGTTAATCTAGTGACCGTACTGCTGGGGCTGCAATGTCCCTGGAATAAAAAGAAGTTTACTCACATGGTGTATCGGCAGATTGCATCATATAAGGCCTGTATGAATTTGCTCCGTGCCTTCTTTTCCATGTACACTCTCTTCTCCAAAGCCGCCATCACAATTGGTGGGAACGACTTAGGTAGCTCAAAGTTAATTGGCCAGTTCTTCTTTGCTAGCTTTATCGGAGGTTTTGCCTCTGGGCTGAGGGATCGATCATGTGTAATATTGTTATTTTTACTAATGTCAGGGCTGTCATTCTTTTTAACTCAGAATAGCTAGTGATCTCCACTGAGATTATAATGGACTTTCTTAAGGTGATCATGACTTCAAATTTCCATCTAACCTAGCCTATTTTGCTGGTGCCAGAGTAACATAGGTTGCAGTTTCTCCAAACCCTGACTGAAAGTTTACAAACTATCAATTCAACAACTAGAAATTTAGAATTCATTTACTCTGGTTAAATGAAAAATAATTGAATGAGAATGTTACCTTCAGGTTCTCTTGCATAAATTTGAAAATTGCATTAAGTTATGCATAAAATTGGAGAGAATCTAATAAGTATGCACACATGTATGCATATTCAACAATTATTGTCAAACAATAACTATTGCTGGTGAATATTGTCAAATAATCCCCAAGACAAAGTCAAGGGGATTATTCAACAATTAATTCACTTAACCTGGGGGAATAATATTGTTTTAGTATAATTGCTCAGGTGATTATCAGAGGAATTGCATTTTCTTCCATTTTATTTGTGCATTTCTTGAAAACATCAAGAAAACGCACAGTGGCCATTTTGTAAATTAAAGTCTCGGTATTAAAATCACTTCCCATGAAGTGATTGTAGCGAGATATGACACAATCCTTGACCAATCAGAGCGTGTGCATCTCTATAATCACCTGAGCAACTAGAAATAAAGAGTTGTCAATTTTGTGATCACAGTGGGATTAAAGGCAGTCAGAAATATCAGCTAACAGCAGCCGTCACCAGGGGTTAACAATGTTCCAGCCATTTTTCTGAGTTCATCTGATGTACATCTTTCATTGTATAGTGCTAAACACTTTCTGCATATTTCTTTCAGATTGTTGTCCTTGATCAGTTTGTTAACCCTATAGAATACAAGTCCGATTGAATATACATCACTTTTTACTGATGGTGCATGTGATCCCTCTATAACTTCAGGTGCAATGTGGAAATGTCTCTTTCTGTAGATTTTCTTTTCACTCTCAGTTAATTGCTTTTTTTGAACTGCTGACATATTCTTAGCTTTGCCAAAGTCCACCAAAATAGGGGAGTAAAGGATTTCTTTGTTTTCCTCTTTGACCATCACAATGTTATCAGATTTTATGTCATTGTGCAAAATCTTCTTATTGTGAATATATCTCAGTGCATCGCAGAGCAGTATCACTGCATTCAACCAATTCAAAGTTTTCAGTAGCACAGAAGGAGGCTGAAAACAGTCTTTTAAAGTCAATGCTTTTCCTGCTACTCCATAGAATTGCAACACCATAAGATAACGTTTTTCCTTACATGAAATTCCAAACAGAACTGGAAGACTTAAGTGGTTAAATGAGTTAATAATTTTTGCCTCGTGTTCAATTTCTTTCAGCAAAACATCAGCATTAAATTGCTTGACAGCAACAGGTGTTCCTCGATAAGAGGCAAGTGTTACTTTGCTAAATTTTCCCTCACCCAGGGTTAAATCTTTGGAATCATTTTCCAGATTTATCATTTTCCTCGGAATCTCCCGTAATGATTCCATAGCAACAGCATTCTTTGAAGAGTTACTTGAAATAAACCGGTTATTGGTTGATTTCTTGTCCTTAGTCATCTTGGACCTAAGTAATTGTTCTTTTTCACGCTCTGTTTGGCGCCACATCTGGAAAAATTTCTCCTTGTTTTTTTCGGCAAGAAACAATTTTTCTTCTGTTGCCTGTCTTTTGCCTTTTTCTTGCATTAACTCTACCAGAGCATTTTTCTTCAGTTGCTTTTTTTGTGCCCGTTTTCTCTTATTTCTAGCTAGTCGCTGATGTCGTCTCGCCTCATTGGACCTTTTCCAACTAAAAAAGAAAACGTGAAAGTCTTTGTAGCGGTACGGGTAGTTAATATTTTTGGCTGCTTTTTTTGACCACTAGTCTTGTTATCCAGTAGTCCTGTACCTCTTCCAGACCTGTATTTTGATTCGTTCTCTTATCCTGTAGCTCCTATTGTTTCAAGCGCTGGGGGCATTGTTTAATTCATTCATCTATTGTTTGCTGGGCCAATCACAAACTCTGTCTGGAAAGCTACAGGCTTTCCCTTGTTATCATCTGTCAATTCATTATGTCCCAAGTAATGAGCGGTTTAATTAATCATATTAATCCACTCAACTTTGGAGCTAAGTTAAAAGCGGAAAATCCACTTTACATAGCTATGGATTAGTCCACAACATGATGAATTGGAAAAGGACAACAGTGGAAAAATAAACTCAGTGCAATCATATTCACAGAAAATTTCAAAATATTGTTGATAATTGAAATGCTACCGAACATGACATTTGAAATCAGTTTAAGTTTGACATGAAGATTTACAGTCAAATTGCTAGTGACTATGTATAATGGTGCAACGAATGGCCAAATAAACAGGTAACAAAAGAAAAAAATTGTTGATTGACAGAGAGATTTCCTAGCTAGAGTCTCAGAAATGTGTCTTGAGCAAGTGATAGAAAAGTGCTGGAATGCAACATGCCATTTCACAACCCCTTCTCCTCCATGCGAAATGGAATTTTTTTAATTTCCCCTGTCCACCCTCCCCACCATGGACTAGAACCTTACATGTCCTAAGCACCCCTATGACGCTGACTTCATGTGGGCATGCTGATTTATAACTTTTTGATTTCGAAATTATTCTAAACATTTACCGGTATTAACAGCTCTTTAGTTCGTAATTGTTAATATCTTACCTTTTGTCAATAGTGCCCAATGTTTCGCCCTTATGAGAATCGAGGATTGGTGATTTGGGTTTAGTGCTATGCACCTGCGGTTCGTCCTCTTCAAGCACTTCACTGGTGGCCGCTAGAGATGTTGCAGAATGTCCGCTTTCCTCGTCACCTAACTGTTTTATTTTGTAAATGAGTTTCGCACGGACACCAGCGGGGGGCACGAGGGTCTTGAGAGTGTCCTCATTCATGCACTTTAGGGCTGGTTCACACTTTGACATAAGCATAAGCATAAGAATAAGCATAAACATAAGCATAAGCATAAGCATAAGAAAAATATATGTGTGAACCGGGGTTATATAAGCATAAGCATAAGCATAAGCATAAACACAAGGAATGGAAAAACTTCCATTCCTTGTGCTTATGCTTATGTTTATGCTTATGCTTATGCTTATGTGCTTATGTCAAAGTGTGAACCAGCCCTTAACGCTTCGCCATCAACTACTTGATCTTGGGCAGGCCCGTAGGGAGGGGGGGTGCGATGGGTGCGCCCGCACCCCCCCGCAGACTGCTGAGGTCCACTTTTTTGTTAAAAAAATAAATAGTAAAAAAAAAAATAATAGTAGTTGATCTGTTTGCCAAGATGCACCCAAGGAGGCTTGAGCTTGGCACACTTCTGAAAGATCGTGATGATCAGCAGCCAGCCGAGTGAACAATACGGATTTACAACTTTATTTCTATTTTTGCTATTTTTAAATAGTGACATTGGCATTGTTATTCTCTACATTGTAAAATACATACGTAAAGCATTCTCTTTGCCAAAAAAAATCAATTTTGAAGTTCAAAATTTGACAAATATCCACGTTTTTAGGTTCGCTTTTAGCGACCTATATTGCTATCATACTGACCTTCAAAACGCACGAAATGCAGTCTCAGACAACTTAATTTTCAAAATTTCCCGGTGGGGCATGCCCCCGGACCCCCCTAGTAAAGAGCGCCTCCGGCGCTCGTTGGTCCGTATGATCAACTGATCGTACCCACCCGTAAAAAATCCTGGCTACGGGCCTGTTGGGGGTTTCAGAAGAAAAGAAAACGAGTTTACAATTAAGGAAAAAATATTTAGCTTCAAACCTCAACAATTTTCTATAAAGTACAAAGCCGTTTGGATTAGCTGACACTCCATACTAATTTTAGTCTTTTTTTGGACTTTGACCTTACCGTAGAAAACGTCGGCATATGCCTCAAACCCTTTCTTCTTCATCCACTCTTTTACATCCTCGCACGAAAAAATTGATGAATCCATGTTAATTAACGAAACTTTCTGAAAGAAAGATGTTTAACACGAGTGAACTGGATTCGAATATTTCATTACGAAAGAAAAAAGGCAACCAACATTACAGTTTAACTAATTCACGACAAAATGGTTTTTCTCGGGTAACGACACGAAGTGTGATCACTGTTCTTTCTTCTAACACTGGGAATTCAATTAAATACATGGGATCGATACACTCTTCAAACAGTAGATGGATAACCGTCCATGTTCCGTGAATTTTTAGTACTTCTGACAGCTGGTAGGGGAAAATAAAACTGTTCTTAGATGGCTTAAAACTGCCGCATTATACGCCTTAAAGGTATGATCTAAACCACACTTGATGAACAGCGCTCATTCAGCTCTTTACCGTACAAATAAAACAAGAGATATTAAAGGATTACCTTTGATAAAAGAACGCTGCCGGAGATTTCCACAAGAAGAGATGCTTGGAAGATTCGTACAAGCTAGTTGTTTGCTCGGTGACTGCGGCCGGTGATTGCCGAAATAAATGCGTTGGGTCACATCATGGTCACATTTTTCCCGCCTTTTTACTATATTCGCCACGCGACACGCAACGGTGCTAGGTCCCGGATGAAACCCAAAGTGCAAGGGCGGGAGCAAACAGCGAGGCATCTTAGATATGTTACTTTAATGCTTTATTCATTAAACAAAAGTTTCAACTGTATTACATTTCTGCCTCTATCACTATTTGGAGGACAACATCGATTCTTAATTAACATTTCGTGACCAAGCTTAGCTTTGCGTGTTTTGAAGTCTTCAGATCAAATTGCAATCACGATCGATCAAATCTTTATAGCTTTGCGTGTTCTGAAGTCTTCAGCTCAAATTGCAATCACGATCGACCAAACATACACGAAACCAATATGGCCAATTAGATGTTACAAAGAGTACATTCATTCTAATTCATTCAGACGCACATGCCGAAAAGTTTCCTACAGAGCGGGGTTCTATGCGGTGTAGAGGTCTAATTTCTCTAGGGGTCGAATAACGTTGGAACCACGCCCAGGTTGGTCTCCCATAGGGGTTTAATTCGAATTTTCCAACGGAGCATCCCTGCCCCTTTCATACCCGACATTTCGTGTAATTTAACAACTAGTTCGTGTTGACATACGCGTACCAGTGTAAAATTACATACAAAAGGTGACAAGTCCACACGAGGTTTTTGTTACACAGTCGCAGTGTAAAAAAACATCTACATGGTGTTGCGCATTGTTTCGATAACACCAATTTGGTGTAATTGAACACTGAGTTGGGGTATTTTTTTAATTACACTTTGTTGGTGTTGTGGTGACACGAATTTAGTGTACATTCACACTAACATATGTGTTCTTTAACACCCTCGATTTTTCTGTGAATGTTGTCCAGTCGTAAAATAAGGTACTTGCTCTGTCCCGAATAATCTCTGTGTTTTCCTCTTAAAACGGAAGAAATGCGATTTTCAGTAGTGTATCTGAAAAATGTTTGCCACTTCTTTCTGGAGATATTACAAATCTTAGTCCGGGGTAAATCAAACATTAAGATCAATAACATAACATTGAATCAGATGTACCGGCTTCCAAACCGGAGGGATAGTGATTCAAAACGTAACAAGAGCAAATATGTCATCTTGAAGGCTTTCCGTCTATTTTCTATTGCCAAAAGCTAGTGAAAATATCTTCATATAGCAAACATAATTTACATTTTCAGTGAGGGCAATGCACATACACTATCACTTACTGACCTTTGAAGTATCCCTCCGAGAAAGTCCAAAAAACGCGACAAGAAAATCAATTTCGCGCACTCCAAATGTCGTTTTGGTCCTTGATACAAGCAAATGATTTTACTCCTGGCTGGTTTTCATATATTTATACAAAATCCTGCCCGCAAATTAATCAAGTTTTGCAAATGCATTTTCCTCCCCTTCCTAGATTTAATCACCCCATTTTTTGACTTTTTAATTCGCTGGAAGCGTTTTAAAAATATAGAAAACAGAATTGAGGAAATCCGGGCTTGTCCTTGAGAATCTATTTTCTGAGACTGTAGTTTTGATGAACAAATATCTAAATACGATCGTTGGTCAACACGGTTTCTGCCTAAGGGAATTGACTAGGCACGAACATTTCCTTTTTCATACGAAAATGTCTTTTTGTCAGGGAGGAATTGTCATGATTAACCTATTTTGATTAAAATGCAAAGTTTTTGTATAAAATACTCACATGCAACGTTATTTTCTTAAGGTAGCTTGTGAATTCAGCAACCTAAACACTTAGCTAAAGTGTAGTTTGACCTCGAGTGTCTAGTTATCAGGTTTTCCAAGGCAAATAAACGTATTTGTCTAAGCAATTTTGTTTTATAGGTACAGGATTGTCTTAAACCATCCGGCAAATTAAGATAATTGCATTTTCTGGGTCTCTTTCGGTCAATTTTGCATGAACCAAACCAAAGTCATTCATTGACAATCAAATCCCATCCGCTGGAAACAGCGAAAAGTATTCTAGAGGACATTTAGTTAATTCACAATCATTTCACATTTGAAACAGCCGTTTATTTTTAATTGCTAAACTGTTTTTCAGTAAATTGCATAACACACATAATACACACACATAACCTCCCGCTTTTCCCGTACAAAAGGGTAATTTGCACGCTCAGTTTTTACTGGCTGCCCAATATAAATAGAATTAAAAGGTAGTTTTTTGCCTAATGAAAATGTCTAAACCTTTTATGAGTGGCACCTGATAGCTAGGATTTTTATCAGGGACCCAGGTCAATCTATACTGTACTTCCGACGTATATGAGCGAGAAAACTGAGATCACTGAAAGGTCTCGTTGGCAATCATAACCGCGCCGAAAACGGAATATGTAAGTGGCTACAGAAAAGGAAATATCTTAAAAGCTGCGGTTTTCAAACGTTTTCTTTTCAGAGACCGCATTTTGAATCAAGAAAAGTACAATGTAATTACTGGGGCATCAATCTGGAACAACCACGAAGTATTATCATTTGATCCAGATAGGAATCAACTTTTCCGGATTGAAATAATTTGCGATATTGATGTTGTTATTTTCTGGCGCTTGCATGCTTTTGATGTATGCGACCTTTACAAGATATATCAGTTCAAATACAACTTCCGGTAAAACACCTTTGTGAAGAACAAATAGTGTGCCAAACTTGGAAGAGAGAGAAAATTTGTTTTACATCTATCAGAATTCGAAGCAACTGCATTTTGCCAGCAACAAGAGCAAGAAAATGGGTACTGAAATTGGCTTTGCTTCTCATTGGTTGAGAAAGTGGCGGAAATTTTGCCAACCAATCAGCAAACGAAGCAAAGCAGACTAAAGCAAACGAAAATTACACTCAACAGTCAATTGAAAACCGCGGTGCTCTTTACTGGAGTACACAATTGCTTTGGACTCCTAATTTTACTAAAACCTCATTTTTAAACACTTCTTGTTTTGCATCAGAAATCCCCCCTGGTTCTCCGTGCTCTTTCGTATTCGAGGTATTAAGGCTAACTTGCATTTAAACAAGCTAGAAACTTGGACAACAATTCACAATGAAAGACAAAGAATGCCCTGCACTTAAAATGACCGAAATCCGTTTTTATTTTGCCACACGCACAAACCTCAGTTTGATGTTATACAAGCGCATCGCAATAGCTTGCGAAATATCAAACAGCTGAGAGAAACTCGAAGAGTCCAGTAAACTGTTTATTTCTAACAACAGTGGGTGTTAACCTCTCAGTTCCTATATTCTATCCAAAATTGAAAAACTAATCACCTCATTAAGACGGAAAGCTCTCAAAATAATTTGAATGCCACTTACAAGAATGAAAGAACGACACCCTTTTAATTAAGGGCTGTGTCGCAAGGTATCATGGTCCGTGTTGCTACTACATATTGATTTAATTCATTGCGCTTGAATTAAAATTTGTACTTCAGTAGAAATGTAGATGCTTCAACAAACTAAAACTTAATCAAAGCAGTTTGAAACGAAATGTAACAAACGAATTGAAGAGCGTCATTAAAACTTAAAACTAAAGTAGCTGCCAAATGTTGGAAGCTTTTATTCAAATTTTGTAGGATTGTTACCAAATTAAAGTTTCACACGGTATTCGCTCGAATTGAATCGCCTAAACCTAAAAGCCGAGCGAATGTTAGTTGAGACGGTGTTACCCTAAGACATTTTAGATTTACCGCTATAAGAAAAGACTTGGTTTACAACGGATTAGAAGTTTTTTAATCTTGTCATTAAAAAACACACTTACCATTAACTACGTTTTCTGCATGTTATAAGGAAAACATTACTGAATATTCCAATGGGAATTATTCTTGTAATTTTAACAGCCGTAGGCAGGATGACCCAGTGGTTAGAGCGCTGGATTTTAATACGGTGACCCGGGTTCAAATCCAACTGTGGCCACTAGCTTGTGTTGTTCCGGGTAAGCCTCTGGTTCAACTCCTCGGTCATCCCTGTAAAATAGCCAACTGGTTTCCCTCCCGTCGGTTGGGATTCTTATCATGTTAAGTTTATTTGAATTATTTGTTTCTTTGGATTTAAGTGGAGTGCCTGTAAACTAGCTAGGGTAGCTAAGTGCACTTCCACTTTAAACACAGTAGGTATTTATTTTATTTATTATAGCAAAATGTTATCAGAATATCTTCACGTTGACATTCCTCGAAGGTAGAAAGAGCCCGTTAAGTGGTAAATTTTCTCACCCAGTGAGAAATACGCTAGGAGAAGATAAGGGTTCTCAGTTATTGCGTTTTTCCGAGCTCTAAAACCTTTCTATGCTTAGCTTAGTTTAATGGGGCGAGTTGGCTTGCTTTGATATTTTATCAGTATACTAGCCAACGAATTTCTCACGCCGTTTCGATTCGTGAGAAAGCTGTATTTGTTCAGGGTTGTGAATTTGACCAAGCTTTTGCTTTTGACGTGACTGAACAATTAAATTTTTAGTTAACTGCAGTTATCAGGTGAAACGAGAAGACCACTCGACACAAGAGCTTATAAAAAAGGGGGGTATTCCTGTGCGGCCTTGGATGGGTCAGAATGCTGTTGACGAGTGACAGATGGTAGCAGGGGTTTAGCCCTTGTATATAATTCTGGCTGTAACTAAGGATTTTCGTTCATTTTTCTTCAAATTTCTCTTCTCAGCCGCGATCAGGGATTGCCCCTACTTAAAACAAAAATTTATTCGCTTGTGAGTGCTATTTCGTCTTCACTGAACAGCCACTTCAGCTGACGCGCTTGAAAGCGCAACGAGTAACGTGATCAAAATACTTTGACAATCGCTATTCGCTGAACATTGGAGGAGAAACTGCAGTTTCAACATAAACTTACTATCGAATGACGAAAAGGTTATTTCTGCAGCTTAAAATGTTAAAGTTAACTGTTAGTGTAGCCTGCGCCGGCCACAAACGAGCTGAAGTTAAGTCCGATACTAATTCACAGTCACCGTCTGCACGCCAGCTACTGTTAGTGAGCAAAAACTGCAGTTTCAAAATAAACTTACTATCCAATGACAAAAAGTTATTTTTGATGCTTAAATTGTCATGGTTACCTGTTAGGACGTTAAGCAGAAACTGCAGTTTAAAATTCAACCTACATTCCAATGACAACAAGTTATTTTGCAGCTTAAAATCTTACCTTTCTACCCGCCGAATTTCGCACTTGAGAACGGCTGCAGCTCTCTGCAGCTCCTTTGTATGTATCTGCTAATGTAGTGTTGTATTTTGCTGCTTTCTAATTCTCACTTATGCAATTCGGTTCCGATATAATAAATTTCCGGCAGCTTTTACCCAAGAATTGCAAATCGGAATATTGATCATTAACAGAAGGTGTTAAACATTAGTTTGGCTTTAAGTAGTTTTTCGCAAATTCAACTGCGCGTGACAGGTGTTTCAGTACAGATTTCTAGCAGATAATGTAAAGAATATAAAACTGTATTGGCGTAAATAAACTTGGAAAAGCTTCCAAAGCTGGTGATGTCAACCATGATAACGAAACTGTCTATTTTGTATTATATATCATATACTGGAAGAAAAACTTTATTCCTAGTGAAATGACCATAACAAAGGAAGTATGCCTCTTATTGTAGTTAAAGCTATACCAGTGAAGTTTACATGTTTGAAGTCCAAAACCGTAGTTTGAGTACAATACCATTTGTTCACAACATTCTGTTCTATTATTAAGAAAAAAAAAACGGTATTCTCCCTTAGAAAACAACCAACTGGGGCCGGTTTTAAATTGTTAAAAGGAACAGTTTACGTTCAAATGATCCAAGAGCTTGCTTCTATTCGTGTTATAACACATTTCCTCTCTCCCGAAAGCGCCCGGAAAATACATTGAAAATAAAACTGAAGTGCATAATCGAGCCACAAGTATTGAGTGTAAGCAAATATCGAAAGACCTTAGAGCGAGTCCTGATAAGGTAATTGAAAGGGGTGAGTTTTCAACAGATCAAAGCAATGCGCTGCATGATGAACTATGCAAAATGCTTGAGGCGAACACTTATATCCTAGAATATGGTGTTACACAGTTTGAATGATGTTTGCTCAAAATAAATGATTTGATATACATGTTCAACACTTAATTTCACTGTTCCCTGGATTTGCAATTGCGCTGCTTGACGCATCAGCGACTGGATTCTGATGACGTGATAAAGTTAAAGAAGAGGAAAATAATTACCAAAGGGGGGAGGGGGGGAAGGGGAGGAATCAATATAGAGGTGGTACTAATGCTGATGGTGATAATAATGACGAACTGATGCAGCATCTGCTTCTTACCCATTGCTTGAGTAGATGCTTCTAGAAGCATCTCATAAACTCTTGCAGAACTGACAAATACAAAACAAGTAATCGTAATTACAACAATTTCTCCTTTTTACTGACTTGTTTTAACAACTAAACAAAGAAATTCTTACTTCACGGGTCTTGTTAAATCATAAGATATTTACAAGTAAAAGTAGTTCAACCTAAGCAAACGCTATTGTAAAAGTGAAAAATCACACTTATCCGTCACTGACAAACACTACCTAATTGAAGACCATTTGATGGCCAGTCTAAAAAAAATCCACAACAATAAATGCTTACTTATAGTAAATTTTGAAACATCATAAATTTAACCCTGCAAGGCTAGACTTTCAGTTAGTTCACCATTGTTTGACTAACACAAAATATTTCTCAAATTAAACCAGCCGAAAAGGCCGGCACACTTCGATCGAAACAAAACTACTCACTAAGAATAATTTCTTCTTCTGTTTTATTCTTGTCTGGTTTATGATTCCGGTTTAGTCACAATCACGATGACGACCACGATCTATGATCACGATCACGCCCACGACCACGACCACGACCACGACCACGACCACGATCACGATCACGATCACGATCACGATCACGACCATGGTCACGATCACGGTCTTGTTGTTCGCGCAAATGAAAACGAAAGAAGGAGATTAATTTGTGCCATGCGGTTGCTTTCGCCTTTAACAGACTAAAAAGCTGAACCTATGCCACTCTAAAAACTTACCAAGGAAACCAAAAACAATGAAAGTACTTGAACTGAGTACAGTGGTGCTCTTTTTGCCCTTTGACTCCCAAGATCTGATCATTAATTCTCCTTTCTAGTCGCTATACTATAGGTAAGAGAATTTGGAGTTATATCAAGATAACACCCTCTGGGTGATAATTTCAGTTGTCTATTCTCATCACCTGTCTGTTGGACAATGTATTGATGTTATAAGGAGAAGTAGTTAAAGAGTTAACGGCCATACGTTAGCCTGCTTCTGGATGTTTCAGATTGGGAGCGAAGAAAGACAACGTGTTAGGAAAACACCTGCCTTGCCTCTACTTATTCAGCCTTGTCTTCTGTTTAAAGAGGATATAATCCACTTTAAACGTGACTTCATGAGTCATGTTGAAATCAAACAAAACCAAAAGATAACAGCCGCCTCGGCTTACCATTCATTCTTACAATTCGACTTCTTCTTGAAAATGTAACTGTCTTGGCTAATATTAATAAAACTAATACTACTACTACTAATAATAATAATATAGTAATAATAACATGAGTAGCAACTTGAGAACCATGGGCCAAAAGCTTTGATATAGTTTCCCAGTTATGCCTTTTGGTACTGTTGCCAAAAATGGAATCACATTTTTATCATTGCCAAGATCACGAGAAAAGCTAAGATGTAATTTTACTTTTCTAGCTTGCCGTTTATTTTTCATTCCTCAAATTCTGAACGCCTGGAAGAGTTAAACATTTCATTTATTTCTTTAAAGTCCCAGGACTCATAACCACTCCGTGCTGAATACACCGAGCACCGCCGGAAAAGTGCGTGTCCAGTAGTTTTCATCGCTGTACCACGTTAAAGAATTCCACATACAGTATTACAAGACTAAGACCAAAAAAAAAATAACGATAAAAATAAAAATAAATGTGCTTTCCATGCCAGTCAGAAGTGGGAAGGCAGAATGGTTACATTGTGTGAAAAGAACGCGCGGCTTTGAAGGGCTTCCTTAGAAAGGTTCCCCGCAAACGTGAACATTTTGAAGTGGCCTTTGAATGGAGGACAACCGCTTATTCAACATTAGTGTGTTTTATTACCTTCAAACTGAGGGGCTGTTTACATGGAGGTAGGAAGATCCTAGCACTAGGAAGATCCTAGAAGGCGGATCATCCTAGCGCCATATGTTTTCTGTATTCAGTTTACATGCAAGAGGTCGTACTTGGCTCTAGTACTAGGATCTTCCTAGTGCTAGGATCTTCCTATCTGTGAGCTAGGAAGATCCTAGCGCTAGGAACATCCTAGCACCATGTAAACTGCCTTCGCTAAGAAGTTCCTGGTACTAGGGACAAAAAAACAAACATGGCGGCGGCCGGGTGTTCACGGTATTCAGCTGCCAAAGGTCGACAATCTTGCTTTCATTCTCCACTTCCACCCAGACAGACATTTCTGCATGTAAACCAAACGAAAAGTTGTTTCGCCTTTTAGGATCTTCCTAGTGCTAGAATCTTCCTATCTCCATGTAAATAGCCCCTGAGTGATCTGGTCTGGTGAAAGCGCGCCAGGTACTCTTACTTAAGTCAGGGTAAGACCACATAAAGGAAAGAAAAAATAGAGTTTGAACAAACGTTTTACTTTTATCGTAATTCATAAATCATTCCCTCAAACTTTCCTAGATTTATCCAGCGTCGAGGTCTGCACTGGTTTCACTCATTATAAATAATTTTACATTAAGCTATATCCTTCCAAAACATTCTTGAACATAACCATAATTGTTCTTTTAGTTTAGTTTAAATATACTCCGCTCGTTAAACTAGAAAACTCTATTCTTTAGTCTGTAAACAACCTAAGTCAAGTCTCACACTAACACCTAACACGCGTTGCTCCGCATAGCCAGTCCACATCCAAAGAAGCTTCAGCTCGTCTTGTTTTAATCTTTGTTTTTCTTCCTGCCCTTCCCTTTTGTCTTCCTGAGGGTTCGGAACATCCTCCTGGTCGTGCAACGAAACTTGAAAGTCATGCAGTCGGAGCTGTTTGTGAGCCGCTCGTTCTGCCCGACGCAAATTCGACTGCATTCTTCTAACCCACCACATGATGAGTTACCGCTGGCAATCTGCTTCCTTTTCAGCCTCCTAAAAAAACTGTTGAAAGGTCCGCCTCGCCGCAGTCTCTTTTTGTTCGCGCGGGGGTTTGTCGACGGCGTGGTTTCACCCGCATGAGTAGCGTTGCTAACGTGGTTTAGGGTGCTGTTGGTCGGGGAGTTCTTGGAAGCTAAGAAGGGGTAAAAAGCACAACGATTAGGATGTGATTGGGCGATAACAACGATAGAAGGGGTAAATGTAAATGTGAATTGTTCACCCACGGTACACCGATGAGCTCAAAGGAACTTGTTCCTAAGGTGTCCGTATGTAGAGATCGAATTGGAATTTGCAAATGTCGGCTTATGAGGAGAAGGGAACATCGGAGTACCCAGGGAAAAACCTCTCGGAGCAGAGAAGAGAACCAACAATAAACTCAACCCCCATATGGCGTCGTGTTGCCGGGGCACTTTGGTGGGAGATGCCATCCCCTGCGCCCCCCCCCCTTACCTCCCTACCTTCCTTCCTAACATCCCCTACCTTCATAATGTGATGATGATAGTAGGTGATGACGGACAACAGGCTTGGCAGTGTTGGTGGTTGTGATGGACATGAAAATCGATAACGATAGTGAACTGCACATGCATATACTAGGGGCATTGACATGGTTTTTGTGAGAAGTACAGTGATGGTCAGATCATAATGAATGCGATGGCGCTGGGTGGTAATGAAGACCACCATGGTAATTGTGATGGAGATGAAGGCCCACTGGGGACAGAGGAAACAGGGGTCATGGTAGCAGAGGATGCGGTGGACCGCTTAAAGAAAGAGGGTCGGTATAGTTTAACACTTACTCCCATTAGCTGCATTTTCCCCCGTATTCTCGTTTAAAAAACGATAGACGTTGGTCCCATAACAAAGGTTGCTAACAGCATCGTCCCAGGAATTCCTCTTGCGAGATTTGCCACCACTGTAGGCATTCTATAAAAAAATGAAAGGAACAAACAGCTGTCAGTCACCTGATGGAGTTTTGACTGTGACGGGGAAATTTGAAGCGTGTCCGTTAAACGAATCGAAATCCGCATTTGTGGCTGTTTGCTGAACCACTCAAATTGCTATTTTCCAGTATGTTCGCTCAGTGTTTAATTTTGGTTCATTATTTTAAGCTACAACACGGAAATCGAAAATCTCTCTTGCAAATGAGATTAAGCTGCTTGAAATCTGTCCACTCAGTCAGAGTCTAGGCTGTGTCAGTACTAGTGCTGTAGTTGACATAACGTCTGGAGATGTATGACGTGACCACTACATTTGGCCTAAGGCTTAATTTTCGCCAAGAGTAACTTTCTTCGGCAAATTTCAGGACTGGGTATTTCCTCGACAGATTCTTAACATTTTATAGCCGATTACTTAAACAAAGTCTAACACAGATCGTGGTTTCAGGCGAGTCATGGTCCTCTACATTCCACTATAAGTCGGTTATTTAAAGTAAATAAATGTTTTTGTAGTCTGCGACATATGCCTTCTTGAATTTTAATTACTTATGGTGAAGAAAGCCCACCTGTTCGGGATGACCATATTGATATCTAGTTAGAGCTTTTTTACATGGGGGAGGGGGGTGCCCCGGCTAACCCGGCGGGCTACCCGGCTAGGAGGGTTAAAACTTTGCCCGCCTTTACATGCAACTCACATTAAGCGGGATAGTTAGTGGGCTATTTTTAGAGCGGCCGTGACAACAGCAAACAATATGGGGGACAAAAAAACATTTTGGCAGAAAGATAACGGCCTCTTTTCAGTGTCTAAGGTTATTATTTTGCACTCTATCAATTAAGCGAAGCCAGAAGAGGCATTTAACGTTAAACGCTGCCTTGAAATATAACGCTGAATATAACGGTCTTCTCACCTCGGCCAGCCGAGTGCCCCGGCACGAACCGTTTATGTGACAAAAAGCTATCCCACCTAGAAGCGGTGCCGCGGGCAGGCATATGGCGCCCAGGGAAGGCGGATTACCCTGTCTGGCATGTAAATATCTCAATGCATTTTCTAAAGAAACGTTGGCTCTCCCAGCCGGG
Source organism: Galaxea fascicularis (assembly GCA_948470475.1). Lineage (NCBI taxonomy): Eukaryota > Metazoa > Cnidaria > Anthozoa > Scleractinia > Euphylliidae > Galaxea > Galaxea fascicularis. Next base: position 29,480,810 of record OX419340.1, on the reverse strand, counting down.
GCACCCTCTCTCCATGTAAACAGACCCTTAGACTGTGATTTTGATAAATATTTGATAAATCTTTTATCTTTGGTCTTCTAAAGAAAGGATCCTACCTACCATGGAGGTCTCCAACACAGGTTCTATCTTCCGATTAGTCTAAAAATGAAAAAGAAAGAGAGAAAATTTCTCAGACAAGTGATATTTCAAAAATAACCAGTGTTAGTATATACTAAAACAGTGGATAGAGATTTTCGCGCGCTTTGATTGGCTACCCAATCTCCGGATAGCAAATGCTGTTCACCTCCCTTTTAACATCGTAATTGTTGCCAGGAATCGGAGGAGTTCAAAATCATCAGTTTTGAGCTCTATTATCTCAGTGTTTTAGTAAACACTAAACCAGTTATTCACCAGAGTGTCGGTGGCCAGTGGCGCATATTTTTACCACTAACCACCTCCATTTTGGTGAATAACCAGCAGCATAGGCAAGCAAGAGCAGGGGCGGATCCAGGGGGGTGGATTGGGTGGCTAGCCACCCCCCTTTGGAGAAGCCCACCATAAAAATCTAATACGTGAAAAAAAAAAAAAAAAAGAAAGAAATACATGCGTGGGTCCCAAAAATTATAGTATAGTTTGGTGGCCGACTGTGAGCCACCCCCCATTAAAAAATCGTGGATCCGCGCCTGAAGAGTTATCATTGCATGAATTAAACAGCGCGTTTTGCCCGTTGGGCGTGACGAGATCAACCTCCTCTGAGTTATAACGTTGAAGTCGCTTTTTCTTTCGAGTGTTTGTTACAGTTATGTGAAATTATATGATCGACAAGGAATACAAAGACGCTAGAAAACGTAATGCCAAGCTGGTCACGTGGCACTGGAGGCTTGGACCTCTGTCAGCAGTATGCTCAGTAGTATATAAATCACGAAAAAATTAATGACTATTTTTGTCTCATGAGGATAATGGTCATTATCAGGTGTAGCCAAACTGGATAATTTTATTCGGGGTCAAGATAGTTCCCTAAACACAGGTTGAGATGGGGAATTTCTGCTTGAAGTCTGTCACTCTCCAAAGGGTCTAAGAGTTATGAGAGCTCTTATGAGTAACTGATACCGCAAAACGTTTTAATGTGAAAGGCAAAGAAAAACGAGAAGCTTGGACGCATTGCTCACTGTTTTCATTCGATGAATTGCACTTAGAATCATGGTTGCCACAGTCACAGGATTTTGAAATTCCCTGACTTTTCCCTGACAAATGTAAAATTTCCCTGACCAACCAAATTTAAAACAATTCACAAATTAGTCCTGGCAATGGCCTCCACAACCTCCCCTCACAGAATGCGAGCTGTCAACTGATGTTGACAGCTCGCATTCTTGTTTACACAAAAACTGAACATCGCTGAGTTCGCAATAAATAAATTAGTACCCTTAAAATTTCACTTTTCCCTGACTTCTCTTCAAGACTTCCCTGATGTTTCCCTGACCTTGAACAATTTTTTTCCCTGACCATTTCCTGACCTGTGGCAACCTTGAACATTTATATTCCACTGATTTATAGGATATATGATTTAATATATATAATGATATATAATAAAGGTTATAAAAGCACTGCTTATTAGCTTTCATTTGAATGGTCATTCTCTTGGATTTTAGATGCCATCAAAGTCGGGTATATAATAAACAACAACACAGGATCATTGGTCAGCAGTATTCATTTTAATGATCACGATACAGGATTTCTTCCTTTAACGCAATGTTAGAACCCCTCTGTACAGGAAAATAATCCTGAATACTTTCCAATATCAAACAAATAAAAACATGATATACTGAACATAACTCCTACTCTAATTTCCAGTTTGCTTTTACCTCTTGGTCCTATCCTTTAGTCGTTTACAAGTACGTCTCTATAACTCTACAGATCAGCTTCTGTATTGTTGTGTTATTCTGTAATTTCGTAACTTAAATAATTAAATTTGTTCCTGCTTCGAATAGCATTTCGTGCTACTTTGCAGGACAAATGTTTTTGTATAAAGTGTTGTTGTTTTGTTGTTGTTGTTGTTGTTATTGTTATTGTTGTTGTTGCTATAATCTGCGCACCGTCTTAGAATCTTAGAATCCGGCTGAAGTCATGAGACGTCCATAATTTTGCAATTACCTTTTGATCTTTGAATATTTTCCCACAAGAAAAATGCCGTTAATTCCATTTGATCAATCAACGACTCAATGAAGCCATCGAACTAAAGAAATATTGTTTTCAAAGTATTTCTGGCTCGAATTCATGTATTTCTGGAGGGGAATTCGACAAAAAGCTGTTCACTAATGACCGGAAATATTCGAAGGGCATTTGACCCTCACTTGAGGGAAGTTCTTGACAGATTTATTTAAAACTTCGCTTGGACAGACTTAAAAAAAACAACAACAAATGAAACCGCAAGAAAGTATTGCATTGAAATTGCTGAAACAGATTGTTTTCTTAAGTGGTTATAATATTAGCCCTTTAGTCTCCAACATTGACAAGTGTATTTTCCGTGCAGTTCTTACATATTTCATATGTTACATGTAGCGAGCATTTGCATAAGTACAACTCAACTGATCCCTAGTGATCATTACCTGTGTTTTCATGCTCAGTGTTATTGCATCCACATAAGCCACTGCCCCTTCCTTTCCAGCTGGCGTCCTCAACCCCACCCCCACCCCCTGTCCCAACCCGGTCAGGGCAAGTCTTGTGAAATAAATGGCAGAGTGAATTTTTGCTCACCGCCAGTGCCTCAAATTTAGATAATTACGTTTTACGATTTCATCCATGGCTTTATCGATAAAGCGTAGCTCAGAAGGTATTCTCGGCTGTGCACGCTGACCTAATCGGAACAATTTTAAACACCCGTACTCTTTGAATGCAAAAGGAATTTAAAACTCTTTCAATTAATTAGAAAAATGTTTCCATTTGAATTCAGTCATTCTATAGGGTGTTCAGTATCCCTTAATTGAACTAATTCAGTATGCCATTGCACATGCGGCCTCGAACAAATTTAGTGCTCTTTAATCATCCTTTTAGTCGCAACTAGGGGTCTGGGTGTTAAACAGAGAATACTTATAGATTTTGTCCGCGATAAATTTTTGGAGCGAAAAGGAAAATGCGTCATTTCTGGAGAACGGATAACGAGATGCTGTTTTAACAAAGGGGTTTGGCCAAGCTTTAGGCCTTACTACGTCACTAATAAACTAGAGAATACAAGGGACGTGTTATTTCTGTGACTCCAGATTGGCTAATATACCGTCCTCCTACAATTTCAGCCAGTTAGACAATAACTGCCCAGAATGTCACCATTCTAACAAAAGCCATTGAAGAGAAAACAATACACATTAGTGATACCATTAGCTTTCAACGATCATTCCCGAAGCATGCAAGCAACATTTGGGCAGCGTATTCTGCACTCTTAATCGTGAGAATGGGGGTCATAGAGGTGGAGATGTTGAATTGAGAAGGCGTTTTGCCATTTTCCTATGACGATTGATTCAATAAAGAAGCGAATGTGCCGACCAGTCTTCAGTCTAGGGCACACTAGTCAGATGGAGCCTCTTAACGACTGAACTGGCACAAAGCAAGCAAGCAGTAGACGCCAAGTGGGCATAAATGTCAAATGTCTCTAATTAATGGCGTTGCATTCCAGATTTTGCGTTGCCCATTCACGTGACTTGCTTTACGCGAACGTGCACAAGAGACAGACCTCAGTGAAGAACTCCGAGTCGGCAGAGAGAGGCAAAAACCGAAAAGAAAATGAGTCCTAACAAGTTGGGAAGTCACATTTAAAACAACGGCTTTGAACCCAGCCTCAAGGAAAATGGGGATGATACTTGCGGAAAAAAAAAATGAATCGAGACCTGCTGTTTTCTAAGATAGCGATCACCCCAGAACCGCGTGAACTAAAGAGGGACTTAAGACTTCTCGACAACAAGCCATTTACCTATCTGACAACACCAGCCGAGTTAATTAAGCTCCCCCAAAGACGCTTAAACTTGTCAAAGGATCACCTTTTTTTGCAACGCTTTAAAATAGAGGATGTTTGCTTAGCTGATACCCTTTATGGACATTTTTTTTGGCACGTATGAATTCGGAATGTCAAAACATTTGCTACCGAGGTCAGGAGTGTCAAGACAAGCAAATTCTTGTGAATGTTTTCACGAAAATGTTTTGGACTTGACTTCTTTATCACTTTACTCGAAAACCTCTCATTAGGACGGTAAACTTTTCCAATGAACCATCCAACCGAAAACATGAAAGTAAAAGCAGATGAAACAGGCACAAATTGCCCATGAAAGGCCTTAGTTATTTCGTCAGAGTCCGTTTACTAGCAAGATTTATAATTACTGAAAATTAAAAAGAAATCGTAAACGCAACTGATCCCGGTTTCGTGGAGACTAGACTCCGCTTGACTAGGGAATTGAGTGTTGTGCAAGGAAGAGTCTTACTATGCACGACTGTAGAGTACAACGGATGGCAAATTTAGGGAAGTGGTCAAAACCACTACACTCGAACAGGACCCACCAAACCACAAAATAGATGGTGGTGTCTGCCTGCACCCCCCTTGCTTAACATCAAAAGATGGTGTCTTTATTGCACAGCCACCCCTCTATCCAGCAGTAAAAAATTACAGTGAGATTCAAGCCTCACTTTTCTTGTTTGTCTAGTAATGCCGACTCTTGCTGGTTAAATATTCCTGTGTCAACTCAAATTTAAAAGCCAATAAAATTTTGTTGGTAATGTTCATGAGATAGGTGGTGTCTTCCATAACCCCCCTACCCCGAACAAGGTGGATCCTGTTCGAGTATAGCAGTTTTGACTAGTTACCTAAAACCGCTCCCTTGTAATCATCAGTTACAACGCCGAAAAACCGGCTTTAAAACACTCAACGAACTAGAAAAGCGTCCCAAAGTTACATGATGGTTCTCAGTTTTATGACCCATAGAAAAGGGCTTCAGAATATTTCATGTTGAAGTCAATGTCTTCGTTGTCTTTTCGATCACAACAGACGCTTCAGCAAAGGCCTTACTGCCCTGAAACATAAGTATGTTGTCAGACGGTATTATCTATATCAGACGGCGATGAAAAATTGATGTGAATTCCACCCATCATCTGCGCTTTTCTGCGGTCGGTGATATAATCTGGTGCTTGATTTTCTAATTGGACTGAGACTAGCACCTCTGGTAGAAAGGAAATGTGGAATATCTCTCATCGTTCCGGAACAATAGCAATTTGTACAGCTTGAGAATAGTAGTTGACATTTCAGAAGAAACCAGCTCCGCTGAAGTGTTCCTACCGGAAAGCATGGATGATTTGGTCGATGAAAACCCCTAATTTGGCTACCGGTTATCCCATTTAATTTGAAAGTGCTTAAAAACATCTTTTGTGTGATCCATACACTTCTCTGACTAACCTAGTCACCAAGCATGGGAAAACTTGATTTTTTCAAGGAATTAGAGAAAACTACAATTTCCGGATTGGTGGCTGAAAGGTTGATAATAGTTCTCTCTAATAAGAGCTGCAGAAGAGGTATTGTCTGAATCAGAAAGGCTTATACAAAACGAGGTCAACAGGGAAGCTCTTCTTAATTCAACACTTTTCTCGATTCATTGTAACCACGGCTTGACACCTCAGTTCGAAAGCAAATTATGCTCTTCAATCCATTACACAAAATATATCGAAAAAAATAGGAAAGTTCTGCTTACGAAAATCGACGCACCTAAATAATCACGGTCGCGGCAAAATGGCATTGCGGGATTCCGTTTGATCTCCTTTCCCTTGCGAATAACAACAATCTTACGTTACTCAAGTCATTATAATGGAAAACGTTGATGCTTTCCCTTACCTTTAGGCCGTCAAGGAGCAGATTCCACAGGCTACAATCGTTGAGACTTTCCTGTCCTAAGTCTGGAGTCTCCTCGACAAAACAGACGGGAACTCTGGAACATGTTTCGATCTTCAAACACGCAAAAGACTAATGAAAAAGAGAAAAAATCAAGTAAGGAACTCTAGATGAATACTTCAACCGTTGCAGATGTCGTACAAAAATTGTCGGTCTTATGTCCTTAATGAATAATGTTCACATTTTTAAGTGATCCATACCTTTGTCAGATCAAAAAACGCTTGCAGCTCCAAAATGTGTTTTTTCGAGTCTCCTCGTCCAGGACTGTCGCACATCTCTTGGAGTGATTCTCCTAAATGTTTATTTTTCTTCCTTTTTTTGGTTTCTACGGGTGAAAATCCACTGAAGACAACCAATGCAATGACAACGAGAAAGACTGTGTGCCAAGACGCCATTGACATGCAGACGAGGACTGCTAAAGATGCCAGTGGGTTCCGCGAATTTCAGGACGCTCTCGAACGCAAACACTCCCTGAATCACAGAAATATGGAGTGCACACAAGTTTTTATGTCGAACCGCAGACTACTCAGGTCAACGTTCCCTTGACATTGTCAACTTCGAAAGATATTAAATATCTATTTATTCGGTGCCGAGGGCTATGTCCGGATTCCGGCCCAAAGAAAAAACATTTTTCTAGGGTGGAGCCGAAGCGGTTACTTGGACCGTCGCCATATCGCTACAAGTACTTAATAATTTTCCTGGATTATTCCTCAATTTCATGTTTTGTTATCGTGTTCTACAAGACTGTGAAGGCTTAAAAATTGAGTTGCTTCGTGTCAATAGGTTAAATACCGGAGAGAAATATACGGGATTGTGTTTGGTGGCCACTGAAGAGCTATGAATTTTATATGCCTCGGAAGCTCGCTTTTTTGTGGTGTATTTCCAAGTAGGGGAGTTCTCGGTTTTTTTGCCAGTTCAGCCGGAATAGCGAACGTCCTTTGCATACCTTCTAATTGCGAGTAGTAAATATTTGAAATAACCAGCAATGTGGAATATATTTCGTTAAAAAGAATCCGCAGACGAAGCAAAATCTCTTTGATTTTCAGCTTTTTTTGAATCGCGAATTCTAAACGAAATTCGAATTCCTATTTTGCAAATAAACAGTGCGAGTGCAAGATCTTCTACAAACACATTTTGGATCTGGTTTCATATTTCTTCTTAATGGAAATCTTAAATTTGTTTCCTGCAATTAACTTAATCAACTTCGCATCGATCAGATCGATATCCTCTTTTTACAACCGAAATGTCTTTGCAAAATTCCGCGTCCAAAGAAAACCCACCATAAATAGATTTGTTACTCACTTTCCTTCATTAGGTATGTCTTAAAAAACGGGCTTAATCAGTCAGACCTCGCCGCAGATAAAAAGGAAGTTAATGAAAGCGATAGTGCCTATGACGACGTAGTGATTAAAAACGGCTTGTATCTGGAAGAGTGACATAATGGAAATGACACAGCAAAGTAAAGGTAATTATCTGTCAGTGACTGTACTGCGCACAACAGACATATGAAAGCTTGCTTTGCTCCCAAAAAGCATTTATTTTAAACGCGCAGAAACCTCTAAATTTCAGTTACTCACGCGACTCAGAAGGACCCCTGATCTTGAAAACCAATGTCACCTCAAACCGCGTCACTGGAATAACAGATCCAGTTTTTGTGGAAGGCAGAACTTTGTGTCTCTAAATTTAAAATCGAGAAGTAGATAGCAAATTGGACTGATTTTTCAGGGCAATATTTTCAGCCAAAATACACAGGCAGATGAAACTCTTTTCCAACAAGTGTTGCTCCCCAAAAGGCCATCGCGACCGATCACCAGAAAGTCTACCTTTGCAAGGAAGATACCGCGTACTCCCATCGATACAGACAGATTCATGCATGTTTCTCTTGCGTCATTTTAAAACTTAAGTATACCAACTTTATTGACTATAAGCTGTAACTATGGTGCCCCCTCCACTCTGTTCACCCTACCGCTTCCAGAACCAAACGAATTCACTAAGGGCTTGACTGTAGACAAAACGAGCTACGTTGTTCCGGAATTTAAGCAATTTTGGTACGGCAATCCAGCATTAATGAGGGCACTGGTCACTATATATTGGCATGCACGAACATGTGCAAAGGAGATTAGACAATTCTGAAGTGGACGCTCACACTGAACACTTCAACTAAGTATTGATGAACGGATATGAACTGGACTGCTTTCAGCATTCTCGGCACTGTTTTACCTCGATTTTGTCAGAGCTCCCAAAGCTCCGATTCTCTTTGGTATGCAGAAACACTTGAAACACTCAAAAGACAATACTCTCTTATACACAAAATATTCCTAAAATCGAACTGAATGCACAGATGTGTGAAATACTTCTCAGTACTGAGATACTGTAGGTAGTGGACTTCCATAATCAGCGGTTTACTGATCAAACGCTAAACGGGACCACACAACGCAGAAATATGACTCAATTGGTGCGTTTCGTTGCGGACAAAATGTTGGAGAAGTGCCAAAGTGGAGTCTTTCTCGATTCGACTCGATCCTTACACTAGTTTCAGGGCAAACAGCTATTTTCAAGTGATCTATTTTTCAGTGGAGGGTACGATAATTACGTTCAGCCTCATATTTGCACTCCTCGATCGTTTATTCGGGGGGCAAAAGTTTAGAAACATCATATACATGAGTGCAGATGGAAATATGATCGACGAAAGGTCACGGCAGTTTTGCAAGTTACTTACACAACTGCGAAACGAAAAACAAAAAAGTCATTGTTTTCACTCGCTTTCACGCCTTTAGTCGTTTTCATGATTTCACAACCACTCGAGTAACGCAAATAAGCAGAGTAATCCTGAAGCTCTTCCAGACCCTTATTTTAATTGGTCCCTACGACCTGTAGCTTCTTGTTGTTATCAGGGCTGGGGTATTGTTTGTGTTATGTCATCTACTGTTTCGCTCTCCAATCATACTCGTCTGGAAAGATAAGGGGTCTCTCAATTAACAACGAGCTGTGATGATCATTTATTTGAAGAAAAAGTAAATGACTCTACTTCAGACAATTTCTGTTTATCAGTCACAACATAAATGCGAGAGGAGAGCTAACTAAAGGATAACGAGTTAAAGCAAGAACCAAAAATAATTCACCTATTTTCTAACAGACATTTCTTGGGCATTAACAGATATTTCTTGGGCATTAGCCGCGTTGGATAGTGCCTCGTGCGTGGGAAATAATTATCGCATAATCAACAACTGAGAGTGCTAACTTTTTTGGTGAACACAAACAAGAAAAATTGCTGATATTGCTGATTTTAATTTGTAAGAAAGGTGAGATGACAATTTCATGGCCGCCATTTCTCGGACACGGTTTTGTGTCTGATCTTTCTTAGCACGGTCGCTCAGCCAATCAAAATTCTGAAATACTTTGAGGAGGAATCAATCAGATTGTTGACCTACGGTATCTCTTTATCTGGTGTCAAGATAATTCGTTCTCTCTCAGTTCGCAGCTCGCCCTTTTTCTTGCTAAATTTTGCGTTTAGTTGTTTGATCAACATCTTTCACAAGGAGGTACTCAGTTCTAAAGCGTTAATCGCGGAAAACAATGTTGAGAACATCCTTTGGGTCCAGCTGTAATTAAGTTTATATCTGAAAACCGAGATCTAGGTCTGCCGTCAGATGCATTTCAGTTTGAGAACGAAGTTATGTCTTTTGTTTCAATGATTGCGCCTTAAACGTTATTTCACGTGCTGGACACGCTTTATAGTTCTCAATGACCTTGGCGCCTTCGAGAAAGACTCTACAGCTTTGGCGCGGATCATGACGGTCAAGCTCTATTTTTACTCAGTTGCTTATTTACTTATGCGATCCTGGAGATATACTTGTATTTTGGCTCCTTTAGTAAAGAGACGTCTAAAAGATCTAGCTAGGAGTTTTCACGCAACGATAAACGAACATGCCCGGCAGAATAGGCACTTCAATACGATTCAGTTTCGCAGGAGTTATTTCGCGAAAAAGAGTGGCATCAGCTAGCCGTAGAGCAAAATAGAATGCAATTTAAAGCTGCATTGATACCTCATCGTTCAAGGCGTTGAAGGGAGCTAGTCCTCCAAAAGGTTAACAGTCTTACAGCGATACAGAGGCGCATCAGTTACTGTATAATTATTTTCTCTAAATTTAATTTGCGTGCGGCTTACGAGCGGTGATACGATTCTACCCTCGGAAAGGGACTCACCCAAACCACCTGAGCCATAGTCGCATGTCATAAGCTGTCAGACTTTCCGGTGTATATATCATTTAGACATTGCAAGACACCGTGTTAATTAAAACAAATCTCAATAATCTGTTACTATCCCCTTAATTCTCCCTGAGCAGGACGTGTGAGGTAATTGGATGAATTAAGGTTACGACTAATAAAGGATATGAAAATTCTGCTTGCCGAGCTTGTGTCAGCCGGCTTTTTTTGATTCACTAGAGGAGAATGTTGTTCACTTAAATTTGGACAAATTCCTCCCATTCTTGGCAGTACTTACCAATTTACACCTATGAAAGCAAATGTGAATTTCACGAGATCTCGTCGTCTGCAGATCCCTTGGAACACAAAGCGCAACTGACGGTCGATTATTTACTAAATCAATATTAGAGAGTTTTGGCAAGAATTACGGCGACGGCAAAGCTCTGCATGCACGTTCGTTATACTGTTCGGATGCATTTCTTTACTGTCCACTGCAAAACAATTAACTGAATTCAAGGTTTTTTCATTACAACAAACTCAAACTATTGACGACAAAATTTGTAGGCTTTTTCTCTAACCAGCTTCACACCGTTTTTGGCAAATTATATTACTTGCTGGATTGTTCGCCAAATTTTTCACAAGTTCGACGATCGAATAGGACTAATAATCGCACATAATAGTTTCAAAAACAGTGATTTATGATTAAGTGAGGTTTTCGTTCTTAGCAATTCAGTGCTGGCGTTGCTAAAGTTCGCTAGGACCTTCTGCATTGATTTACAACTCCGGGGTTGCAAATGATCATTTGCAATCAGTGTTTTACGAGGGTCTCAATGGGGTAGTGACGTATGCGCTTAACGGCTAAAATTTTAGCAGGATATGGACAGTGCAAAACAAGAGAGTCACCTTAATTAACCAAATTACTAATCAAATATTGGATACGGCATACTGTTGAGGTATTCCTCTCGTAGTAGTACTATGCGCACAGAAATGTAACTATATATTCAACTACAGCGCAACGGAGAAGGAACGAAGACGTCATACAAGTTACCTACAACATCAGGAGCCCATCATACATTCGTATATATTTTTTTACCAATCATATGCCTAGTATTCCCGTTTAATAGCCTGAAAATTAAAGCATGCCGACGTCGTGGCGCTAGACAAGACACGTAACCGGTCAATTCAGAGAACTCTATTTACGACTAACGGTTAATCTTTTTCAATGTTTTTGCCGTTTTACGGCTATCCGACGGATTAACCCCATTGAGACTCTCTTTTACAAACCAAGAGACAAAGTGCAAAGTCGCGCGTAAACGTTAAAGTTGAATCTCGCTCAATTTTTACCCAGTTCTTGCGACCTTTTATTCACTGTCGCACGTAAATTACGTTCACACAAACGTAAAACTTATAAACAACGCGACAGCAGAAATCCATCTTAACAGGCAATGAGTTGAATGAAGCTGAATCACTTCCACAAGTGAAACTGCTTCTTCATCAAACGAAAACACGATTTTTCCGATATAACAGTGACCTCTAACCCTTCCTGGTTGAAAACGTTTCTCCTGCACTAACCCGCTGCGATGAGGAGTCCATCTTTTGCGCGCTCCACACCAAAAAAGAACGCCTGAGCGCAGGTTTATCTTTTCCTCTCGTTTTTATCTCAACGGAGTACTCAGTTTAAAGTGAAATTAAGAAATTATTTATTGAAGTCTTCAATACAGAATAACTGTAAGTGATGAAGTCTCCCCTATCTATATACTACGTCGTTATTTGTACGCTTTCATCCCGCAAGTTATTATGAAACCTTGATAATAACCAGGGATTAGGAAGAAAAACAGGCAAAGGAGCCCATGGCCCCTGTCATGGGAAAGTTATGCGCCATTTACAAAAAGTTTGGGCCATTAGGTTAATTAAACAATTGATGTTAATAAAAGATGCAAATATGTTCAAAGCACATGGAACTCCGAGTAAGAGCCTCGTTTGCAAGTTAAGTCCGAGTTGAGGATCTGGGGAGAAAAATGAAGCAAACGCGAATCAAAGAGCGAAGGCACCGTGTTTTTTCGCTTGTTTATTCGTCATTAAACTGAAAATTTTACAAATTAAAATCCTTTTTTACAAAGAAGTGTATGTTTTACAAGCTATTTCGCGGCTCGGGCGCATCACAGGCCCGGTAAGTTCTTTTTTAATGCGCCATTCCGTAGCTTTATGCGCCATACGCGCATGGCGCACGGCCTTCGTAATCCCTGATAACACAAGACTGCTTCTAAGGTTGGTGGATTGTGCCACCAGTTGAAGGAGACATTACATCTCTTGTCCACACGGTTTGGGGTTGAAAATCTGCTAGAACTCGAAATGCGACTGCCGGGATAGTGGTAATCCTACTTCTGAACTGATTTAAGCAGCGAATCAATCCGGCGTAGAGTTTAGAGAGTGGCATCCAGTCTTTAACATTAGCGTTGGCCTCTTAAAGCCGACATGGCTTAAGTCATATTGGCACGAACTAAATATGACAACAAATTAATGATCAAACTTCTTCGATGATTTCAACTGCTAATTTCAACTTGCTCTTGGGACTAAAGAAACCTACTTGGCGTCATTTCTTGTCCAGCGCGCTTTCCACCAGCTCTATCAACTGCCTCACTTTAATTCCTTTGCACTAGAAAACACACCGCAAGAAAACCTTTCAGAGACTTTAATCCACTTTACCAACTTAAGAATATACGGAGGTACCCTGGTTTCAGCCATAAAGGATCAGGCAACCACCACCATTCTGTAGCTTTGTGGAGAAACTTCGTTCCCATGGCGCTCAAGACTGTAAAGAACGAGGTTCGATAGACATACAAAAACCAGTGGAATTGAATGGGCCTTCACAAATGGCACCTTGGAACAGAAAAACTTGTCAAAATACGTAAGCTCTTTAAACAATGCAATTGACTGCTGATAATTAATACACACTTTTAAGTCGTTTTTTCCTCTATCATTTATCCATATTTTTCTTTAACTGGTTTTGTACCGTGTAAGTTAAGGCAAGAAAAGAAATTTAAGCCCCAGTATCATAGTCTAATTCTTGAAGAAATACGTTGAGATTGTAGTGAAAGTCAAATGCCAAATGGACGCGACTTAATTGTTAGAACTTTGCTGAGTTCTCACGATTTGAAATTTGAACTTTATGAGCTTTCCCCAGACCTATACGATGTATATCTCCCGGACAGAAGTCAACGCCTCTAAACGGAAATTAAAGCAAGGCCGGTTTATATAGGAGTTCCTGTTTTGACGTTTTCGTACTTGTATGGACAAGTCACGCAATTTATTCTGAAAGAGGAACCAGGTTTTCAAACACGGAATTTCTCGAGAAAGCATCATTATGAAATTATTTGCAGTCGCGTTAATTGAAGAGTATGCTTTCCAAGATTTGTAAACGAAAACGTGGTTACTTCTGTTTGTCAACTTTGAACTTGATACAGCTCCGTTAGCGATCGCAAAATTTAAAAATAGTAATTAATTATAAAGGTTTTATGTTATGTCTAATATTACTATCACAAGTTTTCTACAAAAAAAAAACGGACCAACATTTGCAACTTTTGAACACCTCATTAATGTAATGTAATTGTAATTTATTATTTATTTAAGTTCGATAGCGTGAGGAGTGGTTGCCCAATCTCCCGAGCCAGAGGCTCGTGTATTAAACTTTCGAGCATTCCGGATCGCATTGGAATTTACCAGTGTTGGTTTTTGAGGAGAGGGGAAAACCGGAGTACCTGGAGAAAAACCTCTCGGAGCAGAGAAGAGAACCAACAACAAACTCAACCCACATATGACGCCGAGCCTGGGAATCGAACCCGGGAATCGAACGCGGGGCACGTTGGTGGAAGGCGAGTGCTCTCACCATTGTACCATCCCTGCTCCCCTAAATTCCCCCTCATTGCTGCATCTTTGCTTTGGAAATTGACTTGATTTCATCTCACCGCTTTGGTGATAAAGCAACTTGACAGAGGAGTCAAACATAATGACGAGGTGCCTGATGGATCGCACAAAATGCTCAAGTAATACGATTGGAAGTTTGAAATAGTTGACAGAGGTTGCTGGAATTATCAGCCGAAGGCCAGTTATCAGGGATTCAAAGACGGTCTGTTTTTACCGCCGTTTACAGTTTTAGGAAAGTGCTCAGTGTATGTGGACGTACGCGAATCAAGCAGGAAAAACTGATTTTGTTTGAAAATATACCGTAATCGCCTTGTAAGGTAACAATCAGAATAATGATAAGTATGTGCAATCAAATGGTGACGAGTGAAATTGGGGAATAATTTCACGCGCGTTTTGCGGTCCAAATTCTAATAATTTCCCGAGCCTTTAGGCGAGGGAAATTACTTAGAATTTGGACCGCAAAACGCAAGTGAAATTATCCCCTAATTTCACGAGTATACCACTTGATTACTTGTTAATATCGTGGGTGACAAATTACGCTCACAATCGTGGGTTTTTGACTTGTTTATTGCATCGAGAACTCCACCCATTGAAATTTTTAAAGCATACTTTTGGCTAAAGTTCACAATTTTTTAATTTTTTCGACAAAAAAGCCATTTGAAATCCTTCTTGCTGTTTCCAAAATGTTTAGTTGAATCAACTGTCAAATCGTCATTACATGATTCGCAATAATTCGTCATGAATGAACTGAAAAGCGCCCGTGTAAAATGCGCCTAATATCCAATCGCGACCATTTGTGTATTTGTCTTCGTGTTAACACGTTTTGAAGTATAAACTGTCGCTAAAAGTTTATTATATGGTCAAATCAAACTGGGCTAGATGAAATTCTAGCGAAAATGTACAAAGTTAAAACTTTAATAATAATAATAATAATAATAATAATAATAATAATAATAAAAACTTATATTACCAAAAAAATCAACTCTTAAAAAAACGTACGCATACATAAGTTATGTACACTTTCAGCAAATATAGAAATCTTGTATTCTTATTTGTGTGGTACAAAAATAACCATTTTTAACGTCTTCATCTAAACATTTATAAACAATATATTAAGTATGCATTAAAAAGGAAGGGAAATATTTGCTCCTGATAAATGATAATAATAATAATAAACATCACGTACTCACCATGCTATCGCCACAACAGCAACATAAAATTAGACAACAATTACATTCTGGCAAAACCGCACGCACGTAACACAGAGAGAAGCTGTGATGAAACGAATGCAGGAGTGGAAGTGCCCCAGGATGAAAAAGAAAAAAACTGCCAATCGGAGATAGCAACATTGACAACGAACACTGAAAACCACTACTGACTGTACATGACTTAAAGTGAGGTTTTAGGACATGAACTTTAAGAGAAGCTCCAAGGGTCTTAACTGTTTAATTAAATACTTTGCCTCCAAAAGTTGCCGGTGAATTCACTAATTAGTAAATTGGTTTGTGAAAGAAACAGAAATAAACTTCTTCACAGCAAAGGCGGTTCAGTGTAAAGTCAATTAGTCCTAACCTCATTAACAAATTGGATCAGATATTTTATGAAAACAAAAAAGTGCTCTTGTACTATGTCGGCACTTTTGTTTGGTTAAAAACGCTTTTAACTCGAGTGGTTTTTGTAATTTCGAGTCATAAGCCAAATGTAATAAAATTAATAGGCCCTTTGCAGTTAACGGTCATATGGTACAAAAAAACACCTTGCTGGAGAGCACATTGTGCACTGAGACATCCAAAAGAAAGAAAATTTAAATTAAGTAGCTTTGTTTTCGGTTTCAGATGTGCTACTTTGCTCTCCAGAAAGATGTTTTATATACCATGTCATTCCTAACTCATTACTGTAAAGGGCCTATTCGGGTTCGATTATATACGGCTGAAATTGCACCCTTCATTGTACTTGTTTTCAGGCGCGGATCCAGGATTTTTTAATGGGGGGTGGCTGATACAGTCGGCCACCAAACTATACTATATATTTTGGGACCCATGCATGTATTTCCTTTTTTTAGTCACTCTCAATATCAACATCCTTAATATTCCTCTCACTGTAATCTGTACATTTCTTATGTTCACTAGTTGGGAGAATACTGTTTCAGACCAAGACATTTCATCTCCTGTATCCTTTCTCTCATTCTCATGACCTATATGTCATTGATCAAGTAGGGAAATTGCCGACATGGACAAATTAAAAATTACAAAGGAAATTTTGCCCTCCAAGGACAAAGCCAGGAAGCTTGTTCGTTGAGGTTTGTAACTTAAACCGGATGTCGACTGATCCAGGAGCCCATCCTGATTGAGTATCTAACAGGAACCCATTGCTTCAACGACCTTAAACTCTTGAAACAGTTCCAACTAAGATTTAATCAGTGTCCGCGGCACTATGATGTCATCAAACCAATCAAACCAATATAAAGCCGCCCCCTCTCCATCCCCCATGCAATGTATAAAAGTTGTTTTGGTCTAAAAACCAACGGATGTAATTCTTGTGTTGACCAGAACAAAACTGGAGGAGTGGAACAGCCATTCACTTATTAGCGACGGCTTTTATTTTAGTCAAGATGTCAGGAAGAAGTAGGTATTCATTTGCAATTAATTGTCTCGACTAGTTTGGTCCGAGGTTGAAGCTCAAAACTGCAAATTATATTCTCAGAGTGATTGACAACTGCGAGGATTAATCTTCGTTCCATATAACCTCAGACTTGTGTCATTCTCATTACCCTAATGAAATTTCGTGCTGGCATAAGCTGAATAAAACAACCGAAGGGTCGGCCTTTTTGTTTTCTTTTCTGGGATATATTAAAATCGAACAACTGACGGAACACATTCAAACACAAAACACATCCTTCTATCGGTGCTGTGTCGTATTTCAAAGCCGAGATGATACATTCGCAAAGATCCTAATGATCTTAGATCAAGTGAAATTAAAATCACTGGTTTGCCTGTGACTAAGCGAGCGAAGTCTGGGAAAGGGTCGCCGAATGAATGAGACTGGCACTAGTACCCGGCTCCAGCAACTCCTGGAACATTGCTGCAGATCGTTGGTAAAACGTTTTGCAAGGTTTGTAATTTCTACAAGTACGTGTTACTTTGAAGCAGTAGAATGCCTTCTGAGTGCCCCACCTGCCATAAACGTGCTGTTGAGGCCGAGGAAGGAGAAGAGCTGGTTTGTCGCAATTGCGGGGTTGTGGTGGAAGGAGGAGTTTTTAACTTTGAAAGAGATATAAATGGAAGTACCTTTATAAGTGAGGATGGAACTGCCAAATTTGATGGCCGTTTCGAATTACCTCGAGCTGTGAGACAGCGCTTGCCTTCAGGAGGTTCCACAGCGACACAGAGGGTACTTCAATCCTCTTTGCATTCCCTTGTGAAGCGAATGAACCTGTCCAATGACATTCACAAGAAGGCTCGGGTGCTGTTGTTCCGTGAGGTCTTACCATTGAGAAGCTCGAGGCAAGTTCAAGGTCTGATACCCCGAAGATCGGTTCTCGTCAGTAGCTGCTTGTTTATAGTTTGTAGGCAGAATGATATCCATGTTACGTACAGGCATATGGCTGAAGTGGCTGAATGCAACATGTTTCTCATTGGAAAATGTGTTAAAATCATTTCGAAAGCGCTTCATATCAATTTGGCTCCTCTTAATGTCGAGTCTCTTGTTTTGCGTATTCTGTCGGAACTTTCCGTAACGGATAACTCCTGCGAGAGGCTTTCCCTCGATCTGTGGCAGCTTCTCAAGTGTTTTGGCTTGTCACAGGCTAGAAATAAAGCCTTAAAAGCCTTAAACTTGGTGCTCCTGGTTCTCGAATGTAAAAGAATATCTCCCACCAAAGAAAAGATCGTAGAAGTTTTGAGAAAGAACTCACTGAAAAAGCAAGATTTGCAAATGGATACGCCTCGTTTAAAGGATAATTTGTTGGACCTGGCTAAAGAGGTGCCCTGGGTCCCAGATACTGTGAAAAGGAAAGACATTACGAAGCACATTATCACTGTTGTGGATTTTTACAAGAAATGCGGAAAGTTGGATGCGTCTATTATTAAGCCGAGGTATCCGTCGATGAAAAAGAAAGAAATTGCAGATAATGATCGGAAACTTAAAATACAAATGGCTAAAAGGAGGATCTTGGATAAGCAACAGGGAAAGTCTGGATCCAATCCAAGTGATGCAGCAGCCACAAACAGCTCAACAATCCCAGTGTCTTCCAACTTTAACAACAGTAAGGAAGGTGACAAAGGAAGTGGTGACATGCATGCTTTGCAACCTTCCCAATCCCAAGAAATGTTCCCATCACCATTGACAGATGAGGTGAGTTCTCCAACTGTCAATTGCAGCAGCAAATGTGTTAACAATGCTTCTGAGACAGCAAACAGTGGTAGTTTAGCTGTGAGCAGTAAGGGTGATTTAGATCACAATGATATATTAATAGAAGAGCTCCTGAAATATGGCTATTCAGAAGAGGAGTTGATGGATGGCTACTTTGAGTCGAGAATGTGTGATGTTGAGAGCTCAAGTCAGCTTGATCCACATGGGGAGAGGGAGGATCTGGATGAGATGGATATTGCAGAAAGAGAAATGCATCATTACCTTTGGTCAGTTGCTGAAATGGAGAGGCTGAAGAATCTGAAGTACAGTGAAGAACATGAAGAAATTTAAGAAAAATTTGATTTTTTTTAGAAATTTTGTGTTGTAACAACCACGCCGTTGCAGTATTGATACAG
Source organism: Galaxea fascicularis (assembly GCA_948470475.1). Lineage (NCBI taxonomy): Eukaryota > Metazoa > Cnidaria > Anthozoa > Scleractinia > Euphylliidae > Galaxea > Galaxea fascicularis. The sequence continues at coordinate 29,462,015 of OX419340.1, read as the reverse complement.
TGTAACAGCAACTTTAGCAAACTACCAGGGTTTTATAAGTCATCCACTTATTGTCTGAGGTGCACACAAAGATTTTCTAATCATTTTGCAAACATTTCTGAAGATTTTCAAGTGAGATTTCATGTTTTTGTTTTATCCACTGTGCATTTATTTTGTAGGGTTGAAATAAGCCTACACCCTTACAGTACTTGGAATTGAGATTTCTAGCATGTCTATCTTATTTTCTTTTATTTTGTCCATCTTGAACAGACATCCAAAATGTATCCTCAGGGTTGTCATTAATTTTTGAAGTGGTGGGGATATACAAAAAACTAGCCACGGATTCGAGTTGCTGTAGTGAAGTCAACATGGGTATACCTCAAAATACGAGGGTCGCAGCCCTTAATGACAGCCCTGCATCCTTCTCTTTTTTAATTCTGGTCAAAATTCACACTGAGAAGTCTTTTTTACCTACACACAGCATGCCTTGGTAAGTTAAGCCTGTAATTTGCAACCCAAGTAGATCCAGTGGCAACAAATCAGCTTGTATGTTAATAATCTTAACTACTTAAATTGAGACAAATAAAATGAAAATATTGCAGTCAAACGGCAATTGTCAGGACTTTTACAGAAAACCAGAAAGATGTGGATTCAGCTCATGCAACCTAGGAGAATGTATGAGTTTCTGTGCGTATGAAAGCAAAATAACTTGTTTGATTCCTTTAATAAACATTGGATGCCTTGACACTAGTGGACATTCAATGTTTTTTCCATTAATTAAAGGCAATGCAGAAGTGTGACGATAAACCCAATCTTTAATTTGTTCTGGTCTCTGCACAACTTTATTAATATGTTTCAAATTTTACATTATCCAGACTTTTTTCAGGTTTCCCAATGAGATAATCAATGTTTGATTTTGTACCACCATGTTAAAGAACAACATTTCTAGTAATGGTCTATTACTCATGTTTTATTGCATTAATGGAATGCTTATAAAAAATGTAAACATGTCACTACATTAACAAAAAACAACACTTGTGATTCATCATTAGAAAATTAAACAATGAAATAAATCTATTATCCATTTTGAAGTTGTTCAACCTCTTTTAAAAGAAAATATTCCTGAGACACATGGTCACTGGTGTTATTGCATTATTTAAGAACACAAAGCCTATATTGTAAAAATGTCATTACATAAAAAAAAAAAAACAACACTTGTTGAGGGTAGGGTATATTCTTTTTGTGCTATTCTAATATTATTCCTAACCACCGGAAGAATACAAAAAACAGGATTTTCCAAAATAGAACTCTGAGTAGGAAATTCTAAATAGCTAAACAACGTAATATTATAATAAACCTCAACCTTCTCTGTAACATTCACATTGGTTGAATTGAATTGGAATACTCCTAGTAAGGGAGGCCCTAACCCACATAACAGGCATATATTTATCTGAGCTTGAAGTGCAAGATTCTCAGCTTTACGCCCTGAGTGAAAAAGCACCTCCTTCTGTTATGCAGGCTAAAGGGAACAAGAAACTAGGGCACAGGATATAGTCGACTGATAATCTGAACCTTTTTTGTAACTTCCAGTGCTATCTTGGTGTTTCATAAGCAGCTTATTGGGCTGGGTATTATTTTTCTGTCCAACTTTTCCCAAAAGAAGCATTAGATGCATGTTGTAGTATGAGAATGACTGCAACACTGATTACAGAGTACAGTAGGTCTTGTCCCAAAATAAAATGGTCAACTAATTGTCTATCTTTGGAACACTCCAAAAGGAACACACCCCTTGCTACCATAAATGGTTTCCATTGAAAAGAGAGTAAACAGATGTTAAAAATAAAAATAATGAAGATTGAGAACACAAAGACTTCAGGAGTACAGTATGGTATTCCTATTAACTATGCTTTTTCTTTGAACTAGTTTTTGGATTATACACATCTCTCATCTCTGCAAATGTCTGCATCATTATCATTGTTGGAACAATAATCCACACTGAGTTGAAACAGACATGGACAATCCAGAAGTAAAATATCTTTTCAAAACTGTCAAATGTTGGCGGCCAGTCCTGGAAAAGAAAATTGAAAATAATAAGTATTAAGTATTACTACCATATTATATAATTTATATGTGGCAAAAGTGAGGTCAAAACAGCGAGGCTTGGGTTTGAGATTTTCCCGTAAAGACCGAATGTTCAAGGTTCACAAGTTGTTTATTACATGACTTTAAAAAAGAAAAGAAAAAACTAGAAGTTTTGTTTTGTTTTTGTGTAATTTGTAATTGGCCCATGGGCATTACAGGAGAATAATGCCTTATCATTTAGCCAGCTGTATAATAATACTGTATAACATGAACATTGAACCACATTGTGGGGAATTGATTTGGACAAAAATTTAACTCCCTTTGAATAGAAAACTGCATATCCAAAATACAAAAAATGTCTTTTAAACAAAATCTTCAAATTTGCAATTTGCAATGCAAAAACCACAGTGGCTGGATTCTATAGTTAAGCCTTTTGCATATCCTTGACCTAATTTCAAAAACTTCAATTTTTTTTTCAGTTTTTGACAATTTGGTTTTTGATCCACCCCCCTTCCCTTTGTAGTTCAATAAGACTTTCTTGAGGGTAGGGGATACAGACAACTCCTTGAACCTCGTGTGTTATCACTAATGTACTGCACTATTGTTTTATCTCACACATTCTGTCTTAGGTCAGGTGCAGTGCACCACTCACCAGTGGAACATCTTTATAGCCTACATAGGCTTCCCCACCAACATATATAATGGTGCCTGCAATGTGAAAGCTACACACTGAAATTGACATGAAATGATGCCACCAAAAATCCTTGACAAGTGATCGATACCTGAAAAATGATATATTTATAATTTAATAAATATAACTTAACATCATCAGACAGTGTATGAGGCACTTGATAGCTGTGCCACATGATTGCTTTCAACCCAATGATGACTAGAACAAGGGGTCATAGATTTATAACTGCAGGATTTTACTCTGAGTGCAGGACAGAAATTATCAAAACCAACCCAAAATAGCCGAGTGGAGATCTGATGAATTTTTATCTGTGGTGTGAAATGGGATAAGAAGAACTTGACTTCCCATAGCTTTAATAACAAAATGGGGACTGACATCCCGATAACAGGACAGGGGCTTAAAACCCTACAGGCCAACTGACAAAAATCTGCCACGTTTCAAGACCAGTAAGCAAACCCATACACAGACCATTTGCCACTAAAATTGTTACAATTTTTGTCCCATATTATCAGCGATGCCAACCTGACTGGATATTCCAAATATGGAGATTTTTTCTTCTGCACCAACCCAAGTGACATTTCCCTTCTGGAAAAAGAGCTAACATCTGTCAGGGATTTTAATTGGTTGAATGGTTATCCAATCAGACTGTCACTTATTATATAGTTGTAATAAAGAGGAAAGTCAGTGTTACTGTATTTCTTTTTTGGCAGCATAACGGATTATGACAATTTCATACAACATGCATGAAAGTGAAGCCAAGAACTGGAACATATAAGCATCAGAAATGGGATGATTTGAATTTTTGGAAAATATGCATTTTAAAACTTAAATTTTTTTGTGGAAAACTGATTCATTTTTAGTTTTATCTAGGAGATTTGCTCTCTGTATCCAGGAGAGATGGCATATAACCAAAATATACAGACTACAATAATATTGTAGCTACAGGAAAATGTTGCCCTTCAGGGCCATGCACATATACAGGAGCTTGCTCTAGCAGCTTGGTATATGAAAGTCTGCTCTTTGGGAAGAGGCCACCTTCCTTTTTCACCCCAGGAAAAAAAAAGATTGAAGTTGAATTGCAAATGTTGAGTGCCTATCTTTTCCCCTCATTCTGAATTAACATAAAAAGTATGTGAACATTACATTAATGTTGAATTACAAAGCTGGATGAATTCTTGCCATCTGATTGGCTATCGAATTGAGACAAGTTTGAAAATGAAGCAAAGGGACGGTGCAAATTATGATTGTCTCTGTTAAAGCCTGGTTCTCATATGCCGCTGACCTACCTGCAACATGGCCACCAGTAATGCCTGGGACACTGTTCCAACATATGAGAACATACGCCTCTGGCATTGAAACCTTTAACCATCGCAGGTTTTTACTGCCAGCATGCCTGTGAAGTTGTACTTGAGTCAACTTCGCAGGCATGCCGCGGTAAACACCTGTGATGGTTCTTCACGTCGGTGGCATACGTTCTCATATGTCAGCACAATAATATTTTATGCCAGGCATTACCGGCAGCTATGTTGCAGGTAGGTCTGCAGTATACGAGAACCAAGCTTAACAAAGTGAAAGACCTGAACAAAGTCAGGAAAGGAGAAGATCTTCCTTGTTTTGATTTGAAATATGACTTTCCCGAGAGATTTTATGAGCCAGAAATTGGCGGAATTCTGTCACAATCGCAAAAACGGCCAAAGGAAGCTTGGTTTTCTTTTTATAACTAAGAAGCTATGCGATTCAAAAAAAATATTAACCCCCCAGACACGTGAATTTCACGTGGAATTTCACTTTAAAAACCAATATTGCACTGACATCCCTTTGCTATTCATGCAATATCATTCTTTGCATGAATTTTAACATGGAATTATCCCTCATCAGGTGATTAAGTTTCGTAAGATAGAATACGTACCACAGAATGCAAAGAGGTCCCATAACACCTAGCTCCAGGAATGAAACCATCATCACGAGTGGATCTTTAGTAGGCCAGTATCGGAGATCTAATTTGCCATATTCAATGACCATCCACTTTGGACCACGGGCAAAAGTCCCGATTACCCTATATGGCAATGATAATGAACATCATCCATTCACACCAACAGTCAGTAGGCACAAATCATTTTTATTACAAATCTGTAAGACCTGCTACCTACTGCTGGTTCACACCTTCTCCAAACCTAAGGGGTTGGATCATCCAGCTGATGCATAGAAGACTAGTAATGTGCTGACTCCCGTTCAAAATCTAGGTTGCTTCATTGTCGCAAAATATAACAAACATCTTTGCAAACATCAATGCTGTCGGAAATCTTTGAAGTGGCAGAAACATACGAGTCGAGGAAACTTCAATGTACTATTCTACTAAGTATCAGGGTGTTCATTAGGCATCGGAGATTGGAGAATTTTCCGGCTACTGCATGGAATTCTCCGGCTAAATTTCGATGGCCTGTAGCAGCCTTGAAGGTAATTTTTTGTCTGAGTGGCCAGATTCTCCTGTTACTTTATAATATCCTCCTACTACTTCAGTTCATAATGAAAACCCTGAAGTATTGAAATGTGATAAGCTGTTTTTCTATCAAAGCAACTGAGAATCTAACCCAGTTACCATGGCAATGCTCCAGGTCTACAAAAAGGTCCTATAAATGTCAGGTTTTGTAAATTATCCGAAAAACTAATTAGGTGACCAACCGTTTTTATTTCTTTGTTGGAAAGCTCCCCAAATTCTTTAACTTTTCAGGCAGTATGAAAAAAATTATCTAGCAGAATTCAGAATCCCTGAAACTTTTACATTTGAAGTGCCATCGTGATGGTACATGCATGCAAAAAATCAAGATATATCACCAAGCAAAATTTCAAATGTTTTCCACAGATTTTATTTCCAGTTCATGTGATTTTGCGCAGCATTTCACTTCTGGTGTGCTTGATTTTGAGTTATTCAGCTGACGCATGCATATTAGTGATTCGCCCAATTGGCCATTTCCGAATTGCCTCATGCCTCCTTTTCAAAGCGAGTCTTTCACATGCAAATCAATTTTCATTCACTTGAAAATGAGTTTAATTTGCGTGTGAATGAAAATTAATTTGCATTTGAAAGGATTAGCATCTAGGAAATGGCCCATTCCATAGGTCAAAGTACAGGTCACTGCTCTACAGATAAATAAACAAGCCCATAAGAGTCTCCAAGCCCTGATCACTATCCAAAATTTGTTTTACATCAGCGTGAAACTGTTTGGCTTAGTAACCAATCGATAAAACAGCGACCTGTACCTCTGACCCGTGGAACCTGAGCTAATCAGTACTTCGATCGATGTTGCCCCGAACGAAACAAAATTTGCACATCGTGTTTCCCTTAAAACACCTCGAAACGCTAGTTACAAAACGAATAAAGATCTTAAACGCTAGCTTCAATCTTACCCATCCATCCAACAGTGTATCATGCAGCCGTTGAAGAGAGCCCACCATGCCAGGGTAGTATGCTTGCCGCGCGGAAAACCACACCAAACAAAACAGAACAAAATTAACACCACCGGAATCAGATTTACAGGATCTTCGATGTCTTCGGCGAAATATGTTGCTATTTCTAACGCTCTACTTGAATTGAAAGACATTTTCAAGACAGTGCGAATTTCTTGTGTGATGAACACTTCCAAAAGCGCGCGCGAAAAAATGGAGCATGCGTGTTTTTGACCGATTTGCGTGACTCCACTCCTTCCTCGGTTCCACGCACTGGTGGTGACGACTGTATGCTTTTCTTTCCCGACCGGGACCCTCCTCTCTTCTAACTGGAAAGATTAACTCTAACCATTAAAAAAGCGATAAATACGGCTTCCATGTCACGTTGCAACTTTTACAGATCTCATACTTCGTGTCATCCTTATTCCTTATGCACTGCATGGGCGTAGCCAGGATTTTTCAAAGGGGGGGGGGGTCACACTGTGTCAAACACAGGGTACTCACCAGATTGTCACCTGAATATTGTGGGTTGTCTGCTTAAAAAAGGCTTACAAAAGTGGGGGGATGGGGGGGGGGGTTAAGGGCACCCAAGGACCCCCCCCCCAGCTACGCCCTTGTGCGCTGGTTATTTGTAAGGTTTTAAGACTGCCACTTTAGCCACGGTCTGCGGTGTCTTCGACGACATTTAATAGACCCAAATATCAGCGACCATTTGAAATATATTCATTTTGGTAAACACGGTGCATTTGAGATTTTAGAAGTACTGCCCTTGAGGCGGGGAGCAACTGAAGTGATCAAACAAAGGACGTGATCAACAAGTTAAAAGGTCTTGATTGTACAACAAACTCTCATCATAATCACCATAGAAAATGTAAGGAAGACAGTGTGGAGAATATATTTGCTGATATTTGGGTTTGAAGAGTTAAATAGAACGCACGAACGCATATCAGAACGCACGTTCACCGAAGGTTATTCTGCGAAGAAATGCTAAAGGCAACAACAAAATGAAACACCTTAACACTGAAGTGCCTTGCAAGTCGTTACATCTATTACTGCGTTGCAAATACCTTTGATTTACATCTGTCAGTGGTGTATGTTACAAAATCACAACAGTAGTCTCAAAATTGTTTATACCTCCAGGCACTACGTATTACCACCTACATCTATAATAACATCTAGGAACAAGTTAATCTTTTGAGGTAATTTTACAGTGCAACTACTTCAACCAAGGCCACCCAAGAATTTTTTTCACAAATTGGCCAAAAGTGTTCGACGGATGAAACAACAGAATAGTCGCAATTTGAATTTTGCTGTGCTTCGATAGTGGGTAAATTTATCATTCATAATTATTTTGTGAAAATCCATTGCTCCGATAAAAGATTCCCATTGGCTAGTTTGCAGAAAATTTTCCTGGGTGGCCTTGGTTGAAATAGTCGCACTGTAGCGATAAATTTTTTAGAGTTCAAACTTTGGAAACATGAAAGTGTGGTTTTCCCAGCTTATAGTCCTATGACAAATGTGCTACTATTCTGCAGCCCACATTCACATTCGAAAACACTAATAATAATAAAAAAATTCTTGTTAAATAAAACTATTTTTGTTTCCTCTTTACTCGAGCTTTGTTGCAGAAAGATCAACTGTGACAACACTCCTTGTCACGCAATACCCATGCATGATACCCATGCATATTGAATCGGACACCCTTGTAGGCGATTTGTAGGCTCGATCACCAACTGCTGTTTCTGGAAATGAGCCCGCACTAACCTGCCGAAGACTCCTTTCGGAGAGGATACTCCGGACGGAAATCGAGCCTAACTCGCTCGTTTGGCTCGAATTGAATTTCACCCAGTGTTACTACCAATGGCCAATACAAATCAAGGCTTATGATAGCCAATCCGACATAGTGGTCAAGAGAATTGAGGACAGCATCTCACAAAATCAGTTTGCTTGATATTTTAACAACTTCTCCCCAGTACTTGACCTTGAGGTTTAAAGGGTTTATCAAGATAAAAGGGACATACTAATGATCGAGAAATAAGAACAAAGAGAATTCAAAATCCACACACCTTGCATCTCAGTTATTCCACATTACCTAACTATTATTTTAAGAACTTAACTATCATTAACTGCCATTGGCAAAATGGCTACGCTACAATTATAGATGAACAAGATTATTGCATTTCCTAGAGGGCACAAAGCCATCTTACCATTACACATGTCCTCTTCTTAGTGAAAACTTACTGTCTCTTTCTTATTTAATTAAAACTAGGCCTTGGCACTCTAGTGCTTAAAGTAAATTGTTGGCCAAATTGTGATCTACAGTTGTCAAGCGTGCCGGAGACAGAAATCACTGACTCTCCATGCAAATGGCTGCTTTTACATCGCGCGAAAGCTCATAGGTATAACAAGAAATCTAATTTAAATTAGGATTTAAGGGGCTTCATTGTGTAAGAATCGTCACGTTCATCCGTGGTTCCTAAAAATTACTTTGAGTTACGTGCGGGTTTCAACTTCGATGTGCATGCCTTGAACTGCTCTCTTTTTTTGCTTGCTCGTATGTTTTGTGTTTGCTTTTAAGCGCACTTTTGAGTTTCATACAATTTGTTCCAAACACACGTACGTCACACAGTCTTTTGGCTTCTGTGCAGATTGGTATCGTACTTTCGGTACCAGTCCACCTGAAGAGGTCGCACCAGGCCGCAAAGGTTGATGTTCATGAAGTCGGCAATGTTTTCGAGAAGGCTGCGACTGAAGGATAAGAACAACAAAGTAACGTTAAACTGCGGGCACTGAGAAACGTTTCCTCGTATTACGGTAAATTGAAATGATTTATTCATTTCCGGCGGAGGTGATTTAATGAAGGACCACAAAATAGGCCATTTCCGAGTTCATGTCTGCCTCCTCTTCAAAGCGAGTCTAAGTGCGAAGTTTTTGTTATGAAAATTAGTTTTCATTCATATGTAAAGTAGAACTAATTACCATCACAAAAACTTCGCACTAAAACTCGCTTTGAAGAGGAGGCAGACATGAACTCGGAAATGGCCTATTAGCTACATGTTGTAAGAGCTCCACGCATGCGTTCTGCCTTTGTGTGACTGCCGTAACAGAAAAGCGGTACCACAGAGAGTCTATAGATCGTTTTCAAAAGTGGCGTGCGCGTTTTAAGTGCGTTGGAGAGTTTTTAAGTCCTCGTTTATACGTAAGTGTGTGACCGAAAGCATTCAATTTCAGTGGTGTCGTAACAATCCATAGCCGAACTGAACATTTAATCATTGGAAAAGGATCAACTTACCTGAAAGGAGTTTGCGGATGTCCGTGATTGTCCATGAAATGTTGGTATCTTGTCATATTCAAGCGTTCATTGGTCGTCATACCTAGCCAGAATAGCTAAAACCCAAGGCGTAAAATCTTAATAATAATATAACAGAGGATCATCAACTCAACCAGCCAATCAACCGAACAATCGACAGATCAATCAAATCAATCAATCAATCAATCAATTAAATCCACGACCTAAACTAAATGGATCGACCAATAATCTTAATCCTGATCTTGATCCTAATCCCAATCCTTCTCCTAATCCTAATCAAAGCACACTTGGACCAATCCTAGTGGGCTCAGGAGACCATTTAGAAAGCATTGAGGTGGTTGTTGTGTCATCTGCCACATTAAGCTGTTTCAGGCAGTCTACCTCGCCTGCCGTCAGATCGTTAAAGGTGCACTGTCAGCTGTGCAGGTTGTAAACGCTGACCGATCCCTCTCAGTATTAGAGGAATCTCCAGCTCTTTTGGGAGTATTCATCCTAAGTTGTAAGTTCTACGTTCAGATAGAAAAGGCCGCTTTGTTGGGGACTGAGGTCATAAGTCAAAGAAGTGACTTGGGTTGAGAACCAGCTACCATTACAACACTTGTCTTATAATAACAGCAACAGTAACAACAATAATCTGTTTCCATCAAGGACTTCACCTTTTCATTGCGAACTCAGCGCTAACTAGGGAAAAAACTCGCGTAAAAACTCGACAGCCTTTTAGCCTACTTGAGACTTCTTAGGTGAATATGAATACATGGATATGAAATCATGTATTTGAACTGCGGATTAAACAGTGAAGACGTTAGTGATCCTTTCAATTATTAACACTATTTTCAAGACTTTCAAGAGCAATAGTGAAATTAAAGCCAGGATTACTAGCTAACTTCACAAAGAAAATCAAGTGGCAGAAGGATGAAGGATTTAACTGTTAACGGTTTCCCTACAGTAATACAAAAGACAAACAGATATCCATACCTGATAAGACTGACAGATAACGAGCGCGCCAACCCACATGGAATGAAACAGGGCATTAACATAACCCCAAGTGACCCAAGGCGAACAGGTGTAGCTTACAGTGAGTGCGCTCCACACGCTGTCAGAGTAGGGACCACAGGCCTTGACATAGTCTACACAGGAAAGATGATTTGATAAAGAGGAGATCCTTACGTGTGGAGTGGAAAATGATGTACACCCCATCAATGTAGGGTCGGGATTTCCTCAAAACATTACATCCAACTTGTAAAGAATGCATTAAGGCCCGTGCAAACGCTCTCAAAAGTGCCCTACAATGTCAGACTCAAACCTGTTGGCAGTTGTCGGGAAGTGTTGGCCAAAGCGTTCAAACGGTCACTACAACACGCAACAGTATTGAATCTGCCCTGAAAATGCCATGGATTCTGGGACAAAAAGTCTTGTTGTGCTTGTCAGCGATTTAAAATCGTGTGTAAAATCTTGATCAAATGCACGTAAAGTAGTTGGGAACCCTATTCAAATCCAAGCGACATTTTCGGCCACGCTTCAATGATCTTAAGACAAAAGAAATGTTATACTTCGTGTTCTTAAAGTTTAAGGGGTTTCAAACTGCCAATAACAGCCAACTTGTTCTTCAAACACCCCAAGATATGGGACCATTTGTATGTTAAGATGTTGCTGGGCAAAAAGCGGGCCTTTAGCACACTGTATTAGCACAAGCACGTGGCCTTTTATAACAAAGGACCAATCATACGCTGAATTAAGTCATACGTGCTTTCTTACTTCATGAATGAACTAAGATAGCACATGTGCTTTCAAGGGAACGAGGCAACTTTATCTTAAATGTTTCTTAAAAGTTTAGTCTGGTCTCAAAGGCCAAAGCTAAACCACAAAGTTTCATAAAAACCAACACCGAAAAAGTCCTGAATTTTGATTGCTTTTGGTGCTATATTATTCCAAACCCCTAAAAACAGTTTTCAAATAATAATGTTAATGTTAACAGCACACTCGACTTACAAACAGTTCCGCCATAGATGTACCAGAGGATCATGCCAAAGAGGAAAACTAGATACCAATAGAAGTACACATGATTTCCAACACCTGTTATCAAAAGGAAACAGTAAGCTTTGCCAAAAGAGGCTCAGGGATTCGCTTCTCAAAACTGACGATTGTATAGATCTCCTTCCAGTGTTAAGTTCTTCACATTCTAACAAAATTTTCCACAGAAACCTTGACTCAAAATTACGATCGACTAGCACTTCATTCAAATCGACCGGCCCAAGTGGAGGATATCTGTAACCTCTTTTTAGCTTGAATGGGTGACGTAGTCATGCCATGACGTTTCGGTGTGGGTCTTATGGCAATCACTCACTCGTTCGGTTCTGATTAATTTAATTCATTAAACTTTCCTCCCGTCCCTCCCATGGTAAGTATACTAGAGAAAAAGTGAACTTAGGAATATTTCAAGTCAAGTAAAGTTTTGATAATTCAAGTCGTAAATGTTTCTTTCTTAACGCTTCATACACAAGTGATGTTTTTTACTTCAAAGATAACTTATTTTCCCATGCAGTTAGTAAGAATGACTGACATTCTTCGCCCGCCTCAAAGCTCAACAAACCGCAAGTTGGCTAAGTCGGTTGTAAGGATGGTTTTCAAGTCGCTTGAAACTTTCTTGAATCGTTTCAACTCTCGGACTTTAATGAGATGCAAAGTAAAGGGGCTTGAGATTTTACTTCACACATATATTTTGGTAAAGTAAGACTTAGCAGCTCTTAAGTCTTACTTAACAGCTTAGTGTAGACTGCCAATCTTTTTTGTCCGTAGACAAATTTGCACATTTGTATTCCATCGATTCAATTTACTTACGTCTGTCAAAGTTCCAGACGACAAAACGTTTGGGGTATTTCGTCGAATGCAACTTACATTAATGCATATGGCATAATTTTACGGAAAATATTAGCGCGTAAACGGTTCTTTTACCAAGAGGTGTGCCTGAAAAAGATGTGCACCCACAAAATACAAACGAATATACAGGTTTCTTGGCCATAATTTTTTAGAAAAAAAAAGTTGTTGTAAACTCAAAGTGTTGTAACGTTCCTCATCCATGGCTTACAGAAGCCTTTGATTGAAATCTGATTCTAACTTTCTTTCACAAAGGAGGGTCCCCTATACCACTTTGCAAAATGCATTCACGTAAAAATATTGAGACTGTTCACGCGTAACGGATAAATCCCAAAAGTCGTTCACGTTCACGCAAAAATCAAATATGGGTAATCACGAACCACGAATAAATAAAAAAAACCTAAATCACGTTTCACGAAAAAAGTATTGGAGACCCTCACAAAAAACTGTAAATGAAGTGAAAGGCAAGTCTTTTCACAAGCCTTGTCCACGAGATCGCTCAATCGGCTTTATAATTTTTTCTAAACTCGTTCATCGGCGATACGTACCTACACAATTCTCCACCCAAGGACAATGGTGATCAAACCTGGCTACGCATCGATCGCAAACAGAACAATGCTTAGATCTGATAGGTTTCTTTAGCTGCAAAAAAATCATCACAAAGCACACGATCAGTTTATAGTGAGGTTTTCAACTGAGTGTCGTAAAATAACCAAAACCAATTGATGAAATTAATGACTCCAGCCAATCACAACAGACCGAAAGAATGCAATGAAATAAGCCAATCACAATTCGAAGAAATTACATGCCACCGGCGTAAAGCGCGGGAAAATTCGCGCGTTCAAGCTATCATCATCAGCATGCTTTCTATTTAACCTATTATAGAACATTCAACAAATTTACTCAATTCTGATTGATCGAGAACAATACAATTAATCCCAAATAGTACTCCCCTGGAGTACCTATTAAGTTTCCGTGGCAAGAGCACGTGAGAACAGCCAAATCTTGCAAATTTTAACGTTTTGATGGTTGAAACTGGACGAAAAGGCACAAAAACTGAAGTTGCCATTCTGTGGAATGATTTTTTGGATTAATTATTCGAATAAGCGATAATTTACAAGTTGCGCGACCTCACACAATTTGTAGTTTTGTTGAGCGAACTATAAATAAGAAATTGCACGACCTTGTACAATTCGTGATTGATAGGTGCTCGTGATCTTGAAAGCTCTCAAATTTTGAGAACTTTCAAAATCACTCGTACCTATCAATCACGAATTGTATCCGAGGTCGTGTGATTTCCTATGCATATCTGCAAGCATTTACATACTTATCACACGAAGGCCGCGATTGGTTTTGATTTTGCTTTTCATTGGTTAAAAAAAGTGGCGCGAGTTTTCCTGGCCAATCACAGAGCGATGCACTGTAAAACCAAAGCAAACTTACTTTCGAATTTACTTTCGACACTCAATAGGCCATTTCTGAGTTCATGTCTGCCTCCTCTTCAAAGCGAGTCTAAGAGCGAAGTTTTTGTTATGAAAATTAGTTTTCATTCATATGTAAAGTAGAACTAATTATCATCACAAAAACTTCACACTTAGACTCGCTTTGAAGAGGAGGCAGACATGAACTCGGAAATGGCCTATTAAAAATTGCACAAAATAATTACCAAAGCTACATGTTTAAACTGATATCAGTAAAAACTCTTGTGCAGCAGATTTAAGACATACTTACAAGGCAAGTTGAACAAAATTTATTGCAGTCAAATGCGTTCTTCTCTACAAGTTCTATAATGGTCTGCAGGGAAAAATATAGCAGAGATTAGAATAAATCTACTAGCGTTCTTTTACGAATGCCGGTCTCTGATTGGCTATGCTACTCGCTATCTATTCTGTGACAGATAGTGAGTAGCGTTTGTCAACAAAATGGCGGCCGCTTTCAAAGTGTCTGCGGGGAGAATTTAGATAATTTACTTGATTAGTTTTGAACGACTAGTAGCTTTATACTAAAACAATTAGATTATTCGCCCTCGATTTCTATGCGATAGCTTATTCGGGCTGCGCGCTCATCAGCTATCACGTGATAGAAATCTCGAGCTCATGTTTAATTGTAAAGTATTCGTGGTTTAAATGACACTTTAATTGCATCGCTTCATTCACTCATGACTCGTTTGCACCCCTAAAAAAAGGCAGTTTTACTGTACTGGATTTCAGGTGTTAAAGAGCGGTAGAAGTCGACGATTAAGGATTTGAAATTACGCTAGCTTGCGAGCAAGCTCTCTACATCTTGCGGTATCGTGCAATATTTATTTCCCAATCCACTCACGGCTCGCTTCGCTCGCCACTCGCGCTCGAAACAAATCCCGCGCGGGACCCCAGTTAAGAGCTTGCCGCGCAGGCTAAATTTGCGCATGGTCGGAAAGAGCAGGAGCCTTGCGGGCAAGTGGGTGGTTTATTACGCGTGTGGCCGTGCAATTAAAAATGGCTACTATCATGCTATTCGAGCTTCACTTGAAAAAGCCACAATATGTTTTTGCATCAATGGAATCCCATTGGAATAAAAAAAAAAGGTTTATTTTTTGTTATCCAAGAGTACGTTAATGCACTTAAATTGTTCACTGCCAACTGTTGTGAAGAACGGAAAGGAGAGAAACGCATTTGAAAACGTTGAAAATACTGAGATTAAAGTTCTGGGAATGTGTTTTGAATGAATTACCAATAATGGCTTCCCCTTCCACCTTGAAATTTGATATGTTCCTCCAAATTTCGTAACAGCAATTCATGTTTGAGTAGCAGTGATGAATAATGACTGTAGACATTTTATTTAAAAATGTCAAACCCTCACAAGGGAGCCCCTGAAACTGTATGTGAGAGTGTGAATTTAACAAATCGAATGTGGTTTAGCGTTGTCTGTACTCTTATCGACAACGATATTCGTCATCACAGTGGTAAAAATGTTGTGTACTCGAGGCGCAGCCTAGTGAGTCCACAACAAATTTTGACCACTGATTTTCCCCTGATGAAGGCAGCATTGCCTAAACGTAGGAGTTTTGTTTCCTGACTTAACAGAGTTAAAATACCCCTTTTATGATTGTCTAGACTCTAACTGACATGGGCAAATTAGCCAATCAGAACTAGCGATTGTGGTCAAAAACAATGTGCGCGATTTACTATGTCTACGAGAGTGAGCGCAAGTTTGACTACCGGTGTGTGATCATTAAGTCAGATCAAAACAGAAATTTCACCTTGCGTTGTTCTGCTGTTGTTGATGAAAGGTAGCCGGGATCTACTTTCCACGCCTTGTAGAAGCAGTAGTACAAACCAACAGTGTTAACAAAGAACAAGAGTAAGATGAAGGGTGTATTTACATGTAGGAAGTTGTCAAGGAAATAACCCATTCAGTGGTTAGTTATTATCACTAAAATTGAGGGCCAGGAACTGACTCCATTTTATAGAGTTTTTGCGCTCTTAACATCTACACAGCAATGGGGTATCAAAATGGAGATTATCAATGATTTTATCATTAACCAACAGGCTAAATACTAAAGGATATAGGGCCAGAAAAAGAGAAACCAAGTGGCATACTTGAAGACTTTAGTAGCTAAATACACCCCCAAAGGTATACAACTGGACGGATTGACCCCATTAAAAATTCTGCAAACAAACAAGTGACGAGTTATCACTGGGAAATACAATATTGATTAATTTAGAGAGGTCAGGGTAGAAGTAAAAGTGACTTTAACCCTTTCCAGGTGTTATTTTTAGTGGCTTTAGGTGTGAAATTGAGTTTTGGATTCCAAAGTTAACTTATCAAACACTTGTTTTATGCCTTTACAGTTTCTGAGCTCTAGTATTTGAGATCTGGGGGCTTTATCTACGGGGTACATACGTATCAGCACCGCCATCATCATTCTTTTTTAACACAGAGTCATGCCGTTAAAAATGGTCTCCCTAAGAGTTGTGTGATACTATAACTGTAGGTACTTTGTAGCTACATCATGTATCTTCCCTCCCCCCTGAATACATCATATATTCAGGGGGGAGGGGTAATCCATTTGGGTGCAGATAAATAGACTATAGTGGTCAACAGAACAATCCCCATGTTCTCCAAAATTTAAGAGAAGAGACTTCTCACGTTCTCAAAACAAGATATCTAGCTGCTCAGGCAGACATCAATTTAAATCTATAGACTTGTGATCTTAAATTGCAGACACTGCAGTCAAATGCAGCTCTAACATTTAACAATGCAAGAAAACAATGGATTTTCAAGCTGTTGTGACATTAACTCTCCACACTGGTGTTATTTTGCTCCTGAAATGGAATTTTACCAGAGGTACAAGTTATACATTTAACATGTATGATCAACTCCTTAATTCCCATAACCTGAAGGTCTGAGTAGGCTTATAACAGTGATATGGAGAAATTTGAACCTGAGGCCTCTGCTTCACATGAAAGGGTTTTAAGGGTGCATTCCTTTGAGATGATCCTGATTATCCAAGATAATCCAGATCATAGTGCACCAAACGAACCAAGGAATCCTTGCCCAGAGTGGATTCCTTGGATTCAAGTGATCTTGGATCACTGATCCTGATCTGGATCATCCCAAAGTAATGTACCCTAAGTGACATCTGAGACCAATAATAACTGCTACTCCTATTCATTCTAAGATGCTTAGAAAGGATATAGTACAAATGAACAGTGAAAATGTTGTAGTAAAGATAGGCTTTGGTGGCAAGAGTCCAGCCAAACACTGCTGTATTGGTATGAGTATAGTTTAACATGAACAATCTGCGAGTAAACAGCAACAGTTTTAAGTTAACAACATCAGATACATTAACTGACAACCAAAAAAACCAAAAACATACATTAAACCTAACATGAACAGCACTGTCTAGCAAAATAATTTAAATCATCATGGATATATCAGGGCTTTCTTAAGCCCTAGGACATTGGATGTCCCCCCGGAAAATTCTGAGTTATATCGAAAAACAACACTAATAGCACAATAGCTGGAGTTGAAAGCAACATTTTGAACAGAGCTGAATTTCAACATCAGTGACAACACTAGCCCTGTTATTCAATGAGGGAGTAGGTTTGGGAATTAAGGTGCGCTAACTTCAAACAATGAACGAGTGCACAAATCAAATTTAATAGGGTTAAATGCAATTTAACTTAGTTAATGACTAGGAGCAAGTTGCTCTGTTTGTTGTGGCGTGGCATTGCGTGGCGTTAGTGTTAGTGTGTTATTAGTATTTTTGGGGGGTTGCCTGCAGCGTTGTTATTTAGCATGTGCGTGTGTTACTTGCATGTTGGGCTTCTCTGTGGCGCCCTCTGGCAGTTCGAGCAGTCAGCGGTTCTCTTTGCACATTATGCGTGTGCCTTCGCTTGTCCTCGTGGTTTTGTTTAGCTCAGCGTTCGGTGGGTTGGCGTTCGCGGGCTTTCGAGTATTTCCCCTCCCTCCTCTCCCTATCGGGGATTGTTTTCCATTGAACTTATTGTTCAGTGTGACGGGTGCTTGTTTTGGGTCTGGGGTGTCGGGCGGGGCTCGTGGCTGGGTTGCGGGTAGGACAGGCTTATGGGGTGTTCCACAGACCGGGGGTTGGGTCGTTGGTACCAGTCCCCAGATCCTTGAGCACCCAACCTCCATTTGCGACACAGGCGTTAAATGGTCTTAAATGTTTTGTAAAAACTCAGAAATACAAGATGCTAGATTCGAGAGTGCAGATTTAGAAAGGTGGGAACAATATGTCCCCAGGTCTACCTGAAAGTAGGGCTTGGGGAATTAAAAGGGTGTCTGTGGCCAGTGATCTACTACCTCTTTAGAATATATACAGCACTTTACAAACCACACTGCATTAGAACTTACTGTAACATATAGTAGCTTGTCATCCCTACAGCAAACAGAAGAGGTAAGGACATAACCCATGATGATGAAAACTCTAAAACGGCACCCACTGCAAACAACACAAAAAAGGGCACACCAATCTGGACATAACGCTGGACAACCTGAAAATTAATAATAGTAAAAAAACATGTGTTAACCCTTTAACCAGGGGTACGTTTTGTTAATTGAAGAAGTAGGAAGGTATAAGACTCTAAATAGGCAGGTACCCCTAAGATTTATTTTGGTTAGCCCTTATCAATATGTTAATGGCAATAGCAGGTACTGTGTTTTGAGTACATGGGTGGCAGTACACAGGTCCCAGCTTCTAACCCAGGGGGGGGGGGGGGGCTCAAAGTATACATGACGGGGGGTCCGACATCTGGAAAGAAGCAGACTGATGACAATTTTTATAAAAATAACGACACATTTGAATTTACAATACATGTTTTGGTCGTGCAATGACCATCTTCAGTTGAAAGTAGAATTAGATTTGCAGTTACATTTGAATTTATAATATAATGCTGAACAAGAATAAATATGTTTCTGGGTTGAAAATTTACATGCTCAGTATTTTTTTGGGTCAAGAGAACGGTCACATTTTTTTTTTATGTAAAGCTAAGAGAAATCATGGCTCTGTGTCTTCTACAAGCTAAATCATTACTGACGTATTTGCATCTCATATTTTTTCGGGTAGGATATTTTGATGCCAGGTATTTTTTTGGGTCTTAAATTTCAGGCTTGTGTATTATAACACTGCTCAATCGAGAAGCAAATCAACAGTAACAAAGGTCTTTACTGTTTAGCAAATTCTCCTCCTCATCATCATGGAAAATTATCTTTGGTCATAACATAAAAAAGAAAAAAAGAAAAGAAATATCTTTGATAAAAGATGAGAGATAAATGAGTTTTATTTGGTGGCCAACAATGGTGGAACCTTTCCTCCAATTCCTCCAAGATTCATGAGATATAACTCTTTAATCTGCTGGTAATTTTCTAATAGGGCCAGCATAATTTCCAAAAACACATATTCTGAAAAAACACAAGGGCTCAACTTATGCATTTTGTGACTAGCTCATTGTTAGAAGTAGCCTGCGACCAGCAGACGTATTTCCGGTCGTCGCTTCTCTCCCTCCGAAAAGTAACGTCTGCGAAAACGAGCCGAGAAAAAATTTCCATGACGTCAAAGGTTTTGTCTTGATGTTGGCCAATAAAATTCACCGATAGAATTTGACACTCGCGTACACACGCGATGCAGAGTGAGAAACGCGGGAACCGGCGATTAGTTTAGACATGGCATTTACTATGAGCGCGGGCGAAGCACCGAAAAAGATTTCCACGTCTGAAGTTTGTTTTCTATGCAAAGTAAAAGTTTCCTGTGAAGAGAAGATAAAAGTGTTCGGAAAAAGTTCTCTGGAGATTCACAAATTAATACTGCGTTCAACTGAAGTCGATCTGTCTGTTTACGTTGGAAGCGATTCCGCGGCCATTTGCCGCTCCAAATGTTATAATCGTCTGCTTCGCTACAAGAAGGCTTTGGACAAAGTAGCAGAATTCGAGAAGGAAATCAAACAAGATTTTAAACATGATGGCCCGATCCGTGTGAAACGACTCGCTAAAGAGCCAGGAGAAACGCCAGAGGCGAAAAAGAGTCTGTGCTTTGGTGGTGCGAATGTAAATAACCGATCGCAATTAAATGTCACGTTCGATCCGAGCTTTGGTGCTTCTTCTTTTGTAAGCCCTTCTCCTTCTCACAGTGTTAAATATGCTCTTGAAAGTCTGTATCAGTTAATTCTTGCCAATGGTTTAAGTGAGAAAGAAGCAGAAATCTTCATCTGGAATAGGACTGTCAACAATCATGGTGGGCTGGGGAAGAACATTCCTCATGACTTGGAAGTTGAGCACAGCAACAACTACAACAAGCAAGGCTTTGGAAACCTAGGAGTGAACCTAACAGAGAAAGCAGTCACAAGAATTTGCCGTGCAGAGAAGCCAGTAAGAGGTCTTATTGGCAAGGTGGACAAAAGTCTCCAGCGCTTCATTCGTTCAGGAAAACATGTCCAGCGTTCACCAGTCGTAGATATTGATGATGAATTGATCAAAAAGCTCATGGAGAATGATGTTTTCAGTTATCAAGAGGGACGAAGTTACAGACATTTTAAAGGATTTGAAAGAGATGCTCTGGCTAATTTGAACATGTCCAAGTGTTACACTTGGATAAATGATCATAAAAATAAGTTCTCATCAGGTGTGAAGGCCAGATGAAGTCTGAGTATGGTAATTTATTATATTGTTAGTGTGATTATAAATTCAGATGAAGAAAATTGAGATGTTTGCATGTTCAAGTGGGTGAACACAGCTTTTGCACAGGCTTTGTAGTCCTCATTGCTGATGCAAGGTGGAACACACACAAAGATTACAATAAACAAACTTGATGCAGTTGATGATATATTCATTTAAAACAGGCTCTACGTGTGGTATAAAATGACAATATAAATAAGATGCAATCTAGCTACACTGTATTTTAATGGTCTCTTGTAATCAACATGACAACCCCTTAAATGCAATGCATGCATAGGTGGTGAAAAATTGACATTGAATGTGGTGGCTTTCTCAGAAATGTGCATATTTGTCAAGAACCACTCACAAAAGTTTTGATTAACATTCGGCAGGGATACACTTCAGGAAACAACGTGGATTATTGCAAAACATCTAAAATTGAACATTGGAAATTTAAAGAACAGTAACCTTTAACAAGGGAGACCTAAAACGTCGTGGGAAAAATATCACTGGAGGAGTGTTAACATGAGAGTACTGTTTACAAGTTTGTTTCAGATAAATGATGGGAGTAATATAATACATGTAGCAAGATTCTCAGCAAACATACAAAACCTGTTTAATTAAAGGCATGTTTATAGCACAGTTATTGGATTGTTTCTATGGAAATAAAACATCAGAAGCACCAAAAACTTTGTCCACATATGCTAAGCCAAAACCAATATTAAGAGGTGGGGGGTCTAAGGAAAAATACCTCAAAAGCCCTTGAAAAGTGTAAAAGAAGAATGCAATATCTAAGGCTTAAAATATTCTGTGACAAGGTTTTACTGAAAATTAAATTACTCAATTTCCTAATGGATTTCATCTTTATTCATGTAGCTTAATAACATTTGTTACAACAGGAAAGCAGTGCTTTGAGCACCATCTCTTCCAGCTCTGCCACTCTCTTGCATGTAACATTCAACATTTTTAGCTGGACCAAAATGTATTGTTCGGTGGACTTGCTTACAATCAATGCCCATGCCAAAAGCAATTGTTGCAACTAAAACACGAATAGGTCCCTGATCACTCTGGAAGGATGCAAGGATGTGGTCCTTGTTTGACTGTGGGGTGCAAGAGTGTAGCATTTCTAGCAACACAGTCTCTGGATCTCTTTCTTCTGAGCTATAAATTTTGTCCCCAAGGAGGGTCTTCAGTGTTGAGAACACAATGGCACATTGTTTGATAGTTTGCGTGTAAATGATGGTCCTGGTTGCTGCTGAGCCACAGTCCTTCACCTCATCAGCTATCCAGGAGAAATACTCTGCAAGGCTAGCATTTTTCCCCATGTATTGAACAACATATGATATGTTTTCTTTGTTTGGGTTTTCATGAACAATATGGGGACCATCCATTAGCAGCACTTCAAATATTGTGTCCCTGGTGTCCTTTGTGGCCTGGCAGTCAATGCAATAAATGGGGTTCTTGGAAGAAGGGACCGGAACTCGTGCAAACGCGAAAACCAAATTCGAAAAGCTGCATGTTTGTTCGTTTTTTATTTTCCCCTAGAATGGAAAATATACTCGTATTAACATGTAAGCTAAACGTAATATTAGCCACCTAGAACATTCAGTTTTTCCAGCTAGAGTGGGTGAAGCAAGCGCTCTACTCTTTCCTATATTAAAAATTAGATAAAACTCATCGGAGGATACGATGTAAACATGAGACGCCAAAGTGCAATTCACACGCACAACTTTAACAACATCACTGATGTTGACAAAACTTTGCTTATAAGCTGAAATACATAAATGATTCTTGACCGCAATAAAGAAATGGAATAAAGCTTACCAGTGGCAAATGGCATGTGCCTCATCAACAGCGACTGCTCTCACTGAACTTTTGTAAACATCGCTCGACAACATCTTACGCCATCTTGTTTCACCGAGCCAAGACTCTGGTGATCCATGAACGATTGAATAACTTCCTTTTTCAACTGATCTCATTTCGTCATCGGAACAGATATCACTAAGTGATACTGCACTTATTCCAAGGGATGTTAAGCGGCTGACTTGGTCTCTCATCAGGTTAACCAGCGGCGATACAACGATAACCATGTTCTTGTCACTAGATGGTTCCGCATTAGAATACACAACAGGCAAAGCCTGAAAAACTACAGACTTTCCGAAACCAGTCGGAAGATTCACGAAAACATCGCTCTTTGATTCAACGACAAGTCGCAAGGCTTTCTCTTGATGCTTGTTTAGTCTTTCAAATCCGAAAACTTCGCATACTTTCCTCAACGCATCGTCCGCCATATTTTTCCCCACGCGTTAGCGAGAGATCCACGAAAAAAACTCGCGAGTTACTTCTTGGAATATGCAAGGTAAACTGTGATTGGTCGCTAACATTTGACGTCACGGAAATTTTTTCTCGGCTCGTTTTCGCAGACGGTTTTTCTCGGCGGGTGAAACTTGGAACTTGAGCCGAAAAAACCGGATGCTCTCGCAGGCTATGTTAGAAGCTGGTTCCTGTTTTATTACTTTTTCAAGGGATGACTCCCAGTTTTTAACACAGCAAATAAATCTATGGATTAGGATTTGTTTTGGCAAACCCCATACCTTGTCTTTTGTTAGGCTTCGCAAAAATGCTGGTTTTTCGAGCCCTTTATCTCTTAACATTAACTCCATCTGCATCAAAATCCATTTGCTTTTCTTTTGTCTTGCCAAGTCATATGGTGACTGATCCTGTTAAAAAATTAAACAGTCATGTCGTTCAATAATCAGTACAGACTGAAGCATAGATAGATAAATAAAGTATCTATCTATCTACACTCATGTGACCAGTGGCAGATCTAGATGTAGTGAATTGTGTGGTGGGGGAAAGGGCCCTCTTTGGACCTTTCATGGTTTTTGGAGCCTCACCCCTGCAGGCCTCGCCTTTGGTCTAAAAAAAGGGGTGGGGGGGGGGGTGGTTGGGTGAGTGTGGTGTGCCCAGGTCCCTCCCTTAGATCCACTGCTGGTGACAGCTTTTTAATTATTGCATGATTACAAAATTATTAATAAAATAGATATAAAATTTAATAAAAGTAATATTTGTTTTATTTTGAATTTTTTTTTCTGTAACTACCATGCCAACCAATCACAATGAGTCCCTTATGGTCTTCACTTCTAAAACATAGCTGCTAGCATGGTTTAAAATCAACAGTTAGAGTGACAGGTTAATGTATAATTTGAGTTTGAAAAGCAGAAAATTCCCTTAAGTAGAAGGCCAACAAAATAGATGAGATCTGCTCTGTCAGGGTCAAGGATACTAGAACGTGCTATGAGAGATAACTCTGAAAATATTTAACACTGGTATGCATCCAAAACTATTCCTGCCATCACAAGAGAGTTAAGACTTATTAGATAGGGGGTCTCTACCTTCTCCGTGAAGTAGAAGCATTGCCATCCTAGGGGCTAAACAGACTGAATGTGCAAATTCTGTACAGCTAGTATACAAAACTAAACGGGATCTCATACAACATGACATTGGCCTGCAGTTTAGAGGAGAAGTAATGGTGTACCTCGGCATTTAATGCTTCCATGCTGGCTCCAGCCTTTAGAAGTGCTCTAATGACATTATGGTTGTTTGACATCACAGCCCAGTGTAGTGCTGTTTGATTCAAAATAACATTTAAGCCATGTAGGTTAACATTACATTGGAAAATAGTAAAATAAAAGAGTGTATATTACTCATAAAATTTTGTCATTGACATTGCCATACAAGATATTATATATTTTCTGACATTACTGGTAAGTATTCTTTCCTAAGACAGTAGGTGCAATATACAAAGGAAATGAACCCGGTACACTGAAATGTATATTGAAGGGAGCACATGAGCTGGGAGGTTATAACATTTTAAAATCATTTTTATGACATGTGAGATGCAAGTCAAATGCAAAACCAATCTTAGGAGTATCAGCAAAATTTTGGCATATCGCCTTAAATATACCAACCAACAAGTTTACTCACAATTTTGGATCAAAATAATATAATTTAACTGAAGTGATGATTTATAAAAATAAAAAATTGACAGTAACAAAACTCAGGGAACAAATTATCCTTCAACAAGTGATCTGACGTTTCATAAAAATATTTCCAGTGAGTATATTCTCAGTGCTTACTTAGCTTTCACCTTGCTTTCAGAGGATTGCAGGTTGATACAAATGTGTACCTTACCTGTATTTTTATGGAATTTATCAGCCAGAGGGACTGACGCATTCATTTTTAGAAGCATTCTTGTCAACTCCAACCTGAAATGCCAGACATCAAACACAAATCATGATCCACCGACAATGCCTGCCATATTCAATTTCCTCAACTACACTGATCAAGAAAATATTCATAGCCACCCATGAGGAGGACCTTGGGTGGACCCCCCTTCCCCCCTCCTCCTCCATCACTTTCCCTCCTATGCACATTCCATTTAGCTGAACTTAAGACTTTCCTATGTCGGGCAACTTCAGCATTTTCACTGTCTTCAGGCTACATTTTTCAGAGGGAAGTAACTATCAAAAAATTAATGAGGTTGAATTGCAATTTCCAGATCAAAAACAGGTAGTAGGTTCTTATCTTGACTTCACTTACCCAAAACATCTGTAAGCTGCCCACATCAATGGTGACATGCCATTTCTATCAAGTTGATCAACATCCTAGAAAAACCAAATTACACAGTTACTTATTGTTTATATTACCACTAACTGACTGAGTGACTGACTGAAAATTGACGTCCAGATAACTTAGTGAGAAACTTTGAAATCAAATTGATCCACAGACACAAACTAAAGTATTGTTGAGTAGCTTTCACTTGATTGTCATCCTCATAGGTGCAGCCACCTTGTACTGTATAATAAACATCACCACACACAGAAACAAGCTGTTCAGAAATTTTGTCATATCTAACTTTTTCTTTTATCATCTATTACCAATAATACATAAATCATTGACAGATTTTAAACTAGAAGGCATTTTATAGTATTTAATGAACTCTTATCATAGGATTCATCCTGAAACAACTTACTATAAAATTGTGAACTAAGACATACCATTCCTTTTGAAATTAAATAAGCCACTATTCCCATCTGACTATGCTGCACAGCAACATGTAAACAACTGCAACCTAACAAGAAGCAAAGAAGCAAAAATACAATATTTTATTTATGAAAAACTGAAGATAAACTCTGACTAACATTTAACCCTTAAACTCTAAGATCAAATTTTTAATTCTCATTTACCTCTACACATTTCCTATAACCAAGCCTGCACATAATTATTGTTGTCCATAAGCAAGTCATTTGTCAGGCCAGGGCCAAGTTTTGCCCGGACAAGAGAACAGACTGGTCAGAAATCCCTGGTCAGAGTGTCCAACAAGGCCAAGCTTAATCGCCGGTAAAAATCTAAAATGTACCGGATTTTTGTCCGATGACTGACTGTTATTTGCAGGCTTGTATAAGTGTGTGTGATAAGGAGAAATAATTTGTTAAAATATCAAGCAAACTCATCTTGTATGATCCTGTCCTCAATTCTCTTCACCTCTCTGGTTTATGAAGCATTGATATTACAAGGAGAAATTTGATGCTAATCACTCTTAGAGTTTAAAGGGTTAAGCTACCAGAAGAAACATGCTCTTATGAATTAATTTAGCTAATAATCTTGAAAGTACCTTCAATATCCAGCAATGAGGGATCTGCACCGTGTTTCATAAGAAATACAACCATTTCAAGTTGGCCTTGCCTAAAACAAACAGAAGTGTCATTTAGTGCATAGGGTGATATTTGTTTCAAAATTACATTGTATAGGTTTTAAAGAACAATTATTAATATTCGCAGGTAACAAAAACCCCTCAATCACCTTAACCTTCAACAGTAACAGCCATGGAAGAAAGTGTGTCACACAAAACAGTACCTTGTTATGGCTAATTGTAGTTCTTCACTTCCAAGGCTCAAATATTCGTAACAGAATGATAACATATTATTGTAATTATTATTATTATTATTATATTTTTGCATTTGTAACACTTGCCAATAATTAATATTACATTTCAATGATAAATTGATTGATGAATTTTCACCTGACTGCCCAGTGTAATGGTGTCGCATTTAAAATACCACCCTTCTGATCCACAACAGCACCCTTGGACAAGAAATATCTGTCAAGAAAATAAAAGCATTGCACTCCCCTAAACCAATCAGAATTGAGAACTTTTATTGACTGTACTATAAAGCCAAGAATGAGTACAATCATTAATCTACTAATTACAATATTCAAAGTAAAAGAACTTACTCAGCAATTCGAATTCTATTGTTGATTGCTGCCCAGTGTAGTGCTGAAACATTTTCCTTGTCAAGTATGTTTACATCCACACTCTCTCTCTCAAGCAATTCAACACATCTGTCAAAGATGCCATACTGCGTAGCTCGTACCAAGTCAAACTGGCTGTAGTCAGGCTGCTGAGTAGGGCTATGTGGACTGTGTGGAACTTGTGGTTGTGTTGGGTATGGTTTGTCTGCCATATCAGTTTCCTAGAAATTTTATATAAAAAATATCAGTATTTAAAATTCAGTCTAAGTTCTCCCAAATATATTTTGCATCCAAATATTTTTTGCACCTGTTCAAAACACATTGTGCACATTTACAAGGTCTTGACTTTTTAAAGACTGTAACAATTATACAGGGTTGCTACTTATAATTTTGGGATAGAAAAAGTTCCCTGACTTTTCACTGACCAAAGACTAATACTTGGGCACTAAAAGCAGCAATGAAGCCACTGAAATCAATTTCTTTGTAGGATTTTTTTAAACAGAAACACCTTCACTACCAAGGAATCTCCCTCCCAAACCAAATGGCTGACCCAGGGTGTTTATTAGATATTGGAGATTGGAGAATTCTCCAGCTACTGCGTAGAATTCTCTGGCTAGATTTCGATGGCCTGTAGCGGCCTTGAAGGTATTTTTTTGTCTGAGAGGTCAGATTCTCCTGTTACTTTGTACATGTAATATACTCCTGCTACTTCAGTTCTTAATGAAAACCCTGCTGACCAAATTAAAAATTCCACGTCTTTTAACTGACTTTCAGGTGGAACTTAGAAATTCCCTGACTTGATACACAACTCCCTGAATTTCCCTGAGCCTGAAAAAGATCTGTTTTTCTCTGACTGTGGCAACCCTATTATGAAATCTAGCCTCCATCCATCCAAGCTAGTGAGGGGCATGTGTCTATTCCTGGTTTGACATCACAAATGGATTTGCACCGAGGTAAGTAAATTAGGAATAGACCCACACCCCTCACTATGTTATTCACATCCAATAAATGCTGGATAGTTTTTAGTTTAATGTCACTTCTGTGAGAATCAAATCAAAGTGTTCATGGTCTTTGGATTCGCACAGTATAAAAGCTCAATCAAACTTGGCAATTAGTACACAAATTAAGACTAAATTTTTCAATTATTCATAAGGGCACTGTAATGCATAAACTTGTGCATTATATATTATTCAGAGTAGTTCTCATTGAAAAGTTGGACTCTACCTTGGTGTAAAAACCTGTGAAACTCATTACAAACAATAGCGTACAGCAAAACAATACACAATTCAAAGAAAACCTCGCCAGGTTTTTACACCGAGGTAAACCCAAAAGTTGTCACAGATCTCTGCTGTACAATTTAGCTTTAAGTTAAGAGCTAAACTACAGAATACAGAGCCACTTATTTACATACTATTGAATAACAATGGTGCCATTCGCTTGAGGCAAGTCACTAGCTTTCTTGGCCGCTTCCTTGAATTGAGAATTGGACGAAAATTAATTTTCTCACGCTGCACAACGAGTGAGGCGAGCAAGTACGTAAAGACTTAAATTTTAAACATCATTAATATCCTTTTAATGCTACAGTTAAACTGTACTTCGAAAGTTAACAATCACAAGTGCAGTAATTTTTCCACTGAAGTAATTATTCCCCAACTGTCAGTCACGTCACGTTAATTTAAACACGCTATTAAGCTTACCACTGCACGATAATGTTAAGGACACGGTGTTGTGGCAAACCCATCTCATGCAAGAGATTCAAGGCTTTGAATGTTTGTTAGGGTCATTATTTATCGAGTTTAAGTATGGAAAAGTTCGCCATTGTACCTTTTCTCCAAGTTCAACCAGGTTTGTTGTGCGAGAGAGATCCAACCTATCCGCCATTTTGGTTGCCAATAGAACTGTTTCCAAATATGGCATTGTTTACCAACTATGGAAAGCAGTCGACGATTATCTCAAGTGCTGTGTGTGCACCATCGTCACTTTCCGTCACTTTCACTTTCA
This sequence comes from Galaxea fascicularis, assembly GCA_948470475.1. NCBI lineage: Eukaryota > Metazoa > Cnidaria > Anthozoa > Scleractinia > Euphylliidae > Galaxea > Galaxea fascicularis. Next base: position 29,433,159 of record OX419340.1, on the reverse strand, counting down.
TACGACTCCTGAAAAACGACTGTGTGGCCGGAAGGCTAGGGTGCAGTGGATGTTTAGTTTTTTTCAAATCGTGATGAAAGAACCCCAGGCTCTTAAAGATACAAATTTTCAGCAGCCATCGCTTCACAAAACAAATGTCCCATTTTCAGCGAATTCTCGGTTTTCACGTGACGTCATCAAAATTAAAAACTAAGGAATTTGAGATTTTAGTTTAGCTACATTAGTTATTAGAACAGCTGAAGACTTATCTTCTCACAAATTTTCAGTTTGGTAGGGTTGTTCGTCTTGTGGTAAAGCGAGGCTGAATTTCTAAGCTTTTGCGTGACACGATATTAAACTGGAGGCTGAGAATGCTGTTATGTGGTTAAAAAAAGTTACTTATGAGCCCTCAGAAGACGAATATAGGCCTTTATAGCAAAACTCGATGACATATGTTTTTGTTAGTTTCCGGCCGCCATATTTGTGCCCTTCAGAGGGACACAAACATGGCGTCTCCATACAAAGCCCTTTAAGCTCATAAATTTGAGTAGAACATCTGTTCGAATATCTCCCGCACGAAACATCGTACAGACCTGAATCTTTGCGAGACTGTTTGAATAGTCATCTTCTTTTATCTCTTTGATCCTTGACTTTATTTGTTGAATGGTGCTGATGATGGTGTGACAGTGAAAACCGGCAATACGGATTCGAACGTTAAATGTCTCAACTTTGGACGGACCATCAGAAAAACGATGCGGGGGCTTAAGGGGGATTTTCAGTTTGCACGATTTTTACGCCCATTGCTTGTGCGGGTATTTTTTGCAGGTGCATGAATTTTGTTTTCACCTTGCATGAATTTTTTTTTTTGATTTTCCCCACCCCCTCTTTTTAATTATTCGCCCCCAACAAGTTGTAGGCATGAAGACTGGAAGGATTTATAGCCGGGTATTCACCTGACAAAAACATGCCGAGCCAAAAGAGGGGGGAGGAGCAGGGGAGTAAATCTCCTTTCTCCCTACTTTCTGAGCCAATTTCTCCCTCCTCCCTACTCATCCAGGTCCATCCAGTTCAATTATCCCTACTCCCAACCTTTCTTTTTCTGATCCCTCCTCCCTACTTTTTCCCCCTATTTCTCCCTCCTCCCAACTTTTTTTGGGCCATTTCTCCCTCCTCCCTATTCTGTTCCTCCCCCCTCCCAAAAGAAGGTCTGCATAGGAGGCCAAGTCTACTTCTAACCTGGCATTTAAGCTTATATCCTCGCCAATAATAAATTTGACTGAATCTCAGCACAACCGTCTTCCCCTTGATCTCTAATAATGGCTGTCTGGACACAACCACCACCCATTGCCCCCTTGGGTGTAGGGGAAGTGAGAGACCGCTGTTATCTTACAGTTTACATTTTGTACCTTCTCAAACCATGAGTAATACATGGTTGGGGGAGGTCAAAGCAATTGAGTGATAAATTCTTCACAGTGATTACAAGTCCCAAAAATCCAAACATTTAACCGAAATGTTTTTGGAATGCAGTTTGTGGTGGGCTTTGTTTTTCTGTTTGTTTGAAGCAAGGCAACCACGTGCAGCCTTGTTAAATATTAGTCATTTCAACACCTTACTTCCAACAGTACAAAACAAGTGAAATGCTGTCTTTAAAGTCATACACGCACCTTTAATTTTACAATGTAAATAAACAAGCATGTTTTGATTTGAGTTTGAAAATTTAATTCATGGTATGTTTAACTGTTCAGTACTTCTTTTAAATATGAAGTTGCAAAGATACATTTAATAATTATTATTTAATCTGTCAAAGCCATTGTTACCCTCACTGATTTTGACAAGAAATAATAGGCCTTATTCGTTTTCTCGGTATTGAACTGGATCTAGCATGAAGTGGAGGCTCTTACGGGGGAATACATTTACATATGAAAAGATTCCCCCGCAAGAGCCTCCATTTCATGCTAGATCCAGTTCAATACCGAGAATACGAATATGGCCTATTATGAAGTCAGTGAATGAAACCTTTTGAATGGTATATCATGAAGAAATCAAGTTACTTTGTATTTTTACATGAATGCAGAAAGAAATTCTTTTAATCCAACTTTAGGGAATTTAATGTATCATAAATTTACTTTAACAATTGCAATCTTTGTACATTGTCTCCACATCAACTGCAATAATATTTACTATAGAAAAAGAATGACACAGCAAATGTCTGTCTTACATTTTTTTATATTACTATAAATGACAAAATTATCACTACCACAAAGTAATGCTACATTCCACTGGGTGAAAACCAATCTACAAAGAATAGCATTCCAAAACCTTACTGATCTTTCTACAAAAATTGAGTCAACAGTAAAAAAATTAGTCATGGATTATGTGTTTAAGATTCCACGGGAAATTTAATTTTGTTTCCACATAATACCCCATGGGCAAGTTAAATTTAGACGTTATTACCAGTTAACTGACGATCAAGTGCCTGAAGTCACTAATAGAGCAATATTATACTGATTTGTTTAACTAGGGCTCGTTTTTTGTAGATTAGGCTGATTAATATACTGGTGAGACCTCAAACTCACCCATCCAAGTCACTTATTGACAGTTTGACCAGTCCTATAGTTACCATAATTAAAATTCCTTGGCCATTTCTATGCCAACAGTGACCTACTGAGGAAGGACCAGTCCAGTCATCCCCTCTTTGCATTCTAACGGCAAGATTGCAGTTGTTTACCATAAGCCATTTTGTTGGAAGAGGTTGATAATGTAGAGCCCCACAGATGATAAATCAGTACAAGAGAACCCACTAAGTCAACAAATTGACTTGTTATATTACTTCACTAGCTTTTGAATACATGTATCTGTACAACACTCATATCATTATGCAACATAATGGTATATAAATAATTTTCATTTCTTTCCAACGTGGAAAGAACTAACAATTTTACCATTCCCTGGTAATTGTTTATTATTTCTGTCATATTTGTCAGGATGTGTTGTTTTACGCAAATTGGTTGTGGATGACTTTGGCAACCAGTGCCGTAACATCTCAAAAGTAACCCCTGTCAAGTTTTTTTCCTTTTATTTGCGTTTTTGGTTGTCTAAGTGTCCACAGAATTGACACAAAAAAATGAAATGCACTATCGCAACATCCCAGAAGATTTTGCTAATACACCTGTTTAATATATTACCATTTTGGTAAAGAAATCTCTAGTTAAGAAAAGTCACAATTACAGGATGCAATTTCAAGAAAGTGTAGGGATACAAATATCAAGACAGAAAGTAAGCTAAACATATTGACAACTAGCTATTCTAGACAAAAGTGGTTTCTTCAAATTTTACGACAATTCACATTTTAAGAAGGACTTAAAGGAGCACTTGCAAAAAAAAAAAAAAAGACCCTAAGGTGAAGGTTATGTACACTTATACAATATACAATTCAAGGTATCACAAGGTTTGGTCATGCCAAAGCAACACACAGATACTTGCCCGTCAAGAATAAAGAAATAGAATACATGTAAAGAATTCAGTGCAAGACTACTGTACTACAAATGCACAAACACTAACCATAGTGAAAAATTATAATTCTTATTCTTTTAGTGCTGAATTGAAGGAACTTTCTTGTGTTGAACTTTGTGTAGATATGCCACAACAACACTTGAGGAAAACTGCGGCCAAGCAAAAGAAATTACGAGAAATGTCTCGCAAACTTGTCAACTCTCGAGCACCTCTTTTGAAGCTTAGAAAAATAACATTATAATTGTAATTGAAGTGTGAAGATTTGTGAAAATGCCCAAATGTTTGCTTGAAAAACAAAGTGAGAGAAAAAGATGTACAGAGGTCTTCGCTGCCAACAACATTGTTCTGAGAGTCTTTCATCTCCCCACCCTGCTAAGGTTTCCCTTTCCCAAGGTCTCATCTCTCCTCCTCAGTGGGGTAGGGAGATGAGACAACCTGGAATGAGTTTGAACAGCCAATTTTTATAAACATGGACATTACAAGAGATTTGAATTTTGTTAAGGTCCAGAAAGTGAAAACCTGGGGCGCTTTCCATTTACCGGTATATGGAAAACCCGGAAATTCTGGTTGGAAAATCAAATGGTACATACCATTCCATGTGGAACTTTTCAGAAATAATGGACCATCGGCTTAATCAATGCACTTTTTCTGTTCTTTCTTAGCTTCCCAACTGATATTAGTGCATTTTGTGGCTTATCCATTTTGCATTTGGACAAGCTGCAGCATTGAATATTTATATAAAATTTCCACCCGGATGGATCGTGTAAATGGAAAGCGCCCCTGATTTTGCTAAGCTTTAAGAGTGAAGCAATGTGGGACAACCAGTTTTACAAAACATTATGGTAATGTTTTATAAAACTGACTGTCCCACATAACCAAACAAAAGAAACAGAAACAAAAACCGGAAATGGTTGGCTTGACTTTACACAATAGATTTCCATGGTACCAGAATTTGATCCTAAGTCAAATGAAAAAGTGATGTTAATGGTTTCTCTGTACTATAAAATAGCCATTCTTAATGAAACTGGCATAATTTTATATATCAAGCTTTCACTGAAGCCAATGTATTCAGTTGAAACAATAATCATTATAAATTATAAAGTTAATGATGAACTACACAAAGTTTGCTATGTGACAATAGATGTCTCTCTAAACCCACAAGTTAAACAGAAGGTTAAAATGGACCTTTTTATACAAGCTGAATTTTAGGGGAGAAGTTCAAGTACACAGCAGGGTTGTCACTTTGAAGTGGATGGGGATGCCCCAAACACAGCTGAGGAATCCAGCCACGTGATATAGTTAATGTGTAACTACACTGTTTTTTTATTCTATAAAGGTGAAAGTACCCAAGGATCTCACCCATAATTTTCTGGGAAAATCTCTGGCTACAAGCCATTAATGACAGCCCTGCACCGTATAAAGTTTAAGAGCAAATTATGAGGAAATGATGATAATAGATGGCGTCCTTTCCCCACTCCCAATCCAAAGCTGGTGGCAAAAACCCGGCTTAAGGGCAGCAAGGACAACGATAACCAGCACTCTGTCTATGGAATGGAAGCAAATTGATGTCTGAATTAAAAGACACATGTTGGCCAGGTAACACATAACTACCAGCACTTTTCCCTAATGTCCTGGAGGAAATAAAGTCTGTGACCCGATCAATATTGGCTTTATATTTGTTTCCATACATGAACAGATCATTTTCCACATTGTCTGCCATGTCTACACCACTATCAACAGATGCATGCCTCTGCGGTGGAACAAATGCACAGACGTCATCCAGTGGAATTTCAAATTCTCCAATGAGAGCATGCCTTCTGCGACGCTTTGTGGGCATGCACAACTTTGGACCTTTTCTCCTGCGTTTCCTCTTCACGGCATTCAGCTCTTCCAGACCAATTGTCACACTTGCTCGAGGCTTTGGCCTGTTCGTTTTAGAGTAAAATCTATTGGTGGGTATTGTATTTGAGTCTTTTCTGTCATTGTCATCAGTGTGGAGGTCAACTGAGATCAAACAATCAATTGCATCATGAAATTGCTCTGGTTTAGCAACATCCACAGGATCTGATTCCTTTGATATGGGAACATTGTCAGCATCAATAAAAGAGTCTGCAAAACAAAGAAAAATACTTTGTTACCATGTGTTTGACAATAATTTGAGTGGACCTTCATTTGCACATTATGACAGGACATCTAGAGCTGCTGATCAGTGATCCTCCGTATAATGAGTACAAAGGTTTCCAGGGCTGTGCTCTAGCGGCACCTGGTTGCCCCTGGCGACTTACTTTTGCCATTGGGCGACCAGGAAATATTAGTTTTTGCACCAAACTTATATGCTGGGCTCCCTGGATTTCAAGGGTTTAGAGGTTTGGGCACCCAACTACTTATCTTAGAACACAGCCTTGGTTTCAGTCAGCTGTTTCCATGATGGGGATACAATGAACTGTAGCCAGGCATGTCTTTCTCAAAATTTTCAAAACATATTGCATCCAAAAAACTAAAATTTTCGCTGCAAAATGTTTGCAATCAGAAGTTCCATTTTAAAATCACTTTGAAAGCCAAGATGGAGGAACTCATTTGTCTAGCTGTAGTCTAAAAACTACAGCTACTGACAAGTTTGAAAACCCTTCTGGAGTTTTGGGAATTGGTGGCTAGCCCTACATGTAAGTGTACCACTCAGTGAAATGCTCAACCTGCATCCTTTTCAAAACAAGCATTTGAATTTCTCCATGTCCAAGATGTCTTACCAATAAAGAACAATAACTTATTCTTATTCATTATCAGTAATAAAAAGCTCACTGTCTGAAGGTCTCTGCTTTGGGATGCTGTCTACTTTGAAAAAGAGATGACTCTTAAAAACCTCTGCATGCCTCTCATAAGAGGTTTTCTTACAAACTTCTGTGACCCAACTGAGGTTCTTGGGGAAAGGTGGTCAGCCTACCGCCCAGCCTCCAACCAACCCAGGTTTGTGGTAAAGTCTGGGGTTTTCAACCTGGGACCTTCTGCTGGGTAGTCTGTTGATCTACCACCTGACCCAACCAGGTGGCAGTTGAGAACTGAAGAAAAAGAACTTGCCTGTCATTCTACGAGCCTGCCTCTTTAACCTTTTGTCTGTTTCTCTGAAGCTGTACTTCTGTTTTTTGTCAACAGTCTTCATTTTAGACTTAAATGCACCAACTCCACGTCTATGAAATGAAAAAGAAAAGCACCTGTGATGCTCTCCCTGAAACAGTTAAGGGTGTAATACGTTTCTAGCAATATTACTGAACATCAGAAGTATTGTAGCAGATAAGATGTGACTTCCTGAAGATACAAGGTCTCTTAACTATCTGCCATTTCACTCAATGCTGTGAGATCCTTAATAATCTTGAGGCTTGTAAGCAGAAAGTGAAAATTAATTACTCAACTAATTGATTTATATCAATATTACTTGCTTTCTTTGTTTCCTTCCCAGTCACAGAGAGACTAATGATGACTCGTTGAAATTAAATTTAGAGCAATAAGCTAAGCAAAATTAAGTCACTGCCCATACCTTTCACATGTGACACATTCACATTTGCAATTGTTGTCACCAAAGAAATCATCTCCATAATAACAAGTGATCTCTTCTCCTGGTTCAAGGTCTCTTAACACCTTCACACAAGCAGTATCTCGACCTGTGGACACAAACTAGCACCCACAACCAAAGATTAACTGGACTGTTATGACATAAAGAGTAATTTTATCGCTTTTTTGGGCATTTCCTGTTAATCAATTTCCAGAAATTTTCCAAATTGAAAAAATTTTCAATCAGCCAATCATAATTAGAATGAATAAAAACCAGATGAACCAGATTATTGTATTCATGTACAGCTTGGTTAAAACACGATTGGTTTGTAGCATACCTTGCAATTTGGACGGCAGTCTGCAAGAGAATAGACAAGATGTTGGATCAGCATTACTGTCAAAATAAAGCTTCTCAAACTTGAATGAAGACTAGATGAACAGAAGAAGAAATAACTTTATTTAACGAGGGTAAAGACATTGATTACTGGTCACCCAGTAGTTTTCATAATGGCCCTCCTACAATTAAAGTAATAAAAAGTATTGATTAAATAATTAACTACCTATATGATCTACCAACTAAAATTACATAATGAACTACTATTAATACAATATTGATTAAATTATTGATTACTAATGAGACTAAAAGGTTTTAAAAATCTTAAAATGATCAAGAAAAGAAGTCATACTACGATAAAGTTTAAATAAGTAATTTTTAAAATTAGTATGGGAGAGTGTCTTAGGTTCGGGATCAAGAGCGTTCCACAAACGGCAAGCGCTTGAGTGAAACCTTCTAAGGCCAGAGTTTCTTTTACAAGCTGGTGTTGCAATATTGTTATGGAAACGGATCTTAACGATCTTAACAATATCAATAAAAGTCTTTATTTACCATGGTTGATGTAAGCTGCTGGACCAAGCCAAAGTTGTGATAAATTCTTCCTACAGGAGAACATAATGCTGAAATCATTTTCTCCAGGACGAAGGAGCTTTTTCTCTTCTTCTTCTGTCATCTCTGCAATGCACCCACACAGAAATGGCAGCTTATCACCCTTGCTCCTAAAAAGAAAATGGCTGCATTGTCAACTTTATCCTTCACAGTGCCAGCTAATTTATGGCAAAATCTACATCCATTTTTCTAATGTCCAAATAACAGCAGTGCCAAGCAAAATGACTGCATAATTTATTTTGCAGTAAGGAAATATTAAATAAAACAATTAAGGAGCTTCATGTACCTGACATATGTCAACTTAGTAAAATTTGTGTAACTACCTTTATTAAGTGTACATATATATGTTGTGCTGCGTAGCACTATAAACACATACAAGTGATGGAACAGAGAATTAACTCTGGAGTGTAGATTAAAGTGCTAATAGAAACCCATGAAAAACCCACTGGGCGTTAGCCCTAGTAAAGGGTATCAGGGAACCACATGAGGCAAAGAAAAAATTCTTATGACCTCGGTGGGAATCGAACCCACGACCTCCGGATTAGATCTACCGTTGCTCTGTCGACTAAGCTACGAGGTGGGACAGAGAAAGTCGGGGACGATAAAGATGGTGAATCGTGGCAAAGAGAAAGTAAGGGTACATATATATGTTGTGCCGCATAGCACTATAACCACATACATGTGATGGAACAGAGAATTAACTCTGGAGTGTAGATTAAAGTGCTAATAGAAACCCATGAAAAACCCACTGGGCGTTAGCCCTAGTAAAGGGTATCAGGGAACCACACGAGGCAAAGAAAAAATTCTTATGACCTCGGTGGGAATCGAACCCATGACCTCCAGATTAGATCTACCGTTGCTCTGCCGACTAAGCTACGAGGTCGGACAGAGAAAGTCGGGGACGAATGGTAGATCTAATCCGGAGGTCGTGGGTTCGATTTCCACCGAGGTCATAAGAATTTTTTCTTTGCCTCGTGTGGTTCCCTGATACCCTTTACTAGGGCTAACGCCCAGTGGGTTTTTCATGGGTTTCTATTAGCACTTTAATCTACACTTCAGAGTTAATTCTCTGTTCCATTACCTTTATTAAATGTTGGCTAATGCTAAAAATATAAGGTTTAACAGTCCTGCACTCCATTATTTATTAATAGACAAGTTAAGAATTCTGCCGATCTACAGTAATTATTATGGTTAACATGGCTAGAGCATGCCCAATAATGCTCACCATTCACATGTAGCAACAACTTTGGCTCCTCTCTCCTCGCCTGAATACCTGTTACAAGGCACCACTTTATATCCAGCATTTTGATTGAAAATGCCAATGTATCTGAAAACCTGAAGAAGAAAATAATAATACAAGTATCACACAATCTCTTTTCTCCTATAGACATAAGGGAGACAGGAGAGAAAAGGAGAATAAGGGTTTTAAAAGCTATTAATTTCGGCTTTGGATGAAACAGGACTGTTGGACACAGAGGAAAGGACTGAACTAGAGAAAATTTGAAAGAATGATTGTTCTGGTAAATGACACTATAGCTAGAAAGAACTTACAGATACAGTGTACTTAAGCTCAAACTATGCAGTTCCAAAAATATATGGCAAGATTTCCACACAGCCCTATACATTAAGGCCATGTCCACACTGATGCGTTTTTGTTTGAAAACGCATTGATATGTATGCGTTTTGGCCTCCCGTCCACACTGATACGCTCGAAAACGTTGAGCGTTTTCATTGAAAACGGATCCTTTTGAAAATGCTGTTGAAAGTGAATCGCATTGAAAACGCTATGGCATCCATATCAGTGTGTATCTAGGGCTGTGCAGAAATTATCTTTGTAAATATATTAATTCTCCCCCACCCCTCTTCAAGGAGAAAAGGGGTGACAAAAGCAAAGGTTTTTGATGAAATTGGAATTTCTGGAGGATTAGGGCAGAAGGGGCAAACCAAAACACCTTCTGTTGGGGGGCTATGGCTTTTTTCTCAAACCACACATCATGTTAGTTCCACAGCTGAATAGACAATATTTGTATTCTTGGTTTTGAACTGGATCTAGCATGAAGTGGAGGGGAAATACATTTACATATGAAAAGATTCCCCTGCAAGAGCCTCCACTTCATGCTAGATCCAGTTCAATACCGAGAATACGAATATTGTCTATTCAGCTGTAGAACTAACATTATGTGCTAGACACACCTGGGCAAGAACAAAAACAAAGTATGATCATGTGGTAAACAAATCTAAACAAAACTAGAGAGAGCTGATCCATACATGTACATCCTTCACACCCAAATTGCTTTGTAAATAATTCAACAGTTAAAGAAGTAAGACCATGTTTACACTCATAACCCAAGCCATCCATGCCAGTAATACCATACTTGCAAGGGCAGAATTGTGTTTTATTGCGAAATGCATCCCATCCTATGCCGGAAATCACAACCGTCAACATCGTAGTGATTACGTCATTGTTACTGCCATGCTGGATTTTTTTTACTTTCAAATAACGGAAGTGTCGGGTACAGGAAACTGAAACAGAAAGGGACCTCTCCCAAGACGTTCTGTGAAAATGAAAATGCCTAAGCCGAATTTTCGTAGTTTTAAACCAAACATACGAAGCAGTGAAATCGTTCCTCGCATAAATTAGGATCACACAACAGTTGAATGGAAGCGTGTTTTGACAATGGCAAACACGCGTTGACAAGATTCAAATCCGAAAGCTTACAAGTTTAAATCAAATTTTACGTCCATGCAGTGTCACACTTGCGCAAACTATACAGCAAACGGAATCAAACGACCATTTAAAAGTTTTCAATTTCGCAGTGAGTAAAATAAAACCAAACTTACATGCTCCTTGAAAGCCGCAATTTGAGGTTTGGATTTGGTGATGAAGAAACATCGCCCCCAATCCCCCTCGTTGAAGACAATTTCGTTGTAAGCCTGTTCGATATTTCCATCTTTCACGTATCGTTCGAGCGCTTTCCTTACGACTTCTTGATCCACCTTCAAAGGGCGAAATCTTGCGGCCATCTTATGCGTGGTAAATCCCAGCATCGTGTCCAAAACTAGGCTGCTGGCGATGTCGTCGCTCTCGGCCAGTTGTCTTGCTTGCGTTGGCGTTCCCGGCTTCAGGCCGTCGTTGTTCATAACCATTATTTTTTTTCTTTCACTAGACAAGTTCAGTTATATTATTTCTACCCTTTTCTAGCTTTTGGAAGGAACTACGACGCCTGCTAGCCTTCAAAGTGGCCACTAAAACGACGACAATTTCTTATTCCGTTCACATCTTACCGTTATTAAAATTTATTGGTCACGTGACATGCCAATGACGCGCCTTCACGGGATACGGCACGGGAATTTTGCACGTGTCTTCTCAAAACTAACCCTTGCATGCTTCAACAGACAGTTAATATGTCCTTTGGCCTGCCCTTTAGCCATAATATAATAAATAAAGGATAGAGACAGCTGCAAAAATAATCTTGCGAGCAAGCAAAAATGGAACAAAAACTGTAAGTAAACAATATTTCTGGAGACAGACAGTTTGTTCATTCATTCACTTATTCATTCATTCATTCAGTCAGTCAGTTATTCTCCGTTTTTCTCTCATGCCATGCGACAGTCGGACGGTAGACGACCCATGTGAAGCTTCACTAAAGCCAAGATCAGTTGTGGTAAAATTGTGCCTCTGGCAAGTTTCCAGTCCAGAGCACACAAACACGACAGTAGCTGTTTATGGATATACTACGCTAAAAAGGCGAGCAGAATGTGTTGCCGACACTCGAACCATGGTGATCTTGGGTGATCCGTACGTGTTTTAAATATTGTTATATGGAAAGCACAGTTCTTTTGTTTTGTTTTGCTTTTTTAGGCCTATATTAGTCATTATTACCAATTACTGAATGAGGCTGAGTAGGATATGAAGAATTCTGCAGGTCGATAGGAGGAGGCCGGGTGTTATCCACCAAGGCCGAAGGCCGAGGTGGATAACATCCTCCGAGATCTGCAGAATTCTTCATATTCTACTAAAGCCGAATTCAATAATTGCTTTATTATTCATTCAAAATATTTTCAATATTTTCTTCGCTCAAACTTCTAAACCTACTCACAGCCATTTTTCTGCTCAACAAAAATAACACAATCTCGTTCCCACCTTTTTCCGGTCAACGGTTCAATAATTTGCAGCGGGCTGCACTTTTGACGTCATTGATTCAATATGACGAAGTTTCTTTCCAAATTTGGTGAACAGCAGCTGGTTATGGTGAAATGTACGTGTGGTTTTAACCAATCAGAAACGGGGAAATATTTTGAATGAATAATTAATATTGCTCCAGTATCAATTATATTCAACGGTGTTGGCCCAAGGTGACCCACACTGTCCAATACTGGCACATGGTCGATAATTGGCTCTAGCTGATTGATATTGGACCATAGTGGCCTAATGTGTCCCATATTGACCAAAAATGGCTTAAGGTGATACTCCGTATTTGCCAAGAGAGGTCCACGATTTTCATTATTTACCTGGATCAGGCCATTGGTATTAGCCAAGATTGGGACCCATATTGGTTGTTATTGGTCGCGAGGCCTCCAGATTTCAAGTGACGGGATGATCGAAGGATTTTTTGGGGGGTTGAAATTTTTGGTTCTGGAATATTTTTAGCTAGAAAAGTCTGGCAAGTTTTTTTTTGTGTGTGGCTTGATTTAAGTAGGTTGTTTTTTGGGTTTATCAATTGATTTTAGGTCCAGTGATTGTTTTGGGTTTTGTTGGAAGCCGTTACGTTGACAGGTGAACTGGTGTTACTAAATGGTGGCAAAATAAGAAAACAAACAAACCCATACCAAAAACTACAACACCAAAACAGTAAATGATACCAATAAACCAAATAGCTTTATTCTTTTTACATTGCAATACTTCCGTCCATAGACTATCTTTTCTTTAGCGTGGCATCTGCTTTAAACAAAACACAACACGTTCACATCAACCACCAAAGAAACTTTAAAACTAAGCAGTTCTTTTCAACTTTGGAATTAGATTATCAATGGAATGATCCACCAGTGTGTCAAACTGACAGTGCTTTTAATCAACTGCTGAAACCCACTTCATCAATCTGTTGTACAAATGGTTAAAATTTCAAAACGAGAAAATAGTTTTCTCTTAAGGATCTCCGACGATTAACGGTTTAACAGCAGCGACTTAAAAAGCTCTTTCCTACCGGAAGATCAAAACTTTCCTTCAATCTTCTTTCTTCTGGTACGAAATATCAACTAGCACTATTTTTCCCGGTAGCTGTCATTCCAGTCTCGACACTTCCCGATATAATGGCTACAACTGGGATGACCACTCTTCAGATGTATTTGCAATAATTGGCAAGGTGCTTAAACCTCTTTTTTGGAACTGGACAAACATTTACTTTAAAAGATTATGCGCAAATGAAACAGTCTGCCCTGTGTGTGCAGCACATGTCTTGTATCTTCATCTTTGTTAAAATTAAATCTTCTCAAACCATCCAGACATCAGTCAATACTACTAATAGTGAATGAAGACATAAAATGTTCTTCACGAAGATTCATCATTGTTAGCAGAATACCAAGTTGGGGTCAAGTAGTGATTAAAGTCTTGTGTACTTCAAGAGTATAAATGTGCAAAACCCAGATTCTTTAAACTTGTCCAGCTTTCACCCATTGAACTACCTCAGACAGTTTGAGAGTTTAACTTTGCACGTGCACAGGGCCTTCCACACCATCCCATACGCTTGTAACTAGGTCAGTTCTCATGAAATTATGCCAAAAGCTCCATCAAAATCTTCCTAACATGGTGAAGATTAGTTTTAAAATTCACTTGCACAAAAGCAAAAATCAATGCTGAGGAGGACCGCGTCCACGTTGCCCACCACGGCCACCTCTAGGAGGGCCTCCCCGACCACCTCGTCCAGATCTCTGATAATTATCCTGAAAGTAAAAAAAACAATAACAATTAACTTAAAGAATAAACTTACAATGAAAAGACCCATATTGTTTCACAAAACATGTTAATCAAAAGTTTGTCTAACAATGTAGTCACATTTAATTAAGATCCTCTTTGCTGCCTGATTCTGTGGCTTAACTATAAATTAATGATGTTGTTTTGTTCAGACTTTACCTGTTGCTGCCCAAACCCTCCTCTTCCTCCTCTTGGTGGTCCACCAAATCCCCCTCTGCCACCACGCCTATTTCCTCTCTCCCCAGGTGGGCCACCACGGCGATTGTAACCTCCATCGCCTCTTCGGAATCCACCTCGACCTCCCCGTCCTCCACGCTGGTAGCCATTAGAGTGGTGTACTGTGTCAAAACCACCTGTACAACAAAGCAAATTAAGAGCTCAAAATAACGGTACACTTTCTTGCTCATTTCTCTGTCAAAAGAGAAAATAGCCTTTTCACATTTCCATGGAGCAAAGAGAAACAGCTAAGGAGGCACATCTAAAAAAGTTCTGGGGTTACATATACAATTTGTGCTTCCAGAAATGCTGCAAGTTGTTATCACAAACTATGACTTTAAGAAAATTATCTTGACCTCTAAAGCACGCTAAAAGAGTTTCTGTGGTGTTGGTATTCTTAAAACAGTGAACCAGCTAGTCGTGGAAGCCATTCAAGGCATGTTAGAGAGAATGAGCTGTCCTGATCACAATGGTGAACTAGCTATTATGTTTGAATCAAAAGAACATACTATATTTAGTACCGAAAAGGTTCAGTTTCTTACTTGTATCATCCCCCTGATCTCCAGAAGTTTCCTTGGCCACTTGTTCAGCCCACTCTTCATCTTTCCCCTGAGTACCAAAACTGCTACTCTCCAGAGAGGCTTCCTCACCTGGATTTTCAGCAGGTGCAGGTGGTTCTGTTATAGTCTGCTGTTTGGATTCCACCTCTGACTCACTAAGAAAATTCAGGCCATGTTCATTTGATGCAAATGCTGTTACATCCTTTGATTCAGCTGCTGAAGTACTGCCCCCATTGAAGTGAGTCTTGTCGCCTCCATTTGTGGTCTCTTCTGTCTGGTTCTAATAAAGAGAAGGAATCACAAGTTACTAGAAGGATCACATACTGTGAAAATCCAAAACCTGAACACTAGAAATATTTATGGAATGTTGTTGTGTCTCAACTAAAAAGCTAATCACATGAGAGGGAAACTAAACTGCAAACAGTAATGGTAATAATTATTAGCTTGTGGTTCTTATGTTTGTTCAATTGTCCTGAACTTTAATGTGATTGGTCACTACACAATCAAGATGCCATAAATATTTCTAGTGCTCACAGTTTTCAGATTTTCACAGTAACAGCTTAACATTCCTTCCCAAGAAAGGTTACAATGAAAACCAGTGAAGAAAAACTTTAAAAGAAAAGAAAAAAGTTGGCATCACTCATCATGGCCAGTAAAATAACAATAACAAAATATAATTTATTACTGTGTGTCTCACAATGTAGTCACTTGAAATACAGGATCATGTTTGCATGACTTGCAAAACTGATCAAATGGTAAAATGGTTGGGTGTCACTGCTATTTTGTATCAAGATAATTAGCTGTGATTGGTATATTTCAGTCCTGAGGTGTTCTTGACTCACTTCAGTTGGTGGCATATTATCTCCAGACCCTTCCTGCTCCTCAGTGTTGTCTTCAGCTTCAGCAGCAGCTGTTTCCTCTTCTTCTTCTTCTTCCTCTTCCTCCTCCTCCTCCTCCTCACCTTGCGACTGCTCAAAATAACCACACTTCTTGATGGATGCCACCAACTCATTTAGCGCCTTGTCTTTGCCAAGTCAAAGAAATGCTACACAATGTAGCGGCAAACAGATTGAGATGACGAGAGATTTGAATAGCAGAAAAGTGCTATGCTAATAAAGACGAAAAGCAAAAAAGACATTTGGATGTTTGGGTGGCATAATGATATCGGTACAAAATTTTTGCTGTAACTTTCATCACTTTAAAAATAGGAGAGGAGCTGGGGTAAGACGGGGAAGTTATTAAACTGGAGAAAGATACAAGTTGTTCCCACTACAGCATCAGTGCTGGCTTCCAAAAATTTCACAATGTGCTGGCTGGCTTCAAGCTGCTGCTCCTTCACTGGCCTGTCTTCATCAGGATTTGGGGTAATCAGTTTGTAGAACTCATCAATTTGAACAAAATTCTCCGCAGACACAACCTACAAAAACAAGTCAAATGCAAAGGAATTTTGAAAATGAGACAGTGCTATCTTTTGCAGTCAAATTTGGCATGATCTTGCCTTTCCAGCAGCTCAAGATGAAGAAGTAGTGGGCACTGTCACTAAAATCTCATGCATTTGCATTGTGTCGAAAGAGGTTACGTTGACATTTTGCCGGACTTTGTCTTCAAACAACAATCGTGATAAATACTTTGCCCAAAATTAAAAACTTGAGTAAAAAAGGTTGTTATGCATGGCTTAATATCAGCAATTTTGATTGGCTTACTTTAAGAAAACAATTATTGTTTGCATTGCACCAATAATAAATTCTTTAAGAATGAAAACCAGCACCAGTCCCTGGATATGTAAATATACGGAAAGTGCCACAGAAGGTAACGCATTGAACATTAATGGTTTACAAAATCAAACATTTAAGACCGTTTCTGAGGCTTTTCAAAGGTAAATCATCTTGAAACAAAGAGAACATGCTTTTTTTTATAAATTGTTAATTTATGGTTTTCTTTGCGACAATTGTGTTATTTTTATGAATTAAGAGACTTTTTACGATTGTACGATCGGATGCAATTTGAGGTCAATTGTGCGAAATTGCACCATTGCATAATATCAGATGGTCTGAATAAAACCAAGTTCATATTAAACTAAATCTGTCATGCTGCTTGAGAAATCATGCTGAATTCACGATTTTTTGCCTGTCCCTGTACATATATCTTATTAACCAAATGCGAGGGCCGTACTGAGAGAATATCGGCCCGAGGTCTTGACAGTACAAAAAAGACCGAAGGCCGATATTCTCCCGTTACGGTCCCAAGCAAGCTTGGTTAATAAGAGATTAATTACATTACTGAAGACAACGCGGGATCATTTGGGACAATACCTGGTCCAATACTTAGAGAACATCGGACTGACAATAGAGCAATCTTATTGGTCGATTTTAGTTATTGGCCCTCTGACTGTCTAAGTTGTGTAATAAATAGTAGTATTATACATTGGTGTCACCAGCTCGATTTTGATTGGCTATAAGCACGCAGCTAATTCTTGCTGGCTCTGTTTCTCTTACGTCATACATACAGACAATAGTTTTTATATATGTAGAATTGACGTCATACCTACAGACAATAGTTTTATGCATGCAGAAGTGACGTCAACTAATACACTAACCAGCAGTTTGATCAGTTTTGTTATGGCGGAGTCGCCAGTGCAGCTCAGGATAATGCATAATAAAACAATTATTGGATTCGATTTTCGCATGATAGCGATAATTATCAAGGTCTCAGTTTGTGTTATCTTTCGGCTTCGGCAGATAACACAAACTTTGGCCTTGATAATTATCGCTATCATGCTCAACCTCATCCAATAATTGTTAAGTATTACTTGGGCTGAGGAGCCTCAAGTCTACAAATGGCCTATGTTTTTTTGGGGGTCGCAAATCTTGTAGCACACCTTTCACACACGTGATTCAACATGCACAACTGGAGAGAAGGTCAGCCATCATGGAAAGGCAATTTCAAACCTCAAGTCTGTTTTGGTTTCATCAATTTCTGTAGAAGACCTTTTGATGAATCATTTTTGAAGTTTTCTCTGACCAAATGTTGAATCTTACAATAAGCATTTCCTTTCTCAAGCAGTGAGCAAAAATATCCATTGATTGAAAAGTTCATTGTGTTTATTGATCAATTGATTGACTACCTTATTTATTTATTTATTTGTTTATTCATAAGCATTTAGGAAGTACATCCAAGGAGATTCAACAATAGGACACAAGGTACCTTACAAAAGTTGAAAATTCAAGATTTTGAATTAATCTTGCAGGCAATGTGCTGAAAATTCAATACCTTGAATTTTCATGACCCATGAAGGCAAGATTTTGAGTTGCTTTATAATTTAATAAATATTTCCAGTCTCCTATTTCCATTAGCACCATCCTAATCCAATTCCATGACTGCATGTTACAACTCACCACAGCTCCATTGGTTCCATTCAAAAAGTCTGCACGCACATCTTCCGACAAGTTATCCATTAAAGATTGCAGTTCCAACACCTGGCACACCTTGGAGATGTCGCTTTCATGCTGGGCTGCAGCCAATGCTGCCTGGTCTCGCTTGGCGATCTTCTTTTGAAGCTTTTGATGCTGCAATTAAAACAAACTCCTTGAAAAGAGAAGGGGTATTGCTCAGACAGTAGTGACAACAAAATGGATAGGGAGTGACTGATACTTAACTATGTGGAGAAGCCCACTACAAAGCATCTAGATAGCTACACTGTAGGTTTCAGTATTTCATGGCCTATTCATAAACAGCATAACTGCAAGAACCGAGAGAGGCTGTTACTAGGGCCTGGGGCCAGAGATTTTCTCTAAACAGTTTAAGCTATCCCCAGCTACTTTTGTAAACAAAGCACACTGACTTAACCACAACAGCTGGAATTCCTGGCTCCGTTTTGCATATCCCCATCTACTTAAAAAATTATTGACAGCATTACCGAGGCCCTAAATGCAATCAACAATGAAAATGTTTGTCTCACTGATAGCAAAAGCACTAAAGGTTTGGTAAACAAAGAACCAATATGTATTTCCCATCCTATCGCTGAATACCATTGACAACTTCAAAGAACATGCCACCACTCACTTCATTGCAGATCTGAGAGACGTTCTTCTGTAGATCCCTGGCAAATTCAAGATTCTGTTCCACTTGTTTCAAATGACCAGCAGCAAGCTGTGACAAGCACATAACAAGACTAAATTGAATAATAAAAAGCAGCACAACCGCGAAAAATATGGATCTAAGGACCTTGACTGACTTGTGTTTTACTGGCATCACTGATGGAATGACTGAGGTCAAATCTCTGCCAACACTGCATACATTGTGAGCACATGCCTGACAAACTCACCCATCAAAGATGGACAGGCTATCAATTTAGCATTGATCAAATGTTAGATGGAGAGCTGAAAGATCAAAATCAGGACAGAAAAAATTCCCCGACAAAATCTGTGTATAAATGTATGAATCACCTCAAAAAATACATACTCATCTCATGATTTTTAGCCATTTGAGAACTTGAAGTATTAGGAAAAGTGTTTATGTAAATGATTGTTTGTTCATTACAGATAACGAGTCACCAAGAAAACCAAAGTAAGTTCCAGATGTTTACACTCTTTCCGGCTGCCATATTGGTGCAGTGTTACACCAACATGGCGGATCCATACTAGACTCTCTACATTTGTGTGAAACATTTCAGCAAATATCTGAAGTTTGGGATGACGCACAGAGCTAAAACTCAGAGAGGTGACTTCTTTATTCATTTCCTATTTCATCCTAGTTGCTTGACTTCATTCGATGAATGGTTCTTGATTTAATTTTTTATTGTGTGACCGTGAAAACACTCTATACTATTAATTTCTAAATATCTGCAACAACCTTATGGTTCTTGGAAACTATATTTTATAAATAGGATCTTTAACTTCAACATTTACCAACAGGTGATTTAAGCAACACACCACAAATTTCTATGGTTTATAGGCTGATAAACCACACAAGATGTTAGAGGAACACGAGAAGAATTCGTAAATCACAACCCACAGGCAAGTGATTTATGAATTCTTGTGTTCTTCCATCATCTCAAGTGGTTTATCGTGCCTCTAAATCTATAGAAAATTGTGGTCTATTGCTTTTATATAATAATTCAGAAAATGTGGGAAATTTTCATGAGTTTACAAGCACAATAAACCATAGCTGATTGACCAATCTGAGAGCGCACATTGATTTGGTTATTATATAATTCCCTGTACATGCTCGCTGTACATTACATTACTTATATAGTCAAATAGAAGTGAAACGATGGTCTTAATACATATCTAAAACAACAATAAACAATTATTTTTTTAATCACTGGCCAAAGGGTTATGAAAGGGCGATCGAACTGAACTTGGGCCAGGAAATCTAAGGTACAAATCGGAGGTGTCGAATCCAAACATTGAACTGTACTCATTGAATGAACAATTTGTACAAAACTCTTTTGAGGCAAAACTGGAAACCATCTTACACGAAATGCAGCGTTTATCACATCACTTTGCGAACAAAACTTAATCTGTAATTTACTACTGTCTACAGAGGAAATGCGAGAGTGAGTCAAATTTTTCACGCTTTCAAGCTAAGCAAAGTATTTTAATAAGCTGAAATAAAATTGAAGCACCAAGAAAAGAGCGAAAATGTGCGAGATAAACCGTCTGTAAAGGAACCGGACACCTGTACCGGACATCGCTCGAATAACCTTTGCAAGTTTTTAACTCCACACATTTTCCGCTACTACGTTTAGTCTAAGACAATCCTTTAAATCGCTTGACAGAAAACACACCTTTTGATCATCATTCAGTGTTCCTCCAGCGTCCACCAGCTTCTTGTACGAATCAAGTTTTCCCTACGAAGAGAAGAGAAGCGAAAATTCAGCGGCACGAAACACATGTCAAACACCAAACCATCATGGCGTGGTCGAAGCCGCCGGATCGTGTTCGATCACTCGCCTGAAACGAACGCTATTACACACCTTGCGTTTTTCCAGATTACGGACTTTTTTCTCCAAGAGACTCAGGACAGCTTTAGTTCCGTCGTTGTTCTCCATCTGCACTGGGATCTGCATGGAAGATTGCGATGAAGCGCTTGGCATAATAGTAACTGACTTCCGAGTTACAAGGCCCTCTCTCTATCTTTAGCTTTGTACCATGTGCTCTCGGCTTGACGTCATCGCTGCTTTTCTCAAGGGGGTGCGGTTGCTGATGGCATCATGGGAAATATTGGGAAAGCAGGAAACTTTACGTTTATTATTTGCGACCAGATATCAGCTCTCCAAGAGGTGGAAAGTGACAATCCTTGTAATTGTTTGGCCTCCAAGAGCCTCTACAGCCACCAATAGGGATGGAAAACCAAACTAAACCCTTGGATTGGGAAGAGAAAGGAAGGCCAGCGCTATGTCTCAAGTCGTAATACAAAGCTAGTACTGATTATCGGTGGAAGTAACCAATCACGTCATGCACGTGATAGTGCAGAGTTGCAATCACTTTTTTCAAATTCAAGAGGGTGGGAGTTCTCTTCTCTGACAGACGACAAGCCCCAGCCTCTTACTTCCTCAAGCCATTAGAAAAGTGATGGGAGGGGGAGAAAGAGGGGGGGGGGGTGGTGGTGTATTTTTAACTTGCTTTTTTAGCCTCCACTTGTTTATGAAGGATTTTCCTCTATTTCAGTGGACACCCTCTGCATTTCTTTTCTTCCTTAGTTGCACGAATTTTTGTACTCTTCTTTTTATTTTCCTTGTATGTAATTTTTATTTTTCTTTCCCCCCCGGGGGGAGGGGTGACTCTATAACAACGACGGGGGTACTCGTCGTACCTTTTAGGGGGTAAGATTGAGTTGTCGCGGTACCTTTTAGGGTATTGAGCCAAGGTGAACCGTCTTAACTGCTCTTGAAACTTGTCATTATTGGTTAGTGTGGTGTTTTAAAATTGGTTTGAAGGGGTAATACCTTTTATGGTTGAAAATATTGGAGGGGGTATGCCCACTAATCAAGATTCTGGTACTTTTTAGGGGTTCTTTTCAAAATTTCCGTCGGCACCCCCGTCATTTTTGTACAGGAGACCCTTCGAGGCATTTCCCTTCGAGGCTTTTCCCCGCGTACGGTAGAACAAAGCCAAAAAACAGCCCGCACACAAACAAAAGGTAGGTTCACATGATATGAAGTACTGAATCGTCCAAATCTACTCCAGTCGCGATATGAGCTCAACTTAACAAGAAGATTCCATCTGCCAGTGCATGTGCCGCTTTAATAACGCACAGATGACGTCAAAACGTGAAACAATGAAGTCTGATTGCGCACTTTGCTAGCCGCAGACAAGAGTCGTGCTCATGTGGTGCACACACGTGCCAACAAATGAACTCTAGCCGTCTCCTCGCCCTAAATATTAGAGGGACTTTTCTGCTCCCAGTGTGCCTAGTCTGATGATTGTTTAAATTTCCCTTTGTGTCAAATTCATTATCATACATTACCTTACTCCAAAACAAAGGAAATACAATTTAAACCAAGGATAAAATTGACACTCGATCTCAATTGGGAATCGACTCCTACAGTACCGTTTTTCCACAGGGAACGCAGACAAACTGTGCGACTTTCGTACCTTTTATGGGAATTCATTTCTTCATTTATTTATTTATTTATTTATTCATTTATTTACCCAGAGGCATCCAATTTAGCAGGGTTAGTTTAAATGGAACCCTGACACAACACAAAAACAAGACATTAAGAAATGCATTAAAAACTAGACAATCAATCAAGTTATAAAAGCAATATGTGCCGCAGGCGTTACTGTTTTAGTCTCCTTCGCAGCCGTCTTCAGGCTCGTAACGAAACGTTCCTCACGTTGCGTGACGAGCCTAAAAACGGCTGCGAAGGAGACTATTACTGTTTGAGATTTTAAATTCGCTGAGCGTCTGTAGGTCCAAGCACCGTTTACTCTGAAGCTCTCTTGATACGTTCATGTAATCGTAATGTACTGCGTTGCGATCACATGAACGTTTTCGATATTTCCATGAAAGGTACAAAGGTCGCACAGTTTATCTGGATTCCCTATGGTTAAGAATGGGAGCGCATGGACCAATCAAAAGCCCACCTGATCTACCCTTTGGACTGTACGCGAGCAATATGTTCTGCCGCTGCAACTGAAAGGTCATGAATATTCCGTTGACTGCTAGTGGAAGGAGAAGCATGAACATTTTTCGAGGAATTTTAAAGGTAATTGTTTCACTCGCATTCTCTCTGATTTAAACGCTAACAAGACGGTGTAAATCAAACGGTAACTCCGCCGCTTTGTTGCACGCGATTCATTTCGTAGACAATTCGGCCACATGGATTTTTAATTTATACTGTTTTATACATATATATATATATATATATATACATGCATATAAAACGGGCAATGTTTATGCCCTATATAAAGAAAAATAAGGCGTGTATTACGGTGTATTGCGGACTTTGTGCAAAAAAACGGAAGTGATTTATACCGTTTCATCGGTCCTGAAGCATGAAAGGAGAGGCAAAATTGTGCTATTCAAATCAAGGAATTTGAGAAACCTTCGATAACAAATATAAAGTCAGGCAGTTTGCTGATTTCGGCTATGATCCGAACTTGAGGAATGGACACGATCGTTTACGAGGGGTGAAATAACTACGCCGCGTGCTTCCAATGGTCACGCAATACCACGTAAATACCGTATTCACGCAATGTCACATACTTACCCTCGGATTTTAGAGTAGCTTATGCAGCTAATATCTCCGAGCATTTAACCAACGGATGAGATAGACCACCACACCGGGAACTACGTCCCCTACTCTTTTCGAACAGTGTGTGGGTTCTTTTACGTCCCACAGAATCAATGATGAAACGTTGTGAGACGGGGCCTACGGTTTGTCGTCCTTATCCGAGAAGACTAGAAAGTCTAACCATTTGCAGATGTCCTTACAAAGGCAACACTTTCTCCTCAATTATTTAAAAGACCCTGAGTGTTGTTCCGGCCGGGGTTTGAACCCGCGACCTTTCGCACGCTAGTCCGGTGCTCTACCACCGAGCTGAAACGGTATCAAAAACGTTCAACGCACTGGTAGCGCGGGAATTCCCCGAAATCGAGAAATACTATTGATGGTCTTGACACCTTTAAAACCGCATTATTTTTTCAGTAGCTCAGTAGAGACGATTTTGACAAATGGTTCAGAGTTTGTGAGAATGCTTAATAGTGAGCATGCTCGGAGTCGTTAGTCTAAAGTCACTGTTCCTCTTTTTTTCCAGTCCTCTGTTTCAACGACAGTATGGTTGTTAGGAGCCAGGCCTCTTCACTGCAGTGCAGTCATGCGCAGTATGGAGTTTCTCCCTTGTCCAGAGGGATTTAAAAAAACGGAGGGGGTTCGTCCCGTGGTAGTTCTATTTGGGTGGCTTTTGGCCAAGAGTCGATATCTTCACAAATATGGTGAGCTATACCACAAGTACGGTGCCGATGTCATCACTGTTAAACTTGAAGTTATGGAGGTAGGGGAAGAAGCTAAAGATATTGCAAATCATCTGTTGTTATTGGGTAACATCTCTCTTTGGAAAAGACTGCAAGTACATACCTATACAAACTTATCAACATTCCCACACGGGCTATTCTACTTAAATCCTCAACGGAAAGGGAGAAAAAGTTGAGAAAATAGTAAAATCTTGAAGTAAATTAAAAAGACATTTTTGTAACAAATGCTTCTATGGTTAAAAGTTTTAAGGGAACTTGTCAAAACTACTATACTCAAACAGGACCCACCTTGTTTGGGGTAGGGGGGTTATCGAAGACACCATCTATCTCATCAGTGAACGTTAACGACAAAATTTTATTGGCCTTTAAATTTGAGTTGACACAGGAATATTCAGCCAGCATGAGTCGGCATTACTAGACAAACAAGAAAAGTGAGGTTTGAATCTCACTGTGATTTTTTACTCCTGGATAGAGGGGTGGCTGTGCAATAACGACACCATCTTTTGATGTTAAGCAAGGGGGGTGCAGGTAAACACCACCATCTATTTTGTGGTTTGGAGAGTCCTGTTCGAGTGTAGTAGTTTTGACCACTTCCCTAAAATTCATGACGGTTTCTGAGTGATTTGTCTTAGGAGTTCCAAATCTAGGTTTCTCTGTAGGAAGTTTTTTAGTGACCGTATGCAGAACGATACTTGGGAATGTTTGTATGCGTACTATTTCTGGTGGGACAACTGTGTATCTGGCTTCGTTTGATAAATTTCTCACATAAATAATGAACTGTCAGAACGTTGAGGCATTTGAATTCTTATAATGCGTTTTTAAAAAGATGACAATCTTTAACGGGTAGCCATTCTAATTCATGTAGAGCCGGAGTAATGTGGTCAAACTTTTGCAAGATTCTGGACGAGTTGTATTTTCTTGATATTGCTTTCAAAAGTACAAGACCAGATAGCAGAGCAATAATCAATCTTGCTCATCACCAGCGCATTAACAACGTTTCCTGATTGGATAAATTTTTGACCCGGTTTATCTGGCACAACTTGGCTGTGGAGGAAGCTGATAACTGTTGTATATGCTCATTAAAGGCAAGATGAGAATCCACAACCAAACATAAATCTTTAGCAAACAGTCGTCCACCAAGGAAGTCAATGCTAGGGATTGCCGCTAACTGTTGAAGAAATTGGTGAGATCCGATTTTGGCAGCACCAGTCAGCGATTTGCAGCAAATCTTGCTTTACATAAGATAAGGAAGTGTCTAGGGTTGCTAAAGCGTGCGTCTACGTAAGACTCCAAATTGCAAACATTTGGAGTAGATGGTAAATCATTGGTGTAGATTGTAAATAAAAGAGGTGACAAAACGGAGCCTTGGGGTATTCCATGTGTTAATGGGTATTCCAGCGTTGATGAAGTAACGATACCGATCCGCCACACATATTGTGATCGATTAAATAGGTAACTAGCGAACCAGCTATATGCCAGAGGAGAAGCACCCAGGCATGAGGTTTTACGCAGGAGGATATTATGGTCCACACTATCGAAAGCTTTGGATAGATATTAGTAGGATGAGGATAAAAATTTCTTTAGCATCCAAGGCTACAGATTTAGTACTGAATTTAATTCTGAACGACCAAGCTTGGGTTCGGTTCCCGAGTTCAGTTGAGTTCAGTACACTTCAGTCTTAACTCTTCAGTTTTCAGTTCGGTTTAGTTATGCTCAGTTAATGTTAATCAGCTTAGTATGCCATCAGAGATTAGAGAACAGAGAATCTTAAAGCGTAGTTGAATAAGTAAATGGAAAATGTAATAGTTGCAGTGTCTTGGGGGTACCTCTTCGCTATAAGGCGGGTCAGCCTACCGTTTGAGCAGAACGTAACATTAAGACATTAAATGGCCTGAAAAATGGGCAAAACGAGATCAGGAACTTACTACATGTAATTCCTTTGAATGAATCTCTCTGAGAATTGTGGATTAGAAGAAAACAAAGAGGTCGCTACAACGACCAGGCATGCTTCAAGTCGTAGCTAATTTTTCCTTTTCTGCTTTGTCGCAGATTCTACGCCCACGACGAGCTGAACTAGTTGCCACCAAAGTGCTAAACGAGCTGACCTCCGCGGAGAACAAAGAAAGACCGGTCATAGTCCATGGTTTTTCCGTAGGCGGATACCTTTACAGTCACGTGCTCAACTTGATGGAAAAATTGGATAAATTTTCTCCAGTAAAGAAGAGAATTCTCGGCCAAGTCTTCGATTCTCCGGTAGATTTTCACGGAATTCCCTTCGGCATTTCAAACGCCGCTGCAGAGAACCCCTTCCTTCGCTGGCTAATGCGGTCGTCTATCGAGTTCTATTTGAATATTTTCGCGAAGTACACGACCAAAGTCTTCGTAGCGAATTCTCATTTATTCCACAACAACCCCGTACGGTCGCCAGCGTTGTTTCTGTTCTCCAAGGATGACAAAGTCGCCGACGTTAAGACTTGTCAAGCATGCGCAGACCACTGGAAAGAAACGCTGAACATGAGCGTCAGCCAAGTATGCTTTGAGAGCTCGCCTCACGTTTCACACTTCTACGTTTACAACAAGGAATACACACAAGCAGTGAAGGACTTTATGAGTACTGTCAAAATACCTACAGTTATGTAGTTCTTTCAGCCTGCAACAGTCCTCAGTCACCGTGTTAAACTCATGAATATTGTTTGGCTCACGTGTTTACCGACCTTGTGTAAAGCTGATTCAGTTAAGGCATCATGTAGAACATCATTAAATGCGCTGACATAAGTAACTTA
This sequence comes from Galaxea fascicularis, assembly GCA_948470475.1. Classification (NCBI taxonomy): domain Eukaryota; kingdom Metazoa; phylum Cnidaria; class Anthozoa; order Scleractinia; family Euphylliidae; genus Galaxea; species Galaxea fascicularis. Next base: position 29,406,168 of record OX419340.1, on the reverse strand, counting down.
TACCAAGCTTTATATAATAAGCCATATTGCGCATGCACTTTGATCGGTTCTTACTCGTGATCTACCAGAGCGGACAGACGAGCAGGTGACATCATCATTAAAAAGCGGTTTCCCTCTTTTTTTCTGTTTTTAAATGGCCGAACGTTTAGAAAGCTAAAAGGACATTTTACTAGATTGGGCAAACGGACATGTTTCTCTCTGGGGCTGTCGACAAATTCCAAAAGCAAGAAGAAGAAAAAAATCGTTTCTTTGAAGAACACTCTCCGTCAAGCGCCACTAAACGAAGCACAAAATGTTGCCTGTTATATAAAACAAATGGATTCCATGATGCCGTGCGTCTGTTCAGTAATACACCACAGAAAACGTCAAAATGTAGTAAGAACAATAGTGACACCCTCGGCTATCACCTCGTGTGCCACTTTTATGTTCTTACCACATTGTCACGTCATCTGCGAATAGAGATACGTCAACCGAGACGCACGGCAACATAGAACCTATATGTCAGAAATGGAATTTGTTTTTCAATTCCGCCATTTGATTCATAGGAGTAGATGCACGCTCCGGTTTTACGCTCCCCTGGATTTTTGAAGCAATAGAGAACGCATTTTGTATGGCTTTCGTGGGGGTACTAAACCCACTTGGGATGTTGGTGGAATACTTATATTGAATATTTATATATTGACAACAGGCTCTCTTTCGACAATCAAGTATCCGCTGTATGTAAAAAGATAAACAATCAATTTAACGTTTTGCTGACATTCCGAAAACTCATCGCCAGAGACACTCTATTAAAGCTGTATAAAGCTTTCATTCTGCCGCGTTTTTATTACTGCTCATCTGTGTGGCATTTTGGCGGCGCGCGCAATTCTCGCAAAGTGGAAGCCTTAAACAAGGGAATTTTAAGATTTCTTTTACAAGATTATGAATCCTCGCATAATACGTTACTGGATAAGGTCAACTTAAAATCTCTTCAAGTCAGACGCCCCCTGAATTTTCTAATCATATTGCACAAGAGGTTATTTTTTACTAACTATCCAGGATATTTAAATAATACGTTTAAGTCTACGTCCTATAACTTACGTCTCTCCTGAAACCTAGAACTACGACATATTGCCTTCACTCTTTCTCTTACTTAGCTGCTAGCTTATGGAACTCTCCCCCGGACACTTTAAGAACTTCTAATTTTCTGGACTTCCGGCGCCAAATACTTCAGTATGACTCCTTCAAGTAATTAAACGATATCATGAATCGAGCTGGTACAATTACATGTAAATTGTGTAAATACGTAAATATTTATCATCATCTATATGTTAAGATGCATTTATAGTTAAGGTGCAATTAAGAGTCATGTATGGTTGATATGCTTCAATGTGACTGTGCGATGCAGTTAGGAGTCATATATGGTTAAAATTGGACTATGTGACTGCGTGATGCAGTCGTAGTCTATACCCACATTTCACCCGTGCTCGCCACAGGAGTCTCCAGTAGCTCAGTGGTTAGAGCATCCGTACTAGATCTCGGAGGGTCGTGGGTTCAAATCTCATCTGGGGCTCCGATTTTTTCCGAGTTCCCATAAGATGCAATAATATCTTTCATTTCATTTATAGTATTATTACTTATATTCTACCTAGCTTATTTCCATCTTTTTTTAATGTTAAATTTAATTTCTCGAAGATGTTAGCTTATAGCTACTCTGAAATTCGAGGATAAATAAAGTTTATGTATGTATGTACTCGAAAAGCTTGAGAATCACGAGCTCGGTGGGTTGACCACCTGTCCCCGACCCTGTCCCCCGGAAACTCTGTTGCTAATGGAAACCTCGCACAGGCGTTATGCGCCGCGCCAACGAGGAGGAGAAGGAATATGAAAAATTGTCGATCAAAACAAAGTAAACAATGCATGTATTTCAAATCTTTTTTTTACCTTTTATTAGATTTTAAGTCCAAAATTACAATACTCTTATTTTACTTAGCTTAGACTAGTTTTATTGTTGTGTCCCCAGTTAGTGCTAGTAATACATGTATTTGTAAATAAAGGTTAATTCTTAGTTTTTAAGTCCTAACCACCTGGAAGCCAGGAAGCATTTTTGCTTTAATTTTGTTCATGCCCATTTTCAAAGACGAGACTGTTGCAAAAAGCATTAAGAACTCAGAGGGCTCGACGGTCGAAATAGAAAAAGGAAAAGACTGCAAAAAGACAAAAGCTGTTTTTAATAAAAGAAGAGAGGACAAAATTCAAAGAAAAGAAGAAAAAGGGGCAAGGGAAAGACCGGTGTCGTTTGTCACTTAAAAAAAAAAAGGAGAAAGGAACCGAAATTGCTTGCTTCTACAAAGATTGTCAAAATTCCGAAACGTTTGAAAAGAAAAAAGCACATTGTTGACGTCATTATATTCCAGCTCGGATCCACCTCCACCTTGGATTTCAGGAAAATGTTTAAGCTAAGGATGGACCGATACCGATACCAATATAAGGTCACCGGCGATATCAAAATATTGATACTAGCAAAAAATATCAATGCTTACGATACTGCACGTGACCTATAGGCTTTTGTACATTATGCTAACATTTTTTCGAGCGTTTTAGTGAGGCAAACGCATTGAGCATTATTCGAGCATTTTAGTGACATTCTCCCGGAAAATTTTTTTTTTCCGAGAAAATATAAAAGGGTCATGTAGCAGCTCTCGTAAGGTTTCACGATATTGGCTTGCTACCCTTCTGGCCCCGGTTGTTCAAACGTTGGATAGCGCTATCCACCGGATAAATCACTATCCAGCGGATAAGTATTGGGAAAGCTAATTTCACTATCCACTGGATAGATATTTATCCGGTGGATAGCGCTATCCAGCCTTTGAACAACCGGGGCCTGGCGTGCGTTTCTCGAAACTCCCGAAACTTTTCCGGTCTATTTCGGGTGCTATAACTTCCTACTTATCTCGAGAACGAAGATGTTTTCAGGCATGAAATTTTACTGCAAATCTACCCTTTCGTTACTTAAAATCATAGTAAAAGGCCAGGATTTTAGAATAAGCGGATCGCAGTTTTTGAAATGGCTTTTCGGGCCCGAAAAGTTTACGGGGCTTTCGAGAAACGGGCCCCTGGTGAACAAAACAAATAACACAACAATGGACCCCATCCCTAAAACAATAGAGGTGCTACACTATGCCTGCCAATGAAATTTAGAGCCTTACGAGAGCTGCTACAGTACTGAAATAAAATAGCAAGAGAGGATGAGGCACCTCATCTTCTCTTGAAAATAGAAATCAACTTTTTTAGAGAAAATTGAGACTGAAACTCAAAATTCCCTAAAAAACCTAATACACTGTACTTAGCCTCATAGATGATTTCAATTAGGATTATGTTTTTTTGGCTGTCTTTTGAACTTGTATACGTTGTTGTTGTTACTTGCAACACTTGAACATTTTTGTGAGTGTAAACATTGAAATTAAGTACAAAAAAACGGTCAATAACTCATGAGGCGATGCCGGATGGGCTATTGACCCTTGGCCCTTGAGGGAGAAGGGTCTAATTGTTTTAGTATCACCCAACTAGTCGGATAGAAAAGGCGATAATAAATTAAGTTAGCAAATGCAACTTGAAGAAATATTTATTTGGGAATAAAACGAAAGAAGGCGTCACGCTCGATTGCTAGCGTAGCCAATCAAATCCACTGGAGTTGGGTGATACTAGTTTTGGCATGTTTTGGCGCGAAAAAGACGCGGGTTGTTCTTTGAGAAAAACGCGGGAAGGTGAATGACAAACGTACAGGCAGTGTCCAGGAAGTTGCTCTCAGGAAAGACAAGTTGAAAAACAAAAAAGGTAAGCTTAAAACTTTGTCCCTTTTTTGGGTTCTTTCTATTATGTTTCTTCGCTTTTAAGGAGATTTAGATATTGATGTTTTAGGAGCAAGGCACTGAGTATTTTCTCTTAGAAATTAAAGTCTAGCTTATTGTCGAACTTGCTGAAATTGCGCTCTTTCAATTTCTCTTTTAAACAAAAAACACAACAACTGGAAGCTTGAGCAATAAGTCTTAAATTTATCATAAAACAAGAAAGTTTACTTTGTCGACAACTGTTTCAAACTCCGGTTTGGATTTGAAGTTTGTTTTCATTCTTCTCCGATATTTGCTTTTTTGTTTTGACAGCCTTCTTGCGTCGGAGAAGTCAACATGCCCTCCAATCCTAAGAAAGGCAAACCTCTGAAGTGTACAGAGAACCTAAAGGAGTTTTACGAAAACGAAGACGAGTTTAAATTTCCTGAAGGTGTGTATTTAATCAAAAGCTTATACTGAATCACGAAAGCTTTTTTACTCAAAGTATACACTGAAGTAAAGAACACGATGTCGGGGGAGGATCTTCAGTCCACATTTCCTCCGTGTAACCTTAACTTCATTCCCCCAAAAAGCTTCAGGGCCGCTAAACCAAAGTGTGTGAATGCATGAATGCTGCGAAATATTAGAACAATTTTAAAGGTATTCGAGCAAGAATTAAAAGATGTGGAGAACTAAAACCTATGTGATACATTTCTATACTTCGTTAAATTGGTTCCTAATATAAAATGTACGGTACGTAGATTCGATTCGTTTCGCTCCCTCAAATCCAGCTCCAGGGCAAAGAGCGGAAAGCAAATTTTTCTTAACCCTAACCGCTGAGGTCAAAATTTGAATTCTCAGTACTTGTTCCTCGACATTTCCTATTGAAGTAGCGGACAGAAATTGTCAAAATATCAAGCAAATTCATCTTGTGTGATCCTGTCCTGTGACCACTCTGTTTCATAAAGCGTTAATTGATATCACGAAGAGAAATTCGATGGTCAGAGTTTAAAGGGTGGAAAGTATGTACATCTGGAGCCATTTTATTGGTGTGCAGACGGTTCAAGAGAGCAAAGTAAATTTTATATGTAACCTTAGCAAGTACTAACCCTAAACAACTGAGTTTGCCGGGGTTTACATACAAACTCAAACGTTTCAACAGACCATTAAGAATTTGCCCTTTTCCCACCAGATTCACGCGTGGGTAGCATACATCTACGCGATTTGTTCCGTGTTTTTACATTTCCAGCTTCGTCTGTAAAATCTGAACAACAACAGCAGCAGCAGAAGGCTGGTGTCCCAGTGGCCAAGTCTAAAAAAAGGCAACCTGTGACACCAGCTGCGGACTTCCAGGATTCCGATCCTGAAGACGATTATGACAAATCGTAAGTTTGAGAAATCTTTAATTTTTAATGACATCTTTAACTTGATTATATTCTTGAACTTCAGCTTTGAAACAGACCTGAGTAAATGGCTCGCAATCTCCTTGTCGACCTTCCGGCAGCAAAACGTCGTCAATCTTTATTTTTCGTTTGTTGTCGTTTTGTTTCTCTGCTTGATTTTTTCCTGTAGTTGATTTCATGCACTGCCAGTTTTAAGCGTGTTTCTCTTCCTTACATATATTATCCAGAAATGAACTTGATATGCAAGGGATGCTGAATAGCTTTGGAGGTGAGCAAATTTAGTTCATGTTTATCCTGGACGTTGTGCTCCAATTAAGGTTTGTTAAATCCTAATTACTGAAATCAAATTACCATAACCGCATTGGCCAGTAGCTTTCATTACTTACAAAGACTAAAGCATTTGACCAGGGTCGTAACGAGGTGTATTTTTCCGTCAGTGATCCCATTTTTTGGCCCAAATTCTGATCCCTGATCTTAAAAGCGTGCAAAGTCGGATCCCTGATACCACTACGATTTGCTGATCCTGATCCCATGACTTGTAATCCCAGATACTGGGGCTGTGCACATACCTTGTTACGACCCTCATTGGACAAATTGAATCTAAGAGTAAAGTTCTCCTTGCAAAGCTAGTTTAAAAGCTTTACACTAAGAATTTATTTCTGAATATTAAACAATCCAGAAATTACAAACAAGAAACTTTGCAGCAGGACGAAACTTAAATCCAGTGTGATAAGAAATTGGGAACGTATTACCACTGAAGCAATTGTACAATTTCGCTTTTAATGCCAGCCGACATCACCAAAACATTGACTGCCAAGCGTAAGAGAATACAAACATTCACACAAGCTTCACTTAAGGCAAGCAGCAGGAAATTTGACGAGGTCTGGCAGTCACAGCAACATGAAAGGTAAAGCAATAAAACATTTGCGTTTGTCTTCTTGCTTCAAAGGCATACACGAGGGAGGATAGAAAGCAACTGGGAGGGATTTGGGACCGTAAGGCCCTGGCTGAACGATCAAACATTTTTCATCCAACATCGTTTTTGTTGCACACAACATGGGGTGGCTAAACGAGCAAACAATGTTTGATCAAACATCGAGCAAAGTGAGCCCACATAACGCTTTCTGCGTGTTACCGCTGAAATCATGACATGTACGTCCGCAGATTCGCTTTCTGATCGGTTGCCTTTTCGCGCTGTCGCTTGCTTTGTTTGAAGAGGTGGCTAAACGGTCAAACATTTGCGCGTGAAGCAAATGATGGATGAAAATATTTGATCTACATCAAACATTGGAAGCATTTCAAATGTAATAGTGAGAGAGGCGGCCAAACGGTCAAACATGCTCATTCAACATGATGTTGGATGAAAATGTTTGATCGTTTAGACGGGGCTTTAGTTCGCCTCCACACATGTATAATACACCAGCATAATGAGATTCGTGGTACATTACAATAGATGTCGCGAAGTGTCACAAACTTGTTTAGTTAAGAATTAGGGTTAAGGGACACTGTGACTTTTATCACAAAGTATCATGAATCTCATTATGTCAGTTTATTATATGGCTAGTGTTTGTATATGATATAACGCGCGCTCTGATTGGCTAAGCGAAGCGAAGCGCTAGGGCATTATTCTCCCGTAATGCCCACGGGCCGATTACGGATGATGCAAATTAGGAACAAAAACAACAAAAAGTCATCCAAAGGCCACATTTGTTTTATTTACATTGAAAATTGGTGCTTCAAGAGCAAAAAACTGAAAACACGACCAGGAAAACTATTGGTGAAACGTTTGACCTGAGTTTCGAAAAAATTAATGAATAGATTACCGTGAAGCGACGACTTGGGTTTGAACTATTTTTTTTCCCTTAGAACCGTTGTGTTAGCCATATAATAAACAACTTAATAACCTCAACAGTTCGGTCGTTACGGGAAAATCTCAAACCTCGGCCTAGCTGTATTGACCTCGCTATCGCTCGGTCAATACGGCAAGGCCTCAGTTTGAGATTTTCCCGTAACGACCTCACTCTCGGTTATTAAGTAGTTAGTATTGGACTACCTTCCTTTTACATTTATCAACTCTGTTGATAATACCAAATTTTTGTGTACTACTTCCCTACCGACGCAGCACCACAGTTTCTTTAGAAACTACCCCCTTTATACCGACCTTCCTTGTGAACTGCTTCCCTAGCAAATACCCCATTATACACATTCCATAGTTGTTCCTCACCAGAGTCATTTAAATCTGTTCACTAGAAGTAGTCACTACGATGAATTCAGCAAGCAACTTATGAATGTCATAAACCAGGGGGAGGCCGATTTACAAAAGACAAGAGAAGCGGAAGAGAAGTTAGAGGTAAATTACTTCACTGTCAACAAGCGAATCCCCCTCTCTCGTCCAGCCATCCTCTTGCTCATCCTGTGTACCAAGAGCACAAGAAATATAACATCCAGGGCCGAATTGCTCGAAGCATGGTTAGCGCTAACTGACAACCTATAAGCTTTAATACAACTTAACCACTGGTTAGCGCTAATCTTTCTTCGAGCAACTCGGCCCAGGCACTTCAACAAAAAATGCAAACTTTTAGGAAAAAGCTCGGAAAATACTAATTTCTCAAAACTCTTCCTCGAACCACTATATCGAAAACGTGGAAAGTGACATGACAGCAATGAAGGAACCACGTTTGTTCTTCGCCTTTAGAACCTGTATAAACAACAACAGAAGCTTTTTCAGCAGCAGCGCATCGTGCAGAGTCAGCGGCTCAAACGGGTTCGTCAGCTGCTTGAAGACCACACAAAGAACTTACAAGAGCTGCAGAGGAGTCATGAGGCCCAGCACGTTAGCGTACAAGAGCAACTTCGTAAAGAGGTCAACATGCTACAGAAGAAGATACTGACTGACACGGTACGATGTTTCAGGGACCGCGCAGGGAAAGCGGCCGGGAGGGTCAGGCTAACTTGTGTGAACTGTACTTATCTAGAAAGGCATTGATTTCATGCGGTGAGGTGGGCTGAAGAAATTTAAGGGAAGAGGCATAGAAAAGGAAATTAATAACCTCTGGTCACAAGAATACTGAGGCCATCTCCACACTGATGCGTTTTTGTTTGAAAACGCATTGATATGTATGCGTTTTGGCCTCCCGTCCACACTGATACGCTCGAAAACGCTGAGCGTTTTCACCGAAAACGGATCCTTTTGAAAACGCTGTTGAAAGTGAATCGTATTGAAAACGCTACGGCATCCGTATCAGTGTGGACGCAGATCAATCGATGCGTTTTCACACCTATCGAAAACGCATACAAACAAAAACGCATCAGTGTGGACATAGCTTGAACCTCATTTCCGTGCTGTGTTATCGCCTGGGAAACCACGCTTTTCTGCTTAAGCCAATCACAGTTGCTGTTTCATGACGGCTCGGAAACCACGTTTTTCGTAAGCCAATCAGTTGTTGTTTCATTTGAGGAACTAATCAACGAACAATGACAAATTCTGTCCAAATTTGATGAAATGGAAACGAATGTTTCGGCTCCTGCGACCAGAGACCCGTCTGCCGCCCTCTATTTTGGTTTTCAGGGATATTTATTTTTTCGACGGGTCACTAAAGCCAGGGCACCTCATATCGGGTTATTGCATTTACTGTGCGAATCCAAAAACCGTGAACACTTTGATTTGTTTTTGACATTTTCAATTGTACAGCAACCAATCAGAAGCGACATGACACCACAAACTAATTACCGTTACTGTCTGCGGTTAAGTTTTCTCGCGCTTGATTGGCTATTTACTGGAAACACAATAACATTCCATAAATATTTCTAGTGCTCACGGTTTTTTTATTTTCACAGTAAACAATAGGTGAGACTTATCTTGCCTTTAGATTAACCAAATCAGTTGCGGCATTAAAAAATGCTCTACATTAGCACCAACAAGAGACCTTTTTACCTATACGGCGGCCATCTTGAATTCTATTGTTTTGACCGAGAATTTATGGGCTGCCGAGGGGGCAATCGCTGCACTGATGTATCGTATACACAGCTTTCAGGATAAATTTTTACTGCTTGTCTCTCATATTTCAAAACAAATATTACAAGCGTTACATCTTTCTGTCACGGTATTTGGCAGTGGTTTCTATGGTTACCGAAAAATTATTGTTAAAAGCTATCACGCCACAGTATTCTTTATAATTATTTCTCATCTGCCCCCTGGGTATCCCATAACTTCCTCGGAATTCAAGATGGCCGCCGTATCGGTAAAAAGGTCTATTTACACTCTTTCATTTGGATGGCTCACAAAAATGTTAAATATCTTAGAAACAATTTTCTCTTTTCCTGTCCTCAGCAACAACAGGATTTCTCAAGTGTACGAAGGTCTCTGCAGAGTATGTTGGCGCAAGTTTAAAGTTAAAACATTTTAAGGTTGACAAGAACTTTCACCGGCTCTTCTCTGATCAGGAATACTGTCGGTCTTATTACGACACAAGATGGTGTCCGGACATTGTTAGTTACATCAAGGATTTTCCATTGTGTATAAATTAGATATTGGGACGCAAATGAACACCATGTGTACTTCGTCAAGTGCCCAATAAAATAAACGAAAACAAAAACAGGTTGACATTTATTACTTCTTTCCTGCTTCATAAACATATTTATATGAAATTGAATGTCATCAAAAAATGCAGTCAACCACCATCTAATGGCAAAAGACAGCTTCTATGTTACATTCAGGTTGGTGGCGATACAATTAAAGAAAAATAAAAGCACCTTTTGACAATACGTTGGTGAGAAATGAAGAGTTCATAATGAAGTTGAATCCAGAGCCGCAAAATATGTACAAACCACTAAATATATTTAAAAATACATTTTACATCACATACCTGGCAACCGCTCCGTAAATTACAAACAGCTTTCATATGTACAAATTCCCTTCACACCAAGACAATTTAAAGGAAAACTGGGGCATTTCTTTGAAGTTAGATTTTCAACTTCCATAATTGTCTTTTTCAACAGTATGCACTTGAAAGTTGCAACTGGTTGACAACTGATCATAACTAACCAAGGCTTGAGACAACTCGCTTTACAAAAGAAAATATCTCACGAGTACGTGATGATTTTCGTTGCATTAAGCAACTGATATACACAGTCACTAAATAAGAAATGAGAGTTGTTTACTCTCTGCTGAGCTTCCTCCGAGGCTCCATCCAGCACCATGTGGTAAAGATCAGAGTGAAGCTGAAAAATAAAAGTGAAAACAGGCAAGTGATTTTACTTGCTGCTTAGGGTGGTTCGAAATAGTTTTCATTTTCTTTAGACAAGTTCTACAAATTCTTTTCTAAGTTATGTTTGGTTCATCGTATCACTACGAAATTTGGCACAGAAATAAAAGAAACATCATAGATTTATTACATGACATTTATTTGAGAAAATCTGTTACCATGGCAACCATATGACGCATTCAGTTGAGCCCCAAAAATCGAAATCTTTTATCTTATTTAAAAAACAGGTCGGTGAAATCTTCTCAAACTTATATGTTACCAGGAATGATCTTCAAAATATTTCAAATTAAAAAAATTAGGTAGGGAAGATTAAGAATAAAACTACTTTTTGATTATTGCTTTCTTAATTTTTTCCCTACCTACAGAATTTTTTAAAAGTCGGACTATAAACGCAGTCAATTGATCTTAGTTGTTACCGAAAAAATCGAAAATATCTACCGAGCGAAAGCGGAAATATAAGCGAGTAAAGTTACGAAAATTCAAAAATTTCGAGTCGACAAGATCAGCATTTGAGCATGCGCGACACACGCGTGCTCTTACTTATTATAGGTATGGCGTGTGTTGTTTACGCGCGTGCGCTCTCGGCTAAAAACCCTTTCGAGCCTCCAAAGAAACTATCTAGGAAGTAGGGTTCTCAAAAGACGATGACTCCTAATACAAAGGTGTTTTGTGTGGGAGAAAAAATCAAATCAAATCAATTTATTTAAGCTCGGTAACGCAAGGAGTGGTTGCCCAATCTCCCGAACCAGAGGCTCATGTATTAAACGTCCGAGCATTCCAGATCGAATTGGAATTTAGAAGTGTTGGTTTTTGAGGAGAGGGGAAAACCGGAGTACCCGGAAAAAAACCTCTCGGAGCAGAGAAGAGAACCAACAACAAACTCAACCCACATATGAGGCCGAGACCGGGAATCGAACCCGGGCCACATTGGTGGGAGGCGAGTTCTCTCGCCACTATGCCATCCCTGCTCCCAGATCTGAGAATGTTAACACAGAATCAAATTTTTTAGCCGTAAGATTCAACCGTGGAAAACGCCACGGCGTTGGAACATATTTGAACGCGTATTACAGACTGACTGTTACTCAATTATTAAGGCAAAAATATGCCAGCTCCGAAATTTTTATCTGCTTTTCCTTCTTATTCTTGAACCAAGCGAAAAATACCCCCGTTTGAGCTAGCATCATTCTTGATGATGCAGAGTGGAATACAGTACTGTCAATGAAAAGACGGGAAGGAGAAGAGAGGAGAAAAACAATGGAACGCAGTATGAATCAGAAGACAAACCCCTTGCCAAATGCCGGTTCAAGATAACTAAAGCTCTCTTCAGCAATGATATGCGGATCAGATGTAATTTACTCGGCAAGGTAAGATATCAAAGACAGAAAACTGTACCTGTGTATTTTCAGCAACATCATCAGAAAGCTCGCTGTCTTCCTCCCTCATTCGCAGCTTACAAGAGCTATGCGTACCGATATTATACAATGACAAATCCTCCTTCAATCCAACAAGAAACAAAAAGTTCAATAGGTTAATAATACTTGTATCTAGCGAGGAACGTTTTTGGAACCGTATCGCTGAAAATACAAGCAAGAGGGAAGATTTTCACCACCACCACAAACCAATCCCAATAAATCCCCTAGACCTTCACCATTCATAAGCTCATTCTCAAACGGTTTCCATTTATATCTTCAATCATACCCAAACATGGTGGTCAGACACTCTTGCCACTCGCATGAAGCTAGATCTGTCCTAAATTATGGCTCTTTGGCGAGTAGTTGCCAACATTTTTTGTCAGTGAATGTCTTTGAGTAAGCAAATCTAATTTTCTGGGATTGAGGTAAATCCATAAACAGTTTCCAAGATTATATACGCCATGATGCTAGCCCCCAGTTCGCAGTTCCAGTTAGCTCAATTTCGCTACTCTGAAAGACCGGGTATTCGAAAAATAAGCTAGAATACGTTGGAACCAGTTGAATCCGAGACGTAAAGGAAGAAATTGACAACGGTGGCCCGATATGAGATATGAGATGGTAATCTCGTTTTCTTAGTCCCTACTGTAAGTTACGGATTCCCGTTTTCCCCCGTTGAATTATGACCCGCGCGCTTCGCGCTTGGGCCATAAATCAACGGGAAAAAACGCGGTCAGTAACTTACAGTACGGACCTCGAACTCGGTTAGTAAGAGGTATAAATAACATGATGGCTAAGCCAATCAAAACTCTAGAACTGCATTATCCAATGCTCTAGTTCTTAATAACAGCAATTACCTCAAGAGGCTGCTCATCCTGTAGCTGTTCAATAGCTTGTATAATGATTTTATCTTTCCCACAGTCAGCGTTCCACTTACTCCAAGTGTATGCAAAAGACGACGCCGTTAGTGCCATTTCCTGGTAAATATTGTTTTCCAACCAGTCCTCCTAATGTTGAGTAAACAGGGCAGTTTCTAGTTGAATGTTGAAACCATTGAGCAGTATAACTAAAACTAAGCGTGATTTATATTATTAATACAAACTATATTCACTACTTATGTAATGTATATTAAAACAGTAGCACGAAAAATACCTTTGAGTTTATGCTGACATATTTCTCTGCATCCACCGCAGGAAAAACATTGACTCCAGCTTTTCGCATGGACTAGAATGATTAGAAAGAGGATACAATGACGTAACCATACAACTAATCGAACAAAAATAATGTAACTATAGGTCGGTCGGTCGATCAGTGAGTCAGTCAGTGAGTCAGTCGGTCGGTCGGTCGGTCGGTCGGTCGGTCGGTCGGTCGGTCAGTCAGTCAGTCAGTCAGTCAGTCAGTCAGTCAGGCAGTCGGTCAATGAGTCATTGAGTCAGTGAGTGAGTCAGTCAGTCAGTCAGCCAGCCAATCAGTCAGGCCAGTTAGTCAGGCAGTGAGTGAGTGAGTCAGTCCGTCCTTTCCTCAGTCAGTCGGTTACTGGAAGTCAGTCAGCCAACCATTCACTCATTCACTTAGTCAATCATGAACGAACTAACCGACTAACAAACCATATACAAAAGTAAATAGAATAAATAAATATAAAACAAGAGACCACTCAGTCAGTCAGTCAGTCAGTCACTCACTCAGTTAATTGCAAAGGGAAGAAAAATTAATTTACAAATACACAATGTACCTCGATCAGCTGTTGTGGCTTCATCCACTTTCCTCTGAGGTGAGCAAGCTCAGGGACATCGTCTGGCTGAGTCAGAGCACACAGAGATTCCTAGAACATTAATGATTAATGTTAAAATATTATTTGTATTTCAGCTGGCAAGGTCACCATCAATCAGCTGTAGGGCTTATCTATGCCCATCCGTACCTGCAACAATCTCATACATCAGAGTACCAACATACTACACTTTTGTCTTTGTGTTTAACAAAATCTACAAATTGTCGTCTTATAGCTTAAAACTGACGTGTTCAGTGATCACATTAATCGTCTGTACCTTGATTTCGATCTCCAGTTCAATGATGGCAGCAATAAGTGTAAATAGACAGCTATTTGTTGTGTGCGGACGCAATTCCCAAGACTGAAATGGCATGTTAAGGTACAGATCCTGTGAAGTAAAGAACATGGAGCAAGTACATTGATGAACGAACTTGCACAGCCCATGAAAGCAAGCTATCATGGTTTAGGTCAAAGTCCAGTACAACAGAGTGAACGATCAACTGAATCCACAGCACTTAGCTTTGCATTCTGGCTGTTAAGGCACCAGAGGCCAGTTTCTCGAAAGTTCCGGTAACTTAACGGGCCCACAAACCATATTTTGATCCCAAAATGTCAATAAAAGTAGGGTGTGTTCTGACCTCTAATGAAGTCCATTTTGTTTCTTTAGCTGGTAACGTTACTGTATAATTTTCAAAACTTTTGAAACTCCCATCTGGAATGAAAAAAACAACTGCTTAAAGGGCCCGGTAATTACCGGGAGCTTCGAGAAACGGCCCCCAGATGGTATACGGTACTCCTCCCACAAGTAAATGCAATTTGTCACCTAAGAGCAATTCATCATCACCAACCTCAGGGCTGACATTAACAGTCAGCAACCCTCTAATTGTTACTTATTTTCGTGAAAATTACCGAGACGTTTTAAGATTTGGTGTTAAAAGGAACTATATGTTTTATTAATTATTGCCACTACCTTTTTTGTGACAAATTTAGTAACCGTGAAATTGCAATAAGTTATGTCGTGTGAAATAAAGGAACAAAAAGTACCCAGTGGTTGAAAGTAAGTGACAAGCAGCACTCGACTTTTTAATACTGGTTATATGAAGGTGACATCAGGGGCACCCAACGAACAAATTGAGAAAAAAAAACCTTTGAGTGATATTTCTCGGCTCCTTGTAATATTTAAAGACCGTTTAAAGAGTTGTTTTAATCAGCTAGAAAAATTTGATCTGTTCGGATTTCTTCAGTAGCTGAAAATTGAAGTGCCCGAAAATTTTAGGGAATGAAACCTTCATTTAGAAATTGCTAGCTCAACGTTACCTTCGAAGAACTTCTCTGCGAACTATTTGCTTACCCGAAAATGCTGGGCGACCTTTTTAAGAGCCAAAAAATTGCAAAAATATCCCTTCCGAAAATCTAAGGGACTATTTTCCCCCGAATTTCCCTGATTGCGAATCTCTTAGGTGATGTTTCAGGGGCACCCAACGAGAATATAGTTCAAAACCACTAAACATAGCATTGTTTAACGTATTTTAGTATTTAAACGGTAGATATAGGCATATTTTTATCTCCTAAAATTTTTTCATCTGTTCGGATTTTCTAGCTGAAAGTTTAGTGATCCGAAAATGATAGGGATCAAAACTTACCTTTTCGAAATTTTCAGCCAGAAATAAGGCTCCCGAAAATTCTAGGTGACCTTTTTAGGGTAAAAATGCGTTAAAAATGGGCAATTATACCATTTTTTAGATGTTCGAAAATCCTAGGAGAGGCAGGCAAGCAAGAAATTTTACAACAAATGTTCCGAAAATTCTAGATCTCAAATCGTCTTCCGAACAGATATTTTCCGAAAATTGACGTTGGGTGCCCGTGATGTTTTAATTAAGAAATCAGTAGCTTTTTGGCAATGCATTACTCGAAAGTCCTAGAACGGGTAGACTCTCCCGAACAGATATTTTATATAAGTTTCTCGTTGGGTGCCCCTGGTGACACATTGCTCCCCTCAACATCCCTCCAGAATTTAATATTTGTAACCAAACGAACGCAATTTCTTCAACTGATAAATTGCTAACACCTTCTAATACACCTTGATGTTAAGAATCTGCAGAGAGTAAAGTTTCTTGGTCACCAAAGACATGGAGCCGACAGCCTTGACCCACTCAATCTCAGAACTAACAGAATTCTAACTCTAACACTAAACCTGCATTACAGAATAATGTCTAATATTTACAGTATATATTGTATATTTACTTGAGAATATTCACATATATTATACTAAACCTGAAAAGTGGCAACAGGACCAAAGTTGGACATCTTGAACTGTATGGATCGCTCTTCTGTCAATTTTTATAAACAACGTTAAATGTTAGATACCATGACAAGTTTTCAAGGTGGTAGATTTTGATTGTCCAGTGAGTGGAATTCTTAAGAGGAAAGACCGTTTAATAATGAAACGGACTAACGTGTAATGTAAACCTCAGCAAAATAATGATTTCATGCAACTATATCAGTCTAGACTCTATCCAAAAACATTACATTGTAGTCCACATAATACCACCCTGCCAAACTCGCCACCTTAAAAATAGCTCTTTGGAATATAGCTCACATGCCATTCACATTGCATGTTTCCAGAAAATACCCATAACACCCCCCCTCCCCACAGTATATTTTTTTTGTTGCCACCCCCATCCCCCACCCCTCTGGAAATTCCAGTGTAGCTCCATACTTTTCTTTAAAAACAGTTGCGACAGTTGAAAGACTCCCAATCCTGGATATATTCATTATTTTTCGAAGGAGGGTCATTCCTAATGGCAAGCACATAGGTACTCTTGGCAATATTGATCTCAGGCAGGTACATGAGCCTCAGCTCTTACTAAGGACCATGAGTGAAAGTATAATACGATTGTTACTACAGAAGAACCATACAAAATGTTTTTTGTAAAAGTTAAAACACTGATGCAAGCTCAAACTCGTTCATTGAAAGGGGTATCTTGACAAACAACTTAGCAGTCACCAAACAGTAGTCATTAAATCATCTTGTTTTAGACCAAAAGAAAAAAAAACTGATTTCATATAATTAGCACTTCTCTTGAAGAATGCCTGTGACCAATGACTCTTACCTTCACTATACTGAGAGTCTGTAAAGGCATCTAATCTCCAGTTATTTTTGGCAGAATCCCAGTAGGCGAGCTGTGGTGGTTCAAAGTACATAACATCACCTGGCAGTCTAAAGTGCAAGAAATGAATTTTTTTTAGAAACTGTTACATAGTTCTGAGAAAACAGTGGGTTTAACCATCAACTGGCAGTGGTCACTGAAAAGTCCAATAAAAATTAAAGAAATTGCCACAGTGTTACTTAATTAAAGTTTGCGTTGGTTTGTTAATGTTAACATTGTTGATTGTTTTATTCACTTCTTTTGGAAGACTTCTGTGAAATTATGATTATAAAGATGTACAGTAAACAACAGGCATCTTGTTAACTTCTTTTAATGTTCTTCCTCATGTAGCAGTAACACCATTGCTATTTAAGACTCTGGCGATTAGTTGCACACACTTTTCAAAGTACAATAAATTATTATTATTTATTAAAATTGAGCAAGAAACAAACAAAAACAAAACCAATAACACAAGTGGCGTACACATGTTCATAAAACCATCTGCCGTCTGCCTTAAGTGTGACCTGAGGTTACCTTTAACCAAACAATTATTTATGTCTTCTGGTCACTAGCCTAAGTTCAACTCATTATGTATCAAGAATGGCAACCAAATAAAAGTAAAAACCTGTTTTGTGGTCAGGAAAATTGATATATCAGGTTACTCACTTGCATGTAACCATCACTGGAGGGTTTGTTATCAGAACTTGAGTAGCGGATGCAGAGTTGGGAGGAGCAGGGGTGCTGTTTGCAGAATTTGAATCAGAGGCTGTTTGTCCTTCAGCTTGGTAATTCACATGCTTGAGTTCAGAAGACACAACTAAAATCGAAGACAAAAAATACAAGCCATGCTTTAATACCAATTAATAGAACCCTGATAAAACATTCTTCATGAGCAGATTCAGGATGGAGATACTGATATGCAAGGAATTCCACACTTATGCCTTTGCTGCTCAAGATGTTCTGGAGTGCATTAAATAAATAAAAAAAATAAAAAATAAATGCTTAATTGACCACTCCCCTAGAGGGGCTTTTCAGGGACAATGAAACACAACAGAGTTAAGAATCCCAACTGGCGGGAGGCAGACCAGTTGGCTATTTACAAGGATGACCGAGGCGTTGAACCAGGCACGAACCCAGATCAACACCAGCTAGTGGCCAGAGCAGCACTTGAAACCGGGCCACTGCATTGAAATCCAGCGCCCTATAAAACCACTCGGCCATCCTGCCTCCACAAATCTGGATTGTCTGAATAACAAACACTAATAAACAGTTCATTTACCTGATGGGGGTTTGTTACATATAATAGGGGGATATTAAAACAATAATAACACAAACTATGCATCACACATCCTGTTCAGGAAGTACTTCCTCCCAAATGAACCTACATGTAGATTTTGCTAGATGATGATGGTGAACAATCTTTCCTTTTCTTGTATGTTTTCATCAAAGCTGTTTCAATCAAAGCTGGAATCTGCCTTTCTTTTGCAGGGATAAGAAAATTTAATTAGCAATAATATTTGGAAGAGCAAGAAGTCTAAACACTCACTCTGCTGCATAGTCCATCCCCTGACAACTTTAGGCTGTGGTGGAAGTTCCAACAGCTCAATGAACATGATGGGACCAATGGCACTGAATGCTCTTAAATCCACTACATCATCATCCTCCTCCTCTTCTTCATCAAGTGTCCCTTCTGCAACTGCAGCAGCCTCGTCAACTGCCTGATCAGCTGAACCAGGCTTGTCTTCAGCACCTTCACCTTCTTGATCTCTATCTTTTGTTTCCCCTTCTTTGTCCTGCTGGGTCTCATTATCACTGGCCTGACTTCTGACACTCTTGGCACTTGCTTTGCGGCTCCGACTACTTTTGCCACTGGTGGTCCTTCCACTCTACAGTATGACAGAGTTTATACGAGGGAAATCATCACCTATGTCTTGAAAAAGTCCTCAACTCTTCAAAATAGGGTGTACTATTCAATTCATTGTAACTAAGCTATAAGTTTAAATCTTTCATATTAGAGGTGGGTGTTGCGGGTAATGATTCCTGCCAGATGTCAGGGTGGAGATGCAGGGATCAATCTTAAATGTTTGCCCACATTACCTATTGTGTCTTCTCCTCTAAGTTGCAAGATTGATAATAACATGCAAAAGTGCCAGGGTGGGAATGCAAAGATTAATAAATAACTGAACACATCTCCCTGGTTTCCCCAATCACAGGCTTTATAACAATGCTGTCTTTCAATTAACCAACATTTCAATTCCTGACTGTAACTGTTCTTTAGAACTATGTGCTAGCACTTTAAAGGAAGATGGCACACCACTTGGTGTATGAACAGAAAGCATAACCTTATAAACTTTAAGTTAATATGAAGTATAATGCTTGGAATAAAAAATGTGCCAAAAACAGTACTCTTCCAGTTCTAGATACATTTTAAAGGTAGTGTCAAAAAGGAATTCCAACAAGTCAAATTCCCGAGCTGCTCCCGTCAAACTATTATTAATTTTCTGGTAATTTTTTGGGCCATAAAGTTTGCCATTTCTTCCCCTTTTTATCTGAAACACATTATAGAAATTCTCATTCACTGGGAGAGTAATTTAATGGATTTTGTAATAATATTGCCCTGAAAGTGACACAACTGGTGTTCGTTGGGTGTGTTGATGACATATACTGAGGCAGGAGAATACAGGATACCATTGTGAGAGAAGGTAATCCTTCATGTCCACTACAATCATTCTCTCACTACTGATAACAGAACAAAATCATGATCTCACCTTCTTTCTACTTCCTTTACTTGATCTGCTGGCTTGTGAGGCAGATTTTGGTGGCATGGCTTCAAGAGTGTCATCTCCACCTTCCTTGTCATCTCCTTCATTATCTTCACCAGTCTGTGGTACCACAAAACATGAATGGAGTGAAATAAATTGTATGCTGAAGCATGCTGTGGTTCCTATGCTTTGTTCTAGGAAAAACCTTTGTCCACTTGCGCTGTCTTAAATAATAATTTTATTATTACAGGTGACCAAACAAAGGCAAAAACAAAGAAAAACAAATTTAAGTGACTAGTTTCAAGAAGCAAACTTGTACTTTTTGTGGCAGTGAACAAAAAAAAAAAAAGGCTCTCCACCTTCCTACAATGACTGCAAGTTTAGCAACACAAGCTACACATTCAAACAAAAACAGTCATACACTTTATTTTCACCAAACCAATGAGATTTTATTTTGCCAGAACCAAAAAAGGCCACTTTCAATAATGAAAAAAAAATAATAATAATAAAAAAAAATCAATGTAAATTCTCTACATGATCATTAACTACAATATTAACATTCCAATGTTTAGTTGATTTCCACTAAAAATGTGATACTCCTATCTGGATGGCTTCTCATTGAGAACGTTATTTTTTTGTTCATTTTCTTGCAGCGGACAGCTGCAAGAACATGTCAATTAATTTTACCCCATCTCCATTTGTTTCATCAACAGCTGGTGCTTCTTCAACAACCACTTCTGGAGGTTTAACTTTTCGTCTGGGGTAGAATGACTTGGAGAGGGGTGACAGGTGGTCATACCTAGTATGCATGACACGCACTGCCACATTTCCAACAGAAAGTACTCTAGGAATTTCCATTGTGAGACCCATCTTTTCAAACGAGAAGGACTTAACCCTACAAAGATACAGCAAGGAAATATTATTCAACACAATCACTGTGCATAAAATTTGCAAAAAACTTAGGCAAGAAAAATGCTAAGATGACTTTTATGGATGTGTTCAATGACTATGCATTGCATTATTTTTTTTTACAAAGTTCAAGGTGGTCGGTATTAATTTAAATGAGATGGTTTTGATATTGATGATGATGGTGATAATGATGATAATGACAATAGCAGTGGCAATGACAACAGGAATAATATAAGAATAAAAGCAAGATTATTTTTGACAATACCTGTCATGATGAGAGTGACAATAGGAAGGATATTGAATGGTTGACGCAGCTTTCAAAGTAAAGATGACCAAAACATAATGGAACTATAAAATGATTCAAACTTGTGTGATGGTGATGATGACCTTTTGAGCCATCAGTTTTCCTTTTCCAAATACCTTGGATTCTTCGCTATGTTTCCCCACACACAAACTGCCACATTTTCTGAGGTAACAGAGAACTGTAAGTTCTGAGTGTCAGGGTCCACATCATCTGAAGCATTCTAATTACATAATAACATAATTACTATTAATAGTACTGCAGAAAGGGTGGAAAAATAACAGCTATTTAGGGTACATGACTAATTTATTTTGTAATTTTACATATACAATAATTAATAATAATAATAATAGTAATAAGTTGAAGATATTAATAATATTAATAATACATGTAATATTTAAATAAAAATAATATAGTTAATCAATCATCAACCCCTCAACTACTTTTCAGAGGTAATGAAACAAAAAAAGGAAACATTTTTAAAAATAAAACATTACAGGATGACAATCCCAGCACTTCAACTGTCTTAATTCACAATTTTGGCTGGGGCCAGAGCAGGCCTTCATCACAGGACCTCCAGATTACAAGGTTAAATAACCTCCTGATCTCCCGACCATGTTGCCTCCCATAAATACATGCATATGTGTGTTAAAAATAGAAAGAAATGTGCAAACTGTATTCTGAATCTTCTTAATCTATCTCTACCTGCAGTAGATTCATGGTGGCTTCATCAAGTTTATAGCTTATCAACTTTTCAAGCTGCATGATGGACTGCAAGGAAGTGAAAAAAGTTTACTGTAAAATATATAAAAATTCAACATGAAAACCATCTTTTTGGTTCAAATTGGATATGAAAGCAGTATGGTAATTTAAAATGAGCAACTTAATTACCAAAAAAAAATTAGTAGGTAGTTAGAAAACAGGCCTACATTAGTATAGGGTCAATTGATCATCTTCTTTGATTGATTGAGGGGGGAACAACCCTAATAAATGCCGTTTGAGCAATGCTATGTATAACATTAAGTCCTCCCGGAAATTTGAGGATCCTCCTAATTTTTAACCTATTGAAATGCAAACTTTGTTCAATACCCTGCTTTTTATCTGCAATGTTCCAGAACAATGTCATGTTTCCCAGAAAAATCTCAGAGTTTCTCGATTCCCAGTAAAATCTCTAGATTCTCCTGGAAACAGGCCTTGTTAAAGTTGAAACCCACTGTACTATTGAGCACCAGTACACCCTAGAATCCTGTCACAGAATGGCCGTGATTCCTAACCCCAGAACTAACAGTTAACTGATTTTGTAACTATGGGAGTGTAAGGCCTGTTTTGTTTTGTTTAAGGTATCATGGTAGGTGGATTTTGACGAAAACTAGAAAAAAATTTTTTTTTGCTTTTCAAATTGAGTAGACTGAGATAAATATTTTGCAAAAAGAATGGGAAAAAAAGCTTTTTTACTTTTTAAGATAAAGAGAAAAACTATTTTTGAATCTCATTAACCCCTGACGGTCTTTTGACAAGTTCCTGTCATCTCTAATTAAAATTTACCGTCGGTTGTCACCTGTAATGCGAATGCGGTGTGATAGTTCATTTGGACAAAAGAGACGTACACGCGAACTGTTCTTGATCCGGTTGTTTTTATCGCTAGTTGGCTTTTGTTCTTGACAAGCTTAGCTTTTGAAGTTCTTAATGTCCGGATGAAAACGCAAGAAAACGTCTTGTCCGTTTGTGTCTTCGAAGAAGCCGAAGAGGCGAAAGTCTGGAATCAAGGAATTTTGTGTGGAACAAGCAAGATCTTTGGCTCTGAGCGACCGTGGGTCGTCACGGTACTACAGCCAAGACGAATGGTTATTGGAGGACACTAGTCCCGCCAATAAAGCCGTAGAGCAACCTGCAACAAGTGCTAGTCGCACAAAAATATTGCTAGAGAACGAACTGGTTTTCGTGCCAGAATTGAAGACGTCTGTTTAATTCAAGTTGTCGTAAGCCATTGTTGCTGTAAACTGACCCGTGCCGACATCTGTCAATGCTTCATTAAAACTTCTTACATGCTGGGATTTTTAACACCTAATCACAGAAATCTCACAAAACGTTTTTCGTCTTTTTCTCGATAACATAAAACTGCATATAAGGGTGAACATTTTTAGTTCGTTTACGCGCGTCTTCCGATGGAATTAGCTGAAAATCGGCAGCCATGTTCAAGGATACTTTGTTCGAAAAACCGTGTCGGGCTTTGTTTAATTTCGCTTCCGTTTCCGAGTTATGGCCTCTTTTGTACAAAGGAACGTCCGAATGGACAATATCAAACTTTAGGAGGTTGTAAAAAAAAAACCAAACCGCATCTGGAAAATCGCAGACACGGTTTTTGAGGGTGATGTGTGAGAAAACATTTCCGATATTAATCGCGCCGATCCGATAATTTTTGCGCGGAAACGAACCAATTTAAGCGAAGCAGTGTTTCTGGGCATTTCTTTTAATATCACTGCAACACTGACTTTTTAGAAAATTTCAGAGATATGATTCATTGTACTGTATAACTATTAAGCTTTCAGAAAATGTATAGGTTGATGAGGTTTTCTTTCAAAGCGTCAGCGTAAGGGCGCGATTTCCAAACAGTCTGTCAATCCACCTACCATGATACCTTAAGGTGGCTCAAACCGGTTTCAACACTTTCAAGAAACTCACTTATTGGAACGATTTATACTACAACACTGTATCACATATTAGCAATGTTGTGGTATCATATGAAACAGCAATTATTGCTGAATAAAAAGCGGTCATTATTGTAATGCAAGACATAACCATGGCAACGGGAATGTCTTGTAAAAACAGCCTATATTTTGGCTTTAGTTGCTCATATCTCCAAAACGAAGTCAGTGCCCCCATTTTTTATTGCTCGAAAGTGATCAACAGACCAAGATGAAACTTTTTGCAAAGTTTAAAAAAATTCTGTGGAGCAGATTCAGAGCCTTCTTAAAAAATAAAAAAAATTAAGGTGGCTCTGAATCCGCTCCACAGAATTTTTTTAAACTATGCAGACAGTTTTATCTTGATCTGTTGATCACTTTCCGGTAGTAAAAAAATGGGGGTCACCGAGTTCGTTTTTGAGATACGAGCAACTAAAGCCGAAATATAGGGCGTTTCTACAGGGCTTTCCTGTTACTATGGTTATGCATTACATCACAATAATGACCGCATTTTATTCAGCAATATTGCTTTTTCATATGGTAGCATAAAATTGTTACTACACGATAGTGTTATAGTGTCAATCTTTCTGATAAGTGAGGCTCTTGAAAGTGTTGAAAGGGGTTTGAGCCACCTTAAGCACATGTAAGTTGTGGTCTGTTTCTTTCTCACTCCTTGCTGTGATTCAGTCTTTACTGCAAGACAGAGTGAATAAACTATCTATAAATTAACTAATCAAAAACTTTTGCTAACTTTTGAAAATTCATACCTGTTTGAGCCTCTGTATGTCATCTTCTGTAAAGCCTTCCTCTTCAGAATTAGATATAAAGTTCTCCAGTTCTTTGATAAGCTTTAAATTGAAAACAAAGAAACAGTTGAATACAGGTTGGTATTATAAATTAATAATTATCAGTCATAAAACTCTTCAAAAATGTATTCTGCACAGTGACAACACTACAACAAGGAGCACCATAAAATCTTAGCAAATCACCTTCAAAGTGTCCTCTCCTTCTTTGAGCACCATATTAAATGCTTTAATCTCATTGTCGTCCCGCCATAGGTTCATGTAAGTGTTAAGTTCACTCGTGCTGAGCAGATCAGGGCTTCCATCACACAGCATATAACGTTCCCACTGTAAAACCATAACAAGGTATTTGATATATTTCATTGGTTGCCCAGTACCCATGGATACTAATGTAACTTGACAGTTCTTTAAAGGTGTCCACTAGTTTTGAGACATTTACCTCTTACTAACAAATTTCGAGGTCCATACTGTAAGTTACGGACCGAGTTTTTGCCTGTTCGCTTATGGCCTTACAGCACAAACCAAGAAAACAAGGTTTGTAAGGTTTTTTGTTATATCTCTGAGGTTAATCAGGTACGAGGAAAAGGAAACCTTCAAATTTAGCGGGCCGTACAGTGAAGTATGGCCAGCTAGATTGACCAATCACAGCGCACATACTAACTAAGAGATGTAATAAGGTGGGTTTAATTTGTGTTTGCGAAGGTTTTGTTTCACTTCACTCCCACTAGATGCGATTCTTGACAGAACTTGTGCCACTTTCTAAGCCAATGAGAAGCAAAACAAAACCCAATCGCTAGTCACTTGCGCGCACTTTTCAACACAATTGAAAACCATTCCTGACTTACTTCAGAACTTAATTCAGGAAAATAAACAAAAAGGTTGTATGCCTTGTGTTAAGAAGTTGCATGTTAAATGCCTGCTACATTTTTTGCACACCTTTGCCTTTGCTCTCTCATTTTGTTGTAGATTTTTAAGCTGTTGAGAATTATTTTCAATCCTCTCTTTTAGCTCATCCACTTCAGCCTGGTGCCTTGCACTCTCCTAGAAGAACATAAATTAACAAAGTCCAATTCAATTTTTGCAATTATTTAAGATTAAATTAGAGAGGGCTCTCTTTGCCTTGCATTACCCTTTTAAATGTTGACTTATATTCTGGGGTATTGGATTGTCATGAAACAGCACAAAATTTATAATTTATAGATCAATCATTAGTTACATTGTAAAATGTTTACTGCTCTCAATGTCAGTGGCTTCATAGCTCAGTTGGTTAGAGCATCGCAACAGTCTCAAGGTTCACGGGTTCAAACCCCGTTGAAGTCCTGAATTTTTTCAGGCTTCTTTACACAATAATTGCATATAGTTGCATTCACAACTGTGAGGATCAGTCTTCATTTGATTTCATTTGCGCAGTTCATATGATTCACTTCATATACGTGACTCACAAATCCAAGTTGTTATAAATTAAAAAGTTATGAAATTAGATTTTGTCATCACTGACTACTCTTGATCTTTTTAGTATGTTGGGATACCTGTTGTCTAAGTCGCTCCCTCTCTTCCCTCTCCTGCCTCTCTCGTTCTTCCTTTTCTCTTTGTTCCTGTTCAGCTTGGAGTCTGGCTTCCTCTGCAAGCAACATTTTCTTGTAACAACTTGTCAAGTGTAATGAAGACTATGAATATTTGAGCCTCCA
Organism: Galaxea fascicularis; assembly: GCA_948470475.1. Taxonomy (NCBI): domain Eukaryota; kingdom Metazoa; phylum Cnidaria; class Anthozoa; order Scleractinia; family Euphylliidae; genus Galaxea; species Galaxea fascicularis. The sequence continues at coordinate 29,380,219 of OX419340.1, read as the reverse complement.
CTCTGGAACAGGGTTCATGGTATGTCCAAAACATTAGTGGAAAACAAAAAGATAAACTACTAAACTGAATTTCCTTCATATTTGTTTGCCAGGAGAATTTCATGACTACCAAGGAGACCTTAAAAAACCAGACGTCTCTGGGAGAATTAAGAGGCTAAATTGTCACGAATCTAATGTGTGGAATCAGCTCTGACCACCTGATTCAATCAGCAACCTAAATGTAATCATTTCAGTTCAAAATCTGATTTCAACTTTCTATGTTACTATTCTCCCATCATCATTCATCATTCATCATTTCACATCTGTATTTTTTTCACTCACCTTCCTCCCTAGCCTTCTTCTCTGCCTCTTCCTTTTTCAATTTTTCCTTTTCAGCTTTTGTAAGCTTGGGACTCTTTTTCCCTTTGGCGGCTGCTTTGGGAGGCTGTAATTTACAGATTATTAAATATTAGAGCATAACAACTACATGATCAAGTAATTTAAATTAACGAATCCATTATTGTACACCAAACACTCGTATGACAGAATGAATGGGAACAACCCTTGAACAAATGTTACGAGCTGTGGAGGACAATTTTGTAGCTGTGTCTAGTAGCTAAAGAAGTTACAAAATAAAGTTTAGGAAAACCACAAGGTTGACGGACCACACTTGCATAACAAAGTAGCCTGTTTCAGGTGGGCGAATGAGACAGAGTGAACGAAGAAAAACAAGATTAGTAGGGACTGGGAGTGGCTGGTGCCACCCATCCCAAACCCCTCTACTTTCCATTGGCTCACTCTGCCCACACTATTGTGCCCTGTTTACTATCTGAAAAGCCTGGAACAGGCTAAACTAAGCAAGTTACCAACTAAGCAAAAACCCATACTGACTGAGAGCTGATCATTTTTGTGAGTTCTAGATGAACCCATTGAAAGTGACTAAAAATTAATAGGAGATGAGAGGTAGAATATGCTGTCTATTCAAAATTACCCCACCCAACCAAACATGATCTCATGAACACAATCATTAGAGATGGAGATGGTACAGAAGTATGCACACCTTCCCCATAGAAGGTCAATGGAAATTCCAAGGTAGGGAGCTAGGGGAGGTGGGGGGGGGGGGGGGGAGGGGAGGATGTAAATGCAAATTTTTTTTTTTAAAGAAAAGTATGAAGCTTTACTGGAATTTCTGGGGGGAGGGGAGTGGGTGGGGGCTGGGATCACAGAGTAGAATGGAACTAATGCTAGTATAATTTAATGCTGGGGCCTGCCCAGATATCTTAATAAGATGTAACTCATTTACATTTTCCCAATAAATGATTGATTGGAAAAATGCAGCTAGTCAAAACTGTTTCGTTTTCTTTTGATAATTTGTTAATGAGTTCATATGGTGGATCCAAGAACCAATGAGTTCATATGGTAGATCCGAGAACCAATAATTTGAAGGTAATTACACTTAGATTTACGATTTTCAGGCTACTAATCTAAGGTGGCGTTTATGGGTTTGATAGCAGGAAGGGCTGTTTTACTCGAGAGAGTAACCAACAGCCATGTAAACTTGCTTGAACGCTTGACTGCAAGCTCTCCAGCCAAGAACGAAATATTGTTGGTGAGACTGCCTATGAAACCTAAACCACTTGAACTTTAACTGCAAGGGTAACATTATTGTCTAGAGAAAGAGCCCAAAACACAAATATTAAAGAAAATGGCAAATTTTCTCACCATCTTCCCGCCGTCCGGGTATGTTTGGGATCGGTGCTTGGTTACACGATCCGAGCACCACTAGGCACTAGTTCTCAGTCTACGTTCCACAAAAACACAAACAAAGATGGCGAAAGGTGAGGGATTATTTGACAATCAAGACAACAATTCGCCTGATCTCGATCAGTATGCCAAGGATGCTCTGGACGAACTTTTCAACAAGGAAGAACAATCCTACGAAGAGTTTTTCCAGGGTTTTACGTTTTTGAAAAAAGGTGAGGAGGGCCACCGTGGTGATGTCTTGTCAATCCCGGCCCATCAAAAGATTATTCGTCTAAGAGGTCCTTTTAAAGTGTCGTTTGGACAGGGACTACCTCTGAAGGAAGTCAAACTGCTTGTCTTGATCAATTTTAGAACATTGCATGTACAGATTAATTGAGCTTAATTTAATTAATTAAGTTAAATGAGTTATTACAGTGGATGCACCAACATAATGCACCTGTCAATTGAAACCCCCACCCCCCACCCCCCCCCCACTCCGGGGAAGTATGGGGCATTAGCCTTGGAGTAGAAAAAAAATGTGATAATGCCCCATATACATGGCTCCTGTTTTCTTTCTAAACCCCAAGTAACGTGAAAAAATTCCCCCACCCCTGGGACAAACCATGTCAGTTGGAATATTAAACATGAAATCGGCGCTCAACTTCGAACAAGCAAAAATCACTGAAATATCCACTGAAAATCAACACAAGAAACATGCCGTCAATCTTAAGAATATTTACTTCATCTTAATCGATTTTAAAACTATAATAAATCACTCTTGAGCTCTCAGTTTAATTGGAAAAAATATAAATCAACACGATACCTTAATGTCATCCATCTTGAAACCGCCTTTGGGAATGAGAAAGCACATGGATACGACTCACTCGCCTCAGTCATCGCTCGTCCACGAATGTCAAAACCTTACTAATCCCCACCCCACGGGCAAAACTGATGCAACAAAAAACAACAAATCCCCCACCCCCTCGGACACAAAAAGGTGCCAAAACCCTTAGTAACCCCCATCAATGCCCCATACTTCCCTGGGGTGGGGGGGGGTGGGGGTTTCAATTGACAGGTGCATAATACAGGGTTGCAAGGGACGGTCAGGGGAAAATCATAAAAAATAGATTGTTTTCATGGCCAGGGAAAAGTTGGGGAATTGTGTATCAATTAAATACCTTGAATCTGCAGGACTAATAAATGTAACATTATTTACAAATGATCAAAATAACCACTGATGTTGCTAATAATAATTTATTGGTATGAAACACAGATGGCACTTTTTTAATTGCCAACTGGGATACATTTTTTTTAGAGGATGTCACAGGAATGAAAACACATACCTCCCATATCGTTATCCAAAATGGTGATTTATGTCAAAAGAAGAAGACAAATGATTCTGCTGTAAAATACCCCTTGACACAAGAGTCTCAGCACTTGACAGAAAATGATGGCCTGCCTGAAGAAGTAAGTTTTCTGAATACTTGACCATTTCATTTTCATGCAGCAGGCAATTTATTGTAAGCTGGAAACGAAAAGTTTAATATGCACAAGGGGCTTAGATTTATCCCAGTGACATAACATTGTGTTTGATTTGCAGCTGTATAACATGATGGGAAAACAAAATGTTAGTCATTACCAGTAAAAACTATTAAATCAATTTATGTCTTCCATCAATTTTTCCTTTTTCATATCTCCCTGACTCACTTTCTCTATCAAATTTAAATATGGAAGTGTGTATAGCAATACCTATGGAAAAGGATTCATTCCTATTTCTAAAGCTGGATCAATCTTGACATCAGCAGTCCTATGTTCCAGTTAACTTTCAGAGTCTGGGCGTCGTAAAAGATTGTTAAGGGATCAGTGACAAGGATCTTCCCAAACTTTTTTACTCAACATTTATTTCGATGTTTCAGGCCAAGGAGCCACAACCAGTTGCAAAATTGTTGAGACATTCGCCATCAAAAACGTCTCTTCTTTCTCTAAAACGCTGCCGCCAACAAATCTGCGAGATATAATACACACCCCCTCCCTCTCCCCCTTTCAAAGTTGTTCCTCAAAGTTTCGAGCATGGTGCTGCACCGTTAACAACTTTGATAAGAGGGGGAGGGGGAGGGAAAGCGGAAGATCATGGAAACGTCATTCAAGGCCAAATGGCGTGCAGTGTCTCAAGTATTTTTGCAACTCGTTGTCTAATTAAGGTATAAAAGTGAACTTTGTTTTCTCTGGTATGAACGATGCAACAATGGAGCTTAGCAATTAATTTTGAAGAAGTATATTTCCTTATTATAGTCTTAGACATATTGACGTTCTAGTTCGTCAGAGAGTATGCAAAAAACTAAATTTGAATTCGTCGAATTTTCTTAACTTGCAGTTAATGACGTAACAAATCGGAGTGTATTCTTTCCTTTTGTTCCTGCAACTTAATAGACGCCCTACGTCTAGGGCGTCTAGACATAGACGCCCAACTTAAAGCGTTTATAAGATATGATAGACTATGACAGGTGTGAGACTTTTCAAGAGTTAACACTACCAGTAGAGAGCACAGCATAGTCAATGTTTAATGCGAAGTGACATTATTGACAATAGTATCGCGCCAATGCATAACTGCTTACATTTGATTTTAGCCGACAGTAAAGACCGCCCTACAAGACTACTAGGCAATTAATTTCATCTGACAACAGTGTGGTAATTTTGCCCTTTTATTTTGTAACGCAAGAACAATAGGCATGCTATTTGGTCATGAAACATTCTGTGATTGCGTTACTTTTTGAGTAAATGGCTTTATGAGAAAACTACTTGGGCTACTATCATTTCTTTCCAATCCTAAATAGTGACAAATGCCAAACAAGAACAGTGGTAAAACGATTATAAGTGTTATATGCATTTCCTTTGATTTTCTGACGGTCTACCATTTTAGCACGGTCTACCATCGAAGAGTAAGATATATGATATCTTAATGTATTTTTTAGTGAACGCAATGGTAGACCGTGCTAGAATGGTAGACCGTTGAATTTCGTAACAGTCCTTTGTGGAAATTAGTAAAAAAACGTTTCAATCAGTGTAACATAAACGATGCAAAGCATTGACAGCACTTTGGCATTTCATTTTATGTATTCTGCCGCTGTTTTCTAAGCAGCTGGATTTAATGGCACGCGATCACATTAGAATGTCGGTTTATGTGGCCAATTCTTTTACATCAACAACAGCTTATCTCCTCAATCTAGTGTCGGCTTTTGGCGTCATTTGAAAAGGTAAACCTCCTGCCTGACGGAGATTCACACTAAATGGCTTAGAAGCACGTGTTTACAGACCGTAAGAGCAAAAACGGAGTTATATAAGTAGTCTATATCGAAGCTTAAGAATGTTTTCGGCTTTGCTCCGTAAAAGCAGTGAAATACGCTCTGATTACGTCGTACGATAAACAGCACAAAATGAGCTTTATCCGCTGGCCATTTTTAATCAACGTGATGTAAGACAATGAAACCCTATTTGTTTTAAACACCTCATTAAAAGCAAAAACTACAATAGCTCTCGCCCAGATTCCCTAACTAATAAAGTGTCCATACAGGGCACTAGCATTGAGACAACCAGTTGCAAAATTGTTGAGACATTCGCCATCAAAAACGTCTCTTCTTTCTCTAAAACGCTGCCGCCAACAAATCTGCGAGATATAATACACATCCCCTCCCTCTCCCCCTTTCAAAGTTGTTCCTCAAAGTTTCGAGCATGGTGCTGCACCGTTAACAACTTTGATAAGAGGGGGAGGGGGAGGGAAAGCGGAAGATCATGGAAACGTCATTCAAGGCCAAATGGCGTGCAGTGTCTCAAGTATTTTTGCAACTCGTTGCAGCTTTCCAGAGTTCGTGACCTGAGACCCATTGTTGGAACACTTGTTCTAATCACTGGCTTTATGTTTCTAGGTGTTGGGACCTGGTTCAACAGCTTGTTCCATCCTAACAAGGACAGCTCAGTCATCTGGTGGATCATTTGTTCAGGTAAAGATCAAGGGTTTAATAAGTAGGATTAAAGTGTCAGTAGCAGAGCCACCCCCACCCCCCTAGGATCCAACTACTGCTTTGTATTCCAGTCTTCAAGTATTGTTTTGTTGCATTCCAAACCAAATAAATACAATAATAATAATAATAATAATAATAATAATAATAACAACAACTTTATTTAAGTCTCAAATCGTTCTAGCTGAACACGAGTGCTCTACTAATTGGGGAGACTATAAATCAAATTAACTCCAAAGGTTTTGAGTCAGTCATCTTTCAGTAAATAATGCATTAAATATGTACTTTTCAGTCAATAAGCAGCAAGTCTTTGGACCTTTCAGGTTGATAATTTTGTTGATTGTGAAGATGAAGCAACTGGCAGTGATGATGACAAAGAGGAAGAACAGACACTTTACCCTTTCTTAGAAGATGACTTTCTTTTATCTGAGACTTACTCTCCTTCAGTACCATTAACTCCCAGCAAATCAAAGACAAGAGAAATCAAGGATACCAGGATTCAGCACCCTACAAATCTATGCACTGACACAGATAAAGAAATGCTTGAAACTATAGGAATAAGTTTTCTCTCAGGTATATATGAACCTAATTAGTTGACTATTACTTTGTAGTTCTATGCTCCTTTTATCTATGCTTTGACAAAGACATCCCCAACATCCCCAGTTTACCAGGTATACATCATCTGTTAGTTATCAATATTATTCACCGAAGTGGAAGTACAGTAAACATCCACCACTTTCACTGACACTGCGGTATATACCACACAAGCTGAATAACTAGCATTTATTCAAATTATTTCCTCTTTGAAAACCGAAACGGGAGGCCATCTTGTTTCTCTTCAGCTGCTCAGAGGTGAATAGTGCATTACTAATCACCTCCAAGTTAACCTATCAGAAAGCGTGAAAAGCACTATTCACTTGTGCGGTATATACTACAACAATCTTTCTTTATTGAGTTCAGGATTGAACATTTTTAAGTGCCTGGAGCTCAATGTTTAAAGTAGAAAACTGAGACCGAACAGTTCAGTGAGTTGACTTTGTTTCTTTGGTGGCTATTTTAGGAACATTGTGTGACTAATAATTTTTTGGCAGAGAACCACTACCACTACCACCACCGCTGCTGTCAACATTTATAAATCGCCATCGCTTTGCTTGTCTGTGTTCACATCTATGCAGATGTATTCCTTTGAGTACAGCTATTTGCTGTTATTTACCAGTTGCCCTGTTGGAACTTGTGTTTTCAATGTTTGAGAAGTGAAGTGTAACAGTTACCCAGCTTCGAGTTTGTCGTGATTTGGAGTTGACAGTCTGTTAAAAATATTAAACAAATTCATCTTGTGTGATCCTGTCCTCAATTCTCATGACCACTCTGTTTTATGAAGTGTTACTATTAGAAGGAGAAGTTTGATGCTGATCACTCTTAGGGTTTGATGGGTTAAATATAAATAAAGATCATTTCAACCTCTGTTTTATAATTTGTCATCCAGAGGGTGCTTTAAGCCTCCCAGGGGAGGTTGAGGAACAAGAGACAGCTACGCAACAAGGTAAATAGATACCACATGTATATATACATACATAACAGTATTTTGTAAACCCATTGTGAAGCCTGGTAGCCATAACCCCCACAGCACATTATATTGCGTGTTTCAGTGACCCTTGTAAGGTGAACTGAGCATCATGTTGGTCAATTCATGCTGAGTGTCACAGTCTTACCCGTCTTTATTTGAGGCTGGCCACTCATTACATAGTCTGACAGAGCTCACCATCACCCACTTTGCTAGCCTTTGAGACAGTCAACTGTAACGTAACAGAAATTTAGCTTGTTTCACAGGGACCAAACATTTTCTTTTATCTTCTTTCTTAAACAGACTGCTGTGCCTCCAAGGCAGTTATCAAGCCAAACTTAAGACAACTTCAAATCTCCACAAGAACAAAAAACACTGGTGCAAAGGATAACTTCCTTAATATGGTACGATGCATAGGAACATTTCATTTTATTTTTATTATAATAATAGTATCTAACTTCAAGTTATTCACAGAAGTCTAATGCAGGATGCTCCAATTGATTCTCTGTAGACACTTGTGTTTCCACACCCTTTTAAACATGCATGATCTAGAGAGGAGTAGCTGGTAGCTAGCATGGAGCAGTATTATTCCTAACCACTCCATGGAAAAACTGTGTCATTACTTATTATACCACTACAACTTAAAACCGATATCATGTTTGAAGTTTTCTGACGTATTTCTCTTCCATTTTAATTTCACAGGAAGCTGAAGGTGCAGATGAAGTGCAACCCTTCACACTTGATCCAAATTTTGACTATGATAATGTCACCTTAACACCCAAATACAGTTTTCCATACAAACATAAATCTTGACTCTCACACACTATACCTTATATTATTAGTTACCAGTATTATGTGACAATTTTGCAACACTTAAACTCAGTGAATTTAGTGGGTCTTCAGAAAAGAACAAATACAATAACTTGATGTTGCCAAAATTTCATATCATAGGTACAGTCGAACCTCGATTATCCGGACTTTTTTCTCTGGTCCCAATTTTTTCATGAATATTAATTAGTTGTGATCTTGAAAACTCAAAGTCGCAAAAAGCCCAATAATCCTTTCAAAAGACTTTTGAAACAGCGTATTATCCTGTGCGCTTTTTAAAATTCGCGAGTGCAACGAGACAAAGAAATATTCTAATGCGATCAGATGATATATGCATACAGGCTGTGTAGATTTCACAATTAAAATGATGTTTTCTTTGCTGTATACCTTTTTTTTACATGTCTATCTCATTAATATTCATATTTTCAATTATCCGGACTATTTACGGAGGTCCCGACGAGTCCGGATAATCAACGTTCGACTGTACTATCATATTTTTTGAGCATTAAGTTCACACGTTTTCCCCTGTTTGTAGGTAATTTGTATTGATTCCACCCCCTAGACCCACCAACAGTTAATGAACATTGTAGGGAAGAGGGAAAGTCCAAAGCCAAATATTTAAAGAAAACAAGAGGATAAATAACTTATTTGAATAATCTTTCAGAAGAAAGGAGTCCAGACAAAATAAATTAATGAAACTGTCCATGAAAGGGGTATGAATATTTCCTAGGACAGCATAATATCAAAAAAAAAAAAGATGGATGGGTTACCAATTATTGGTTGACATCCAACCATCATGTTTTTGTTACTCCACTTACAATTTAATTTCACAAAAGAGAGTAATGTACATTGGATACATGTGGCAACTTGTCAACTACTGTACATAAAGTAACATACCTTTTCCTTGTCATTTTATGAATAGATAAGAACTTTGAAGTCATTTTAATAAAAACTTGAAGCAAAAACTGCAAATGTGGAGCATTTTCCTACTGGAAACAACTCAGTTCTTCCCAAAACATTGTTTATGTTATGTCCAGTTGATTGTATCTGGATGTGAACAAAAGACAGAAACTGCAGACAGGATGTATTTTGTCAATGAACAATCAAATTTAGAAGTTGGAGTGCATGTTACATAACAGCTCTGACAATTAAGTAGGTTGGTTATCAGAGTTTGCATTCTGCTAAATCTCAGCCACTGAAGTTTTCTCACTGGAGAACATCTGAATGCACTTGTGAAACAAACTTGGACAGACTGCATTCTATTCGGTCAACTGTTTCAAACCATATCCAGATTGGGTCAGATTCAAAGCCCAAATAGAACACTTCCAATCCACATTCACCACTCTTTCAAATGGCTGCTGGCAGCTTTTTTAGTTACGTACCCTCGGCCTTTGAAAGTTATTGAAAGGGCTGTGTAACCAATTTAATACAATTCAACACAAACAACAGACAGGCAAAAAATGTGTGAACAAGTTTTAATTGGTTTTGTACAGAAATAACAGCAGGCTATGTTGATGGATGCCGCCTAAGAACATAACAGTTATAAGCTTGACAAGTACAAAGTCTTGTTATCTCATGTCTACAGTCCCAACTTGGTTCGACGCCAATGACGTCTCTTTGCATTATACCTAAAGTCAGATAACAACAACATGAAAGGTTATGATGAAATTTTACAACAACAGCTAATTTATGAAGGACCAACAAATTACCAGCTCCCAGTTGTTACTACCAAGACAAACCAGACTTGCAAGACGACACAAAATTACTGTTAACAGTACTTATTTCCAGTATACTGCATGGCTGTGCACTGGTGGTGCCCAGTTACCCCTGGGGACTTTCCTTTGTCTTTGGGCAACCAGGAAATATTAGTTTTTGCACCAAACGTTTATGCTGAACACCTTGGGACCTTGGTGTCCAAAACTCGTTCACGAAAACCTCTGGCTCATCAGTTTTACTACCAACTTGGTTGTTAATGTTTTCACATGAAGAGCTCATTTTTCTCAACAATTTTGTCCAAGATTGTAGTACTGTATATATGAAAGTGAAATCTACAAATCACACAGTGAAAGCTGCACTGGCATTGCAGAGGTCACAGGTTTTAATCCTAGGCTTTGCTTTGTTTTTGACACTGCTTAATTGTGTCCTTAAATATATGAGGGTCAATCACATCTTTAATCTTACACCAGCAAATCACTTACATGACTCATATATTCATTCTTTTATCCATCATTCACAGGTTTATTGGGTTTACCTCAGTATAAGAACCTGTGAAGGTTTTCTTTGTTTTGCTGTAGACTGTTGTTGCAAACCTTTTGTTTTCTTTAGTTATGTCATCCACACACACAGGTTCTTACACCAAAGTAAAGGCCAATGCAATGACCAGCTCCCAACTGACTTTTTAACTCAGTTGGTAGAACGGAACAACTACAGAACAAAGGCCCACTTTGGTCCACCTCATTCACCTGACTTGTGTTAGAAGCTTTTGTATAACAAAGCATATAATAATAGCATGTAAGTAAATGACCCTGTATTCCACAGTTTGGAGTGGTTTAGACAGCTACATAGTTATTGTTGTTGGCCAATTCCCATTGATGAACTTATTTACAGATGTCCAGCAGTAACCCAATAGGCTATTTCAAGGTATTTAAAAGTTAAATAACAAAGTGCTACTCATTTGTTAAGTTATTTTCTGTGGTAAAGCAAGGACGAAAGTAAGTTTATTTCTGGTAGAGTGGTGTGCTGATCACTGCTTTACATACCACCGGTATGTGACTAAAATAATTGTTCTGTTATAAGCAATACGACTAAAATAATTATACTGTTATTTAATGATGATAATAATAAAATGAGCCACCACGTTCAAATAAAGTCGATTAGGCTACAAAACGACAATTGAGATTGTTGACTTCATGAAGCCCAACTCGAAACCAAATCGCTACATCATGTTTTTTTACGGTTAGTAAATACATGTATCTCTGTCAAAAAGTTGTAATATTACTGACTAGAAATCTTACCTAATGGTATTCCCAGTCTTTAGTCTTACCCACTGGGGGATGGGCCTATTCTGTTTCATCTTCTTGCCCAGTTTTCTCTTGATTCGGAAACTTTTATGGGAAGGCTAATGAAAGAAAAGTAAGGCTCAACGATCACAACCACCACAAACTTTCGTTGATCCTGGTGACCGCAATTCATCGCCATCTGATGGCAATCGTCTCTCAATCCTATTGCTCATATCTTATTTGGTCAACTGACGATAACAAGAATTCACAGTTGGCTCCAGTCTCGGAAAGTTTGCTTTCTGACTTACCATGTTCAACGAGGACTCGTTCCCTCTCAAGATGGCGGCAGAAAGGAAGAACCAGATGAGAGTGAACTGGTACCGACCTTTCCTATCCCAGAAATCCCTACCATAGTTGTTGTGAAGCGGCCATTTTGAAATTTGATTTGTTGCCCTCTCCCACGAGTGGGATCATGGCGCCCATGATGCCTTCAGCTGATGCCTTCAGCTGATGCCTTCACAGGCGGCCCAGACATTGTTTGTGATTTAAATTTTATTTAGCCCCCCCCCCCCCCCCAATCGCAAAAATGCTGCGCGGTCCCTGTTTAGAACGACTCAGCTGCCACAAAGACTTCAAAATAACACAAGTGCAGACTAAGGTAAGCTTCTTTTATTTAAATCCTTGACTACAAGTTGAATTTAGAGCGATTTTTGAACCATTTTCATACATTCTCTTAAATGGCGCAACACTGTCACGTATGTAAATCGCAAACAACGTCTGGGCCGCCTGTGATGCCTTCAGCGTCTACAGCTGCGTCTAAGCCCACTTTGGGAAAGAGAAAGGGCCTAGGAACGAATCCAACTTAATTGAAAATTAATCAGATTGAACTAAATGGTTACTCACATAAAAGGGTGGCTCTGAACTCCATGTATGGAATTTATTTAAACTTTGCGAAAAGTTGCATCTCATCCTGCTTATCAAAATTCTATAATAAGAAAAAATTCACCGTGCCGTTTTTGAAATATAAGCGCTTAAAGCTGAAATTAAGGGTGTTTTTAGCAGGTTATAGTGTTGCTATGGTAACCTATAGTGTCACAAAAATAATACCAACGTATTCACCAATGATTCCATCGACTGATAAAGAATGGTAATAATGACCCATCAAAATCTACGTCTTGGAAAGTGCTGGAAACTGTTTTGAGCCACCTTAAAACTCAAGGAAATCCCATACAAATGTCTCTATTTCAGAAAATACGTCCCTCCATTCCATACATAAGTCCTTAATTTTCACGATTTGCATAAGCCTTTTATTCAGTTCCTATTCAACTGAAAAGCCTCAAAGTTCGTTAGGTTACCATTTTTTGAGATACTCTTTCATGTGGAGGAAGCATTTTTTTTTCAATCGATAAAATTAACAAACTCATTCCCAGGCCCCTGCTCTTTTTCAAAGTGGGCTATTGCGACGATGAAGGCATTACTATCTTAGCTTCAAAATCTAAACATGAGTTGCAAAATTTCTATACGTACAGTACAAAAGCGTTAAAAAATTCCAAATTCGTAAATGTACTACAATTTGTGTAAAAACAAAAACAAAAACCAACACAGGTTAAACTGTTGACTCCAAAGTGACCTTTACGTTGGGAATCACTGACTCTAGGAACGCCTTGTCGCCACTCAACTGATCATTCACAATAGTGAACGGATTTATCCTTTCCAACATGGATTCCTTAGAGGAAAATGGGACGGTGTGTATCGCAACTGCTTCACAGTTTTTCATGAAATTGGAAGAGCATTGGACTCTGGCCTTGAAAGTGATCTTGTATACCTTGACTTTGCCAAAGCATTGACTTTGCCAAGGGATTTGATTCAGTTTGCCATCAAAGGCTTCTATCCAAACTCAAATGGTTCGGAATTGACGGTCCTCCTCTGCGCTGGTTTGAAAGCTATTTCGCTAGTCGTATGCATCGTGTTGTCCTAAATGGTTCCTCCTCCAGTTGGAATGTTGTCAAATCCGGTGTTCCGCAAGGGTCCCTATTCAACCTCATTCCCAGGACCTTTCCTTTTCTTTCGCTTTGGGTATCAATTTTTTTAGTGGGATGGTTAGATGGTGGGTTTCCCTAGCAAGAGACCTTGTTTTCTATCGTATGCCCACCCGCTTCAGGGCGAATTTTGTAAATAAATAAATGACTCAATGACTAAATGACTAATAAATGATAAATCACTAATAAATGACTAAATCAGTAGGGAAATTCCCCAGAGACCAGATTTGAACTGTGGATACGTCTGGGCAGGCACCGAACCGCAAAGCAATTCCTTCATAAATTAAATCGAAGAAAAATCTATCGAATCAATCCACGGACTTAAAACTCATTATATCAGGCCTTAATGATTGTGATGTGGTTGATTTGTAAGACAATGGTCAAATCCTCTTTAAACGTTACATCCGAACAGTGGACTAGAAATAATTGTCATGGATTTCATCTAATCTTTCACAGCTGTGAAATCATTTCGTCTCACGTGACAAGTTAATTAATCGTCACGCATCACGCTACTTCTTGGATAGAAGTGTTCCCACAAAATTTTAAATTACGATCGACTTGAACTACATTCTAAGCATAAAGGCGGTTCGAATAGCCAAAACGGCCGCTATAAAATTCGATAAGCTATAAATAAAAATTAAAGTCTGAATAAACTGAATACAGTGTACAACTTAAAGTTTTACTTGCTTGGACATCATATTCATATTTCCTGACTTATTTTAATGGGTCGATGCCTCTAAGACAAAAATGTTCTAAATCCGGATTAAAACTGAAGCAATATCTTAAACCAAAAATTTTCAATCAGTCTTTTCTAATGGGCGGGAGAGGACAATGTCAAATGAAGACAATGTTTAATTGAGTATGATAGAAGACATTTATGTTAAAAGTACCAATTAACTGCTTCTAAGGCAAGAGGGCAGTCCGGGATTAAAAAAATTGATAACAGGCAAAACCCGCCACACGGTAAGATAATCAATTCTTATGCTAGTATAGCTTTTTACAAACGCCATTCCTTAGTCCAGGACTTCAAACATAACATGATATACCTGTTCATCGGAAAAAATGTCTGCTGTTCCACAAACTGGTTTGCAAATCTTGTTACTCAAGCAGTCAATGTTCAATGTATATTGGTGAGTTTCAGAGTTTACCAATTCGTTGATTCGGGAACTCTTCAGTTTAATTCAAGTTCAGTTGCGGACTAAATGTATACAGTCGAACCTCTCCTTACGGACACCTCTCTAATATGGACAGTTCACTTGGGCCCGGGAAAATGCCCATAAATTCTTTGTAAAAATAACCTCTATAATACGGACAACGGACACGAAATCTCGGCCCCAGCGAGAAAATTCATACAAACTTAACCTCTTTATTACGGACACTCCAATCATGAGTTCTTATTCAACACGATTTCCTGTTTGTCGTTACATATAAAAGTGTAATCAATTGTCTCATTGTTCATACGATAACAGTATCACTTGTTTTCAATCAGTAAAAATTATATATCGACATGTCATTGCCATTTATCATCAATATTTCGAATTCTTTGAAGACTCTCCAGTTGTTCCTTTCCTTCTTTTACCTCTGTTCTTCTCGCCATTTTCACTTGAAAGACTATCTTTATGGACATGGACCTCAAAGACTTGTTTGGGCCAGTTTTGACTTAAAGAACACTTAATACCATTAATGGAGCCTTTAAAGTGACGTAATATTTATGGCCTCTACACAACGGACACCTCTCTAATACGGACACTTTGCTCTGTCACTTCGGTGTACATACTTAGCGACTTTAGTTGGTGTTGAGGTGCAACATGGCCACACTACTAAAACCTGTATATCGAAACCAGTAGTTTTTTTTCCAAAATATATAAAACTATCGTTTGGCCTCGAAATTTCAATCAGCTTGTATGTATGTAAGGCTAGCCATAGCTCGCGAATCTGATCAGTGAAACAATTTTTCTATTCTGCAACTTAATTAATAATCATTAGTTAGAAATCCAAAGAAATCGAACATAACTTTGTTAGCTTTCAATGAACTTGGGCAAATTGTAGCTGTATTAAAACGAACTGGAAAAATTACCAAATTTAACTGGTCTTTCCGCGTACTGAATTAAATTGCTTGTTTAGCTAGTGCCTCTGACCTTTCAAACAACAACTTCAACTGAAACAGTGGCGGAAATGTAATAACACTGGAGAAAATTAGATATAAAGAACTGCTTTTAATATAAGGGTAAAATCTCCAGAAAAATATCACACGACTTCACTAAAAGTGATCAAAGTTTTCATCCCCAGACTCAAAAGTGCGAATCAACTTTCGCACCGCATAAATAACGAGCAGCATTACGGGAATTACTACGAAATCTGTAGGTATGTAAAATATTCAATAGTCACACTTCAGGATGTTATTTAGAGTCAAAAGCTCGAACCACCTTCTATAGGTAAATAGGCAGTTCTAAACAACTTTTATTGACTCAAGAGTTGAGTCGAAAAGTTCGAAAAACGTTGTACAGCGTCATGTAATAAAAAGCACTGCGGGAACTAGAGCACTACCTGAGTAGTAACTAGCACTGAATTAAAATTCATCTCATTGGTCACACCTTCAAGATTTTATCCCGCACACTCCGCCAAATTATCAAACCGTAGAACTCGAGAGAAGGTAAAAATTAAGCATATTTAAACTACTTGCTGTTAAGTGCGTAACTGAGAAAAAGAAAGCTTTCTGATACTTAACAGCCGCTTTCGGCAAGATTTTAAAGAGGCCGAGAATGACACATTTCTGCATGTTCTATTTTAAAATATATACTTTTTGAGCGCTATAATCACAAACTAAAATCCGTCCATCTGGTGTTGTCGCTATTCCATTCGGCTTTTGTAGCTTGGTAACAGTTTTTCCAGTGAAAGAACCTTCCACTGAAAATTGAACAATTCGTTCATTGCCAGTATCACAAACAAGAATGTTGTGATGATTGCCACATTTCTCCACGCACAGAGCCCGGGGCCAGTTCAACTGTTCGTCGCCTCTGCCTTCTTCTCCAATCTTGCGAAGAAACCTCCCTGAACGATCGAATAATTTTAAAGAGTTGTTCTCCCCGTCACAAACAATGAGCTTGTCTTCATGAAATATACATGCAGTGGGGCCATTTAGTTTCCCTGGGCCTCTATCTCCAAACTGAAACACTGATTCACCATCAGTTGTGAAGACCTGAATTCTTTTGTTGTAAAAATCCACCACAGCAACGCGTCCTTCATCGTCCATACAAACGTCCAGTGGACTTCGAAGTTCACCTATTCCTGTCCCCTGTTTTCCAAAGCATTTTACAGCTTTCCCCGTGTGTACATCGAACTCCTGAATTCGATGGTTACCTTGCTCCGCCACAAGTATGTTGTCGTCATTGATGTATGTTACACCAAATGGATATATCAACTGCCGAGCTTTCGGATCACTGCAGCTGAATTTTCGCAGATACTTTCCTTCTTTATCGAACATCAGGAGACAGTGTCCACCGTTGTCAACTACAGTGATCAGCCCTTTACTGTTCACAGCAATCCCAGATGGATGTTGAAGAGTTTCTCCTTGTAAATCCAACTCGCCCACAACTTCAAGCCGTCGCTGCTTCACCTGAACAGCGAAAGGACTCTGATGAAGATTGTCCCCGTTAACTGTCACTTTAACGTTGTACGAGCCTGGCACTTTAGGAGTAAACCTCACCAGATAATTTCCATCTTCCTTCTTGCAAGTCAATAGACTTTGTACTTGCTCAGCGGGGTCCACACAAACTTGAACGTGTAATTTGCCTTTAGCTTTACTTGCAAGTTTTGGACAGACGACAAACTCTGCTTCTACGCCAGCTTGGAAATCTTGAGTCAGTCCCTCAACTGTAGATCCACGTAAGTCTGTTGCGATGGCTGCCACGAAACCAAGCGTCAAATTTTCTGGTTTGGCAGTCGAAACAAACTTCACAAATGAACCAACCGTAAGTTTTGGGACGGGGATCTTGTTTAAATCTTCAAATCGCTTTGCTAAGTTCTTCTTTATTGCCATAATATCTGAACTTGAGCTTCTTTGAACCAGACTGCTGGCAAACTCAATTGCTTGATTGATTTGCTTCACCAAAGAGAGAACGTGTGTTTTAGCGTCGTTCAGTGTCTGCATTCGCGACGAACGTTGGTCCTCGATCGCCGTAATCGCCTCCCGCTCGTGTTCTCTAATCATGCTTATCATTTCTTCGACTGTTTGGGAAACTTTAAGTTTAGCAGCGGCAGAGTTAGTTTCCAGATCAACAACTGTTTGCTCAAATTCACGAATTACATCGCTTAAAAGTTGGCTCTTTTCTTTGATCAACTCGGCTGCCGCCACGACTTTCGCTTTCTCGCCATCAGCTGCTTTGTCAAGTGGATCAAAAGAATGATTCCTATGATCGGTAACAACACAAACGTGACAGACACAAGTCTGGCAGTCGATGCAGAAAAACCTCGTTACTTCTCGCTCGTGGTACTGCTGAGAGCAAAACGATTGTCGCTTGAGAAGAGCCTCGTAGTCTTCCGCTTGAAAGTGTTTTATTGGTCTGACTTTGTGTCCTTGAAAGGCGACATTTCTCAGAAGCTCGTGCGCGTTTATGCAGTCAGGGCACATGAATTTTCCGCATTCAAAGCAGAAACTTGTCTCTGCGCTCTTTTTTCTGCAACTGCCGCAGTTGATCTCGCTTCCATCGCCACTTTGCTGTACAGCAAGAAGACCCAGCAAACTATTTTGGAGAAAACCAGTCGGTAAAATATCGAAGTTGTCGGGGACGCCAATTTGCGCTTGGCATTCGGGGCAGCGAAATTGTCCGTTTCGTTGGGTTCTTAGAGCGTGTTCCTTCAAACACTCGACACAATAGGTGTGCAGACATTCTATGGTTTTAGGCTTAGTGAAAGTATCCAAACAAATCGAACATGTAACATGTTCTTTTAAGTTTTTCAACAGCGATTCCATCACAAATGAGCACCGCAAATAAGTAACCTGGGAATAAATGAAACACACCAACCTATTCTTTAGTTATGATTCCGAGACAACGTAAATTTGATAGCGTCTCTCTTTATTTCAGTAGCCAATCAGAGAGATGTATTTTACGGCAACCTTCTGACCTTAAAGAAGTAGTTTTCACTGTCACAAACTTGTCTGGTAAAGGAAAGACGTTACATACAAGGGGTTGGGTATATTTTGGGAAGCAAATGATTTGTCAATTTATTAACGTTTTTGGAAGGCCAAGAACGTCTTGGAAGTTCGTGGGTTATAAATTTACTGCGGTTCAAAACTTTAGCTAAAGAGCCCAGGCGATTTAAAGAAAAAAGACGCGTTTAAAGAGGTCACACAAGGATCTCGAGACAAACAACTTTCCTACGAATAAATGGGCCGCTGTGCGTTGATTTATTTTGTGGAAACGTATAAGTTTGAACCCGAGGTATGCGGCGCCCCAAAAGGCGTGGCTTTTAACCCGTTTTAGTTTGAAAACAGGTGTAGATTTTGACCATTATGGTCTGATATCGGGTATGGCTTTTAAGGAAAACACAGGAGCGTACAGCCGTATGATGTCTCTCTCACTCGAAATGAACAATAGAGGTGAATTTTACCAATTCGTTTTTTTACTTCGACATTAATGCCAAGCATAATTGCGCTACAACAGAGTGCGAAAATTTGTAACCGGCCAGGCCAGGTCTGAAAACGGGCATGAATTTTAGAGGCCAAGTCTGAAAACGGGTGTGGAAAATGGCATGTTTTGGTCTTAACTGATAAGGTCAGGATTTAGAGTACCGGGTGGCACACCCTTACCAGGAATTTCGACGAGTTTCTCGCTTCCCCGCGGGGGGGGGGGGGGGGGTTAACTCATAAGGTGGTTCTTTAGGATGAGGGAACCAGGACACAAGTTCTATTCGGGAGACAGCAATGATAAATTTTAACTAAACTGATTAGGCGGCTTGCCACTGAAAGCAAGCTCTTTCAACATACTTTTTTATCCCATCAATTCAGTTTTATGTTTCAATTTTTTCACTTGTTGCAAACCGAACTTGGGCCGTTCTTGTAGCTCCACGGATGAAAAATAGCTACGTCAGAATGACGTTTTCAGAACCCTTGAGCCTCCAGTGCCTTAGGACAGCACCACTTTCCATGGTAGTTTCAATGGATCGTTTATAGGTGGAAAATCACTCCGAAAACGTAAAAACGGCTGGTAGTCAATGGGTTAAATGAAGTTGGCGTTATGTTGAGAATGACACGTGGGAGGAGTGGGGTCTGATCTAAACGTTTAGTCATCATCATCATCATCATCATCATCCCCATCGTCATCATCATCTTTATTTGATTTATACACGATAAAAAACATCAGGCATCATAAAAGTAAATAAATATTACTATTGAAATACACCAATCACTGCACACTGTGGGTTCACTCTAATTGGTGATCAAAAGCAAACTATCATTCAGGCCCACACTAGATGCGCTCGCGCAGGAGTCAATATTGCCATTGTCCGAGTTTTCCGAAAGCAAATAAGTAATAGAATATACTTGAGAACCAATCAGTAAGGTTCAATAAGGTGCATGGTGTGATAACCTCATTAGCCAAGCTTTCCCGGACAAACTGTTCTTAATAGCAGGGTTCGTATTTCTGAGAATTCAATCCACTTCTTACAGAAATCAATGTTATCGAACCAGTGCATTTTACCGAAGGTGTTCAAACTATTAAGTTAGGTCCCATAGATAAACTACTGACTGTTTCCACAGTACCATTCTTTATTCACAGTCAATGCAAGTCAATCTATCTAGGGGAAATTAAATAACTTTTTATTTTATTTTCAGTCATGGAAGAAGCCTTAAAACCAGCTACCAGCAGCACCAGCACTCCTGCACAAACAATGAATTCTTTGGCTACATGCCACTAAGAGAGGATCTCATACTCTCTTGATGCCATCACAATGTTTCTCGTTTGTATAACGAAAATCTCTTTGAATGCCAATTACATTAAAGATCAAACACAATAAATATAGCACTTTGACTCTCACCAAGAACATTTTTCAAAGATTAAAGTGAAAGAAGGGCCCCATCAAAGTTGAAGAGTTCAAATGTGGACACCTCGTAGAACACCAATGATATGTTGATGGAAGATCATGCCATAGTTGAACATTATCCATAATATGTTTACTTTCTGAAATCAGAAAATGAAAAACCATTGACAAATTGAGAACCTTTGAACCTTTTTTTAGAAAACCATAGGTGTATGGAAAAACAACGTAGCTTTGTCAAATTCATCATTTTAAGTATTTGCATCAATTCTTTTCCACAAAACCACATATAGACTATACTTTTCGCAGTTTTCAACTTGTACATATAAGCAGTAGCCACATGCATGCATATGTGCCTGCTGGGCACCTATTTTTTATAATAGTACGTGGCAAGGGAACAACAAACTCGCAGATTGTAAGAGGGATCGTATTTGGTTTATATTTGACAAATATCGATTTAAAGAAGCCTCGATAAAGCAGATATGGTCAGCATAAGCCAGACGAGTATCATCTGCATACATCCTTGGTTGATAAACAATTGGGTAGTTAATTATGAAGAATCATTAGTCGTTTCCACTTCCTTATTACCTGAAATCATGACCATGTCGCGTACACCCACGATGAAATTGTGGAATCAAACTAATGCTCACTAAAACGGCAAAATGAAAATGTATTTTGCGGGTATTGCAACCTCATATGATGTGAATATATACCTTCGAAGTCCCCAATGATAGTTACGGACTAAGATTTTTTCCGTTGATTTATGGCCAACGCGCTCCACAGTAACCGGGAATTCTGAAAACAGCGAGGATCCGTACGCACCGAGGAAAAACGAGGTTAGTAAGATATCTATTATCTCTCTGAGCGTCTGAGGTTAGTCGTGCGCGTGGGAAAGGAACTAGCTTAAGTCAAGGGCCACTTTCAAATAAAGCGGGCCGTACAGTGGATTACGGACCGAAAATTGACAATCACAGCGCGCGTACAAACTGAAAGATATGATGAATACATGTAGTCTATAATTGCTCAAAAACACTTGTAGAAAGAGTGTGGAACACTGCAATGTAAGTTCTTTTTGCCTCCAACCAGGGAATGAGGCATCACTTCAATTTTGGGAAGAAGAAGAAAAAAAAAAGAATAGGAAGAAGAGGAAGACGAGGGAGACGAGGGAGAGCTTGATTCAAGCAATTCAATTTGTCTCTAAACAACACTGTTAAGAGACAGATAAGTTTAGCCTGCGTGGCCGGCGTAATCGGGAAAGGGGAAGGGGAGCGAGGGAGGCGAGAAAAAATGAGGGGGATTGGGGAGAGGAGAGAGGGAACGCCTGCCACAAGAACCCCATTCGCTTCATTCCCGCCCAACGATTTTCAGTTAATCCAATTACTTTATCCGTCAATAACTGTCAATTCATCCACCAATCAAAATCAGACGCCGGGCACGCAGTAAGAGGGATTAAATTGCTTCAATTCTCAAGAGACTTACTGTCAGAAATTAGCCAATCAGAAATTTGCGTTTGCCAGCGAACGCAGAAATGAAGCGAATGGGGTTCTTGTGGCAGGCGTTCCCTCTCTCCTCTCCCCAATCCCCCTCATTTTTTCTCGCCTCCCTCGCTCCCCTTCCCCTTTCCCGATTACGCCGGCCACGCAGGCTAGTTAAGTTAAGCATGATGTCAAACTAAGGGTGTGTTCCTTTGGAACGATCCAGATCAGGATCGGTGTCTAAGATCACTCAGATCATGGCACATCAAAGGAACCGAGAAATCCACTCTGAGCGAGGCTTCTTCGGTTCCTCTGATGCGCCATGATCCGAGTGATCTTAGACACTGATCCTGATCATCTCAAAGGAACGCACCCTAAACACTTGTACTAATCTTAACCCTTAAAACCCTAAGAGTGATCAGCATCAAATTGCCCCTTGCAATATCAACGCTTTATAACAAAGTGGTCACGAAAATTAAGGACAGAATCACACGATGAATTTGCTAAATATTTTAACGACTTCTCCCCATTACTTCTATTGGAAATGTGTAGGGGTTACAAGAATACAAATTTTGATCTTAGGGTTTAAGGCTTATAACGTGGCTGCATAAACTGTACACTTTGCGGCATTTAGTTCTAGGCATTACAAATCTAATGTAATCGTTGAATATTTGCCATTTTCTTACAGCTTTTGAGTGTTCTTTGCACTTTCAATGCAGGTAGACATTTTTGTAATTAGCTTTTCCCACAGTTAATTTCAACACTGTGATATCTCCGGGGAATTGCCTCATCGAAAGTTACAAACACCTTAAAAGACAGATGACTAATTCTAAGGAATATCGTATTCTGTTTTCAGCAGACCTCAAATTCACTGGATCTTGTCTGGTGCAGTGTAATTGTAATTTGGAATCTTGATTAAATTAATAGTGTCATAATAATGAGTGACTTCCTGTTACAGTGTTACCATGATTATGGCATCACCCCAGCCCTTCAGGCTTGCACTGTTTTTCACTTGAAACAGTCTTCATAAGAGCAATTCATCGATTACTTCCTTTCTACCATTAAAAATAATATGAAATAATTCAGACACAGCTTTTTACTCCTGAGAATGATCAATACCTAATATCTCCTTGTATTAACTCTGCTCAATGAAACTAATAACGGTTGTGACTAAAAAGGACAAAAGGTCTTGATTGGTAAAGAAATTCTCGTCATGCTCATCATAGAAAATGAACAGTACTATGGAGAATACTAATGCTCGAACCAACAAAAGTGCTGGGAGGGGTGGAAAAGAAGCCCAAAGAAATTGCGTAATGGATCTAGAAATGGATCATTTTTCCTCTGTTCAGGAACAAACCTAACGACAAACTGCCTCATCCCTCAAAAAACTAAATTGGATCGAAATGGATAAATCAGAAAAGGCAGTGTTTGCTAAGAGGTCCGTATATTTGACATAAAATTATGTAATGTACCCTTTTTTGGTTGAGAGCCGCCAAAAATATTCTAAAAAAAATGGGTGGGGGGGGCAAAGGCCCCCCCAGCCCCACCCCCTGAGCGGTCCCTGTGCAAAGAAGAATCTACACAGGCAATGGGCGAAAGAAAAAATCGTGCAAACTGAAATCCCCCGGCCCCGCCCCATCATTTTTCTAATGGTACGTCCTTAGCCATTGCACGAAACAGGCGAAAGTTTAAATTCAAGTTGTACCTTGGGTTTACCTGGTTTCCCGTCTTCAGGTAAAATATGGAGTCTGGATGCCATTCGGTTTTCATCCTGTGACTATATATCATCATTATGTCAGAATTCGGGTTTAACATCGATTTTGTCGTGTCCAGAAAAAAAAAAACTTGATTTAAACATAATTTCGCAATTTTTTCTAACTCGGAGTTTGATAAGTTTCTCAACTTAATCTTTTTCTCTAACTGTCGCATCTGCAAACAGGTGGATTGTATTAACATGAAACTGGTGGGTTTAATTTTCTGTTGGACTGGTGTGGACTGATAGTCGCAAACCAATAGGGAGAACAGATTACCGAAACCAAGGGCAAACTTGAGTGAAAGAGATGAGCGGGGAAGGGGGGGG
This sequence comes from Galaxea fascicularis, assembly GCA_948470475.1. Classification (NCBI taxonomy): domain Eukaryota; kingdom Metazoa; phylum Cnidaria; class Anthozoa; order Scleractinia; family Euphylliidae; genus Galaxea; species Galaxea fascicularis. Next base: position 29,356,461 of record OX419340.1, on the reverse strand, counting down.
GGGGGGGGGGGTGGAGTGAGAAAGCAAAGAGATACGCTCCTTCAAGTTTCCCTTTCACCTGGGCTGTAGTCATCTGCCCTGGTCATACAAACGCTGTCAACGATACTGGGTTTATCGTCGCATTAAAGGGGGTGAAATGTAGCCAACATGGTATGAAGAGTTCGACTGAAAGCAAAAACTGGAACTAAAAAGCTAAGTGTTGACAGAACGAACAAGAGATAAGAGTCAAAAAATGTTCAAACAGATCTGATCAGCGGACAAGAAGTGATTTATGAAATAATATACATGCTGCAACACCAGCTTGAGTATAGTAAGTTGTTACTTCAAAAAAGCTACGCTGGCCGGCCGGAGACCGGTTGTTGCAACAGCAGATAACGTTATCCTGAGGATAAACTGCTATCCATGGGCCAGGTTGTTTAAAAGCCGATTAACGCTAAGTCAAAGATTGAAAATTAACCAAGGAGTTTATTTCTCCAACCAACATTTTTGGATTTATAGTCTCCCCAATTAGTAGAGCACTCGTGTTCAGCTAGAACGATTTGAGACTTGTTATTATTATTATTATTATTATTATTTATTATATTATACCCAAACGTTGTTCAACGCTGATATGCTGCAAACCTTTAAAAACAAAAAGCGGCGAGGGAAACTTCAAAGCTAAAAAAACTGAAACCAAAGTTTGTACTAATCCTGGATTAAGTTAATCGGCTTTTGAGTTTAAAACAAACGGGCCCATAACACTGCAACTAATACAATTTCACCCCCTGTATAAAGTTAACTGTTCTTTGAAAAACTGCGGCCAGCATATACTGAGTTATTGTAAAGGGTCGTCTGACACAGATACCTTAAAAAAATTATCAAACCAAGCTACGCGTCGATACTACGTACACGATTAAAAACAAAATTCTATATTAAAATGGGTTTTTAAACTGATTGATTACAAAAACTGTACCCGATACAACTATTTTACCAAAACTCACTGTGCTTTTTACGCCAAGAGATGCAAGTTCACGGCCCCAAGTTATTTACACACATGCGTTTTTTGCAACCTAGTTCTTCTCGTTCATCAAATAGCTTAATATCTATGCCTATAACGTAATCTACGACAATGATAACTCAGGGTCCCTAAGCGGGGGTTCCGTGGAGCCCCAGAACCCTGACGTTTTTGCCATGGAGCAACGGTCTGAACATTTCACTGCCTGGAGCTCAGTCTCACCATTTTTGCCTGGATCCCTTAACCAAACGTCATGGAGCCCCTAGAGCCACGATAAATTAATGCCTTTTATAACCCCTTTGGGACCCTGATAACTACAGAATACCCTGTGAGTTGTAGCTTTGTAGAAAAAATAATACAGCTCCCAAAATTAAAAGCTCTCTTCATTCGCAATGCGAGCAAGCTTTTCACTGGTTTGCTAAAATCCTCAAAAGGCCAAAGCCACAATTTTGTTCTGCAATTTTAATTCGAAAATTTATGATAGAAAAGTTAAAATAATGGTACGCCCATATTTTCGACAACACGAAAGCTTTTAATCATTATTTTTAAAATTGTATGGGTCATCACGGATAGAAGTGAATTCAAATTTAAAAAAATATGACCAAAGTGTTAGAAGCTTTCCCTACTGGAAGCTAATAATTATTTTTCCTTTTACTCTTCATTTTAAACGTACCTAATTATCTACGTTTTATAGTATCAACAATCCCTTTACGGAGATTCTTCAACGTTTACAATTCAAAAGAAAGCTTTTCAGTAGGACCTTAACCTAGTTCTTTTTCGTTTTTTAAAAAAATGTTATGTATGCAATCAGTTTTTCTTTTGACGAACCCGTTAACGATTTTCTTTTAGTATTTACATTTGTACATTGACTCAAACGGGTATTTGTCAGCTCTGCCTTACTGTAGGTGACTCACAGCTCATTCAACATGATAATGCAAAGTATCTTACATCAGAACGGTTTTCAACAGTACCGAGAAAACTAAACTAAAGTGCATTACTATGGAGAATCGAAAAAGGCGTAAACAGGGCAACGAACCAATGACCATTCGAAACTATACCATACAGTTTGCGCGAAGGGCGAAATGACATTGTGAACGAGCAAGTTACGGTTGGTTTTCGGGTCTTGCTTCTCGTTGACTGAAAACTTAGACGGGTTTTTCTCATCAATAACAGAGCGAAGGAAAGCAACACCACATTCGATGTTTTAAATTACTCAACACACAGTTGAAAACGTCTTTCATTGGACGTATTTAGTGCTTATTTCAAATGCTACCAATACTACTATTAAAGTGAATAACAATAATCCACTTACTATTGTGAAATTGTGCGACTGGGGAAATGAATTTTCATATCACAGATTGATGCAATCGATAGCGTTTCGACACTAATTAGTTGTCTCAGATTTCAAGAATTAGCTGTCTTCTTCTAGCTATACCCTCGGTATTTGCACTACTGCTTGTTGATGCAACTTCGATAGGCTGTTGTTTAACAACAAAACCCTTCTCAGGCTCAATATCCCGATCCAAGTTGAAGCCTCTATATTCAAGCGCGGGAAATCTTGTATCCAGGCGCGCAGTCCCATCCATCTCTTGCCGGTCCGGTAATTCCGATAGCAATACTCTTTGGACCTTTCTGTAGGGCCTTTCTCGAAATTTAGGGCTTTCTAATAGGTCACGAAGAGAGAACCTTTCACAGTAATCCCCCGTGAAAAAAGTCGGACATCTACAGGAGTTTCCGTCTAAACATAGCCCACCATTTTGACACCTTGGAACACAGGCAGCTGTAATATAAGACGGGTTTAAATATTACGGTGAACGTGCTTGTTCTACAGAAAAACAAGGGCTTGGCTTAAACGTTCCTTTATTTTTTTCAGAGAAACCAAGACATAGGGGTTATAAGTTGGTTGAGGCTTGAATATGTTAATAATTATGACAGCAACATTGAGAGATTGTCCTCCCCAAATTTGTCCTCTTTTATAACCGATCTAGTGCAAATGTCTTGTTGAATTTGAGACCCTTAGGTCTTGTATTTGTCAGAATGATTTTGTAACGTATTTGTTCCACATTTGTCACACATTTTAGCCGTGCAAATATAATTTTTATCATGTATATTTTTTGATTCCAAAACCGGAAAAAGAAAGACAAATTGTTTTTAACTCTTACTGACCTTCAGTAGGTAGCAAATCTTCTCTCCTGTTAGGGACAATGATATTTACTATGGGTCTCACTTCAGCATGGGCCTCAGAGGTGGGTCCAGATTGAGGACCAAGAGGTAGTGTCACGTGTGTAGTGTCACGAGACTTGTCACCCGAACGACTGTTGTCTGCAAATGAATTTGTCAGAAAATATGTTATTAACTTCATTTATTTATTCCGAACCTATGAATTACTGATTCTCTCTTGGCCTTCATGACTGCCAAAAAGCCTGTTCTTTATTTGTCTCCTATCAGACAGGATCCTTTTTATCATTACTTATGTAAATTGTGACACGTCCACCACTTGTAGATCATAATAGTGATAATTCTTGGTTTCTACCCACGTGAAAAGGCGGCCATTTTGGAGGTCAATACAATACAAAATTGTTCCGCAGAATTGGCACAAAAATAAAGATTATCTCCCAGTGGAGAGACAGGCTATTTTTCCCACCAACCAACATGGCCGCCATGACGTCACAAGCAAACCAGCAAAAAGAGGCAACAACCAATAGTCTATTTCACAGTTGTTCAGTGACCCGGCCTTCGAGTCGAAGCGTGGCTGGCGGTGACATAAAGACCTCACTGCTTTTCTCAAGTAAATCATGCTGTTATGCTAACTAGAAACTTTGCAAAAGAAAATCAAGGAGGTTTGTATACGTAATCACATGATTTCGAGTGCAATTTTTAATAAATAAGCACGTGTAAATTTTTTCAAAGACCAACAAAATTGCACGAGCACGTAGGGCGAGCGCAATTTGTTCTTGTGAACATCGCAGACTAGATTAAAATCGCCACCAAAGACTATAAAATCGCATTCAAGAGATGACAGCTTTTCGCTGACATGTTTGAAATAGGTTGGGTCCTCGTTAGGCGCGTAAACATTCACAAGCGTCATAACTCTAGCCTCGCTTCTACTCAAAGGCCAGGTCAGTGAGCACACAACTGTAAGATGGTCTGTCTGGTTTGATGCACCGTAATGTGTTCCTCTACCTTCCTGTGGTCAATGCAGCACCGTCTCTATTATTCGAACTTATCGCCTGATAAAGCTACGAGGAGTATTGAGCGTTTGAACATGTAAAACAAACCGTGCACTCAGTCAGTCAGTTTACCTTTTGGTTCTTGTTCATAATGCACCTCGTGTATGGAAGCAGGATGTGTCCTTACATGCTCTGCCCCTGGATACAGCGAGGAAATTGGTATGACAATCTTCTCCGGACCGTACAGTGGTGCGGGAATTTTTGGAGTCGAAGTCACATCTTTATCTATGTACACGGTAGTTTGTTCTTGGTTGTGAATTTCGTCTGAATTATGGGGCGTGACTGCCTTTGGGGGGTGTAGAAGGGTTGGCATAGTCGGAAAAGGGTGTTCTACAACGAAAGCACAGTGAAACATAAGCTTCGAAGACCATGTAATAGAAACATGCGGTAAGTCGTTTTAAGACCGTGACAGACCTGATTTTTGTTCAACAGCCAGAAGTCTTTTCGCCAAGTCCGCCATTGCTGTCTCCAGTACAGTCACCTCATTTTCAAGCTTGTTAACTGTTTTCCTCAAACTGGTGATTCTGTTCTCATCTGGATTTTCATATTTACGGAGGCGTGACCCTCTAGGTCCTGAAAACGAGGATATTTAAAAGCCACGTGCTTAATGACTAAAATAGTTAGCCATGATCTAGAGGCAATCATTACTTCCAGAAAATTATTTTTAATGAATAAGAACTGTATTCAGTTATTCAAAGCTCTACCCTGATTCAGGGCAGCGCCAAATGCGCTAACGTTGCCGAGAAGCTAATACAAAGCTAATTAGAAAATTGTCGCATTCCTAAGCTTTCAATGAAACAGCGAAAACTTTAAAAATTTTAAAGTTAAAAAGCTAAAAATTTTCTCCATGAGGAAATTTCGAAACTGAGTGATGGAAAAGTTCTTGGTTTTCTTAAAAATTTAAAAAAAGAAAAGAACAGTTCGCCACCGTGATACCTTGCACGATCTCCTTAATGCTGTACGTGTTATCATCGTTGGACGTCGTCAATAGTGAGGTGGGAGGGGTGCGTGACGTCAGTACATCAACTGTCAGTAAAATGATTGATTGACGTTAGGCAAAGCAACCAAACGCCCCCTTCCAAAGGATGCTGGCGATCTAGAAAACTTCGTTCTTTTCAGTTCCCTGAACTGAAGAAGCAAAAACTATACACTAGAGAAACAAAGCCTTTGTAATGAAGTCCGCGAGTAGCATTTGTAATTCCAAATCACCATAGTCTCGGTAAAAAAAGAAGACTAGTAGCAAAGTGTGCGAGATTGTCTATTAAATTTGCAAACGTGGTAATGTGCTCCCAAGTTGACGACTTAATGAAAGTATTCTCTATACAGTCTTTGACACGTGTGTCAGTAAACAACAAGAACAAGAGCAACATTTCAGGAAATAACAAGCACTTCTAAAGCCCAAGTTACTTACATTTCAGTCGTAGAACCTTAGTTCAACCCAAGTAATTTGTTTAAAAAAACCTTTCTTGTACTGTGAACTTAGGCTGCCTGTGGTTCACAATGGTAAGTTTCGGTATCTTTTTTATTTGGCGTAACCCCAAACTGTCCCACAATTGCATGTGTGTCACACTTGTTCAAAGTGAGCTATACCCTGCCCTCTTGAAGTGACTCGGTTTCCTTGTCCGGAGGGCATTCTCGTAAACATCTTTTATGTTCTATCATACAGTATAGGTGTATCTACCGTGTTGAACTTGATTCGGCTCCTTGTCCTCTTTTGTCAAATTGTTCGGCTTTTTATCAGTCCCTGGCGAGGCATCTTGCGCTTTAATCCTCGCCTCGTCTATGTTTCCGTTCTCTGCAGTTTCTGGAAAACATACTATTATTTCTATAGGCTCTGTTACTTTTTCCCACGAAATGAACATTCAATGCTGTAAATACTATTTTTTAAACTCACTCATCTTGGACACTAAAAAAATTTCAACTTGTCACTGTCCTAATTTGTTTTAAGAGAGGGTATTATCCCTTGGTAGTAATTGCTCTTAGAATTGGAGGGACAGTTTGGGGTTCCAGAGCTTTTCTTGGTGGTACTTAACTGAAGCAGTTAGGCTTCGAAGCACCACTTTGCACTGGACATAAAGGGGGATATCCCCAAACGTGCACAAAAAAGGTCGCAAAATTGGCACCTGGGGCCCTTTTCTCGAAAGTCCCGAAACTTTTCGGGCCGATTTCGGGTGCTATAATTTCCTACGTATTTCAAAAACAAAGTCGTTTCCACGAACGAAATTTTGCAACAAGTCTGCCCTTTCGTATCTTGAAATCATAGTAAAAGGCAGGCTTTTTAGAAAAAGCGGATCGCAGTTTTTGAAATGGCTTTTTGGGCCCGAAAATTTTACGGACCCCTTGCCCGAACCTTGAGTGCAAAATTTACCTCCTGGGCTGAGTCGTTCAAAGAGCAAATAACTTAAATCCAGCAGACAAGTATGTATTAGTTGCAGTACATTTGGATGTTGACTTGTCCGCCTTTTGAACAATAAGGGCCGTTTTATCACGGACGGATACGGGGTACTACAATATTAGACACTTTTGGTTGGAACACTTGACGAAAGGTCTGCAGAATGCTGGTGGAACACCATCGCAACCTTCTGCCTTCCCGCATCGAATGTTGAGGGATAAATTTTTGGTGGACTGTCAGTTCTGAAATCGACATTGACTGGCGGAAAGGGGAAAAGCTTAAAAGAGGGGATTGGTGTTCAAACAAATGTGACGAGTATTGTAGTTGGGCGTTAGGACCAACATTGGCGTCATTAGCTCAATCCTCAGCGTTTCTGCTATTGCTCGGTTGTCGCAGATGAACGCTTAATGACGTTTAAAGTGTGATAAGACTGAGGAATCTCCACGGGTGAATATATACATTAACTTAAAATTGGCATAGAAAAGACAAACCACCGCTGTTTTCCTCGGCTGTACGTGCAATGTTGTAATGTTTGGTTTCATCCAAATTCGCTTGGCCTGGTTTCTTGGCCAATTTTTGAGACGAGAACTTCCGCTTCAATCTATGAGATCCATGATCTTGATTCGAGGACTGATGTGTAACCTTAGTGATCTTTGATGAGTTGTCCAAAATACTCTTTGGACCATGTTTTACGATTCTTTGTGGACTGACTATCACAACACCCTTTGGCTTTTGTGCCAAAGCAGTTTCTGGACGACTTTTCTCCTCATAAACGTTTCTGTTATGCTTCAAGATGTTTTCTGACTCGTTAATCCTTTCACCTTTTTGCTTACTTTTCAATTCATGTTTTGAATCACTTGTCATACCACTTTTCTGATCATCTTCTGTGTGACCTTTTGGATTACGCGTCACCCCACCCTCAACAAGTGGGAGCCCACTTCCACTTTCTGAAGCCAGAGATGTGTCACTTTGTACTTCATGTTTCAAGTCACTGTCTCTCTCCTGCACTTGCCCACTTCCCACTGGGCTGCTGGCTTCGTCAATTACTTGTCCATGTTTTTCGACGTCTGCCACATCTTTTGTTACGATCGATCTAACGATATTTGGTTGTTTTGGCCTCTCTTTACGAGCGACTTTTCCTGATTCAACAAGAGAGTTTGTCTGCTTCTTCCCACTGATATGAAGAGTTATTTTTGGTGGATCTCTAGTAGTTTTGAAATCAAGGCCAGAGGCTGTTTTACTTGTTCTTGCAGAGGTGTCCCACGAAGAGTTGTGGGAAATAGTTTTCCTTGCCTCCTTTACATTATTTGAACTATCTTGAAACGCGGACCTTCTTGCACCCTCTCGCACCTTCCTTTCTGGCTTTTCTGCAATTTAAGAAAATGTAATTTTGATAGTGTCTCCTTGCCGTTTTGTACGAAAATGTGTCTAGAACAAAATTACAGTCAACAACAATGAGGAGACGTTGCACAAGGTTCGCTTTGATGAGTGGAATTGAGAATGCGAGGGCCTTGTAAGTGGCAAGAAAGACAAACAGGAATAAAAACAAAGAGCAATCAAAATAAATTAGCCGCAACAAGAAGACATATTTTGCGAAAGCTCCTCGAAGAACGATTGAGAACGAGTGAAAGTATCAATAGAATAGTCTGGTAAGCACTGTTCTCTGTTGTATCACCCAAGATATGAGGCTTGTCTGTGATGTGCACTACTTTTTTTTACTCAAAGACATGCCAATGATGACTAGTCTATTGCTTTTACTTTGCTTGAAACTTTTATTTCAAGCTCCATTCAAAACTTGATCAAGGGTTGGAATGTATTCGGAACCTTACAACAACCGAAAGGCGGCAAACGTGTTTAAATTACACACCTTTTTAGAGCTCTTCGTGGAAGTTGTTTGCGCCCTTTGGTTTGGAATGTGCTCGAAAACTAACAATAACGGTTCAAGCCCCGTTGAAGTCCTGAATTTTTTTTCAGGTTTCTTTACGCAATTGCAAAAATTGCGATCACAACTGCGACGATCATTCTTCACTTGATTTCATATCCGCAGTTCACATATGATCTCTTTCATATGCATCATTCAATAACAGAAAGGTAACACATCTGTTTAAATTACACACCTTTTTGTGACTCCTCTTGGCTTTCGCCAGTACCTTTTGGTGAATATTTAATTTCCATACCCTTTCGTGTATGTATGGCTATCTGCTCTTTAACGGTGTCACTTTTCTGATGATAGTCTTGTGTCAGCTTGTGCGCGCTGCCTTCAACTCTGGCATGTAGCTTTTTCTGCACATTTGAAATAACTGCAACACCACTGCCAGAGTCATTGAAGACTCTTTTGATTTGCTTTCCTTGTAGCTCATTTTTGACCCGATCCTTATTCACAACCTTCTTTGAATTCTCATCATCATTTTGCGTTTCATAACCTTCATCTTCTGGAATCTTGGTTTTCTCAAAGTCAACCCTTTCCGTTTTGTCGGTGCCTCGAGGAGACAGGCTGAGTCCATTTTCCTTAGAACCGTACTTTTCTTCGTAGACTATGTCGTTTTCACTTAAGTCATTAGAACCATTATCCCGGCTACCACCATTATCATCAACTCCGTTGATCTTTAACTCAGCAAAAGAATCCGTTTCGTTGTCTTTTGACGACTCTTGTTTGCCATTTAAGTGGACAACTATTTTCTTGGAATTCGGTGAGGTAATTGATGAAATCTTAGAACTATTTTGAGGTCTTTTGTTGTTAAAACGTTGGTTTTCATCTTTGTCATAGCTGTCCTGTTTAGCTTTTGAACTATTTCTTGCAGTATTTATGTTTCTCATTCGTTTGTTGGCACCTAAAGCTAATTGATCTTGTTTTGATAATGCTATAGGAGTGTCTTTTGAATCAGTTTTAGCTTCTGATTTAATTTGCACTGGCGACTTAGTTTGTGATTTCAAATCGTCCACTTGTGAAACATGGTTATACTTCTTCTCGACGTGCGATCTTTTACTCTTTTCCAAAAAGTTCATTTTTACGTTTTCCCGCTCCCTAACTTTCTCACCCGTGTTGCTGTCTTTGTTTGGTTCCTTGATTATCAACACTTTCTGAAGATGTACGTCCTTGTTCGAAGACAAATGGTCTCCGTTACCGTGGTGACTACCCGACTTAACTTTCAGCCTTATTGAACTAGTGTGCGTCTCACTTGAAGCGTTCTGCACTTTTGTATTTGTTTCCTTTGAGATTAAGTCTCTATTAAATTCCTGAGTACCTTTTGACTGGTGGTGATTCATGTTGTTGTCTTTGTTTGGTTCCTTGATTATCAACACTTTCTCAAGAAGTACGTCCTTGTTCGAGGGCAAATGGTTTCCGTTACCATGGTGACTACCTGTATTAACGTTCAGCGTAATTGAACTAGTGTGCGTCTCGCTTGAAGCGTTCTGCACTTTTGTACTTGTTTTCTTTGGGATTAAGTCACCATTAAATTCCAGGCCACCTTTTGCCTGGTGGTGATTCGTGTTGTTGTCTTTGTTTGGTTCCTTGACTATCAACACTTTCTGAAGATGTACGTCCTTGTTCGAAGACAAATGGTTTCCGTTACCATGGTGACTATCCGAATTAACGTTCAGCCTTATTGAACTAATGTGCGTCTCACTTGAAGCGTTCTGCACTTTTGTATTTGTTTCCTGTGATAAGTCGCTATTTAATTCCTGAGAACCTTTTGTCTGATTTTGATTCGTGTTGTTAGCTTTTTTTGGTTCCTTGATTATCGCCACTTTCTCAAGTTGTACGTCCTTGTTCGAGGGCAAATAGTTTCTATTACCATGGTGACTACCCGTATTAACTTTCAGCATAACTGAAGTAGACTGCGTCTCAACTGAAGCGTTCTGCACTTTTGTATTTGTTTGCTTCGACTTTAAGTCGCTATTGATTTCCCGACTACCTTTTGTCTGGTTGTGATTCAACACTTGCGTGACGTTAGCTTGCTTCTTTTTTACATGATTCGTAGTAAAGTGTTGCGTGACATGCTGGTTTTCTTCAAAGTCACGTGTCACTTGCAGAGTCCTTTCATTGTTAAACAAACCTTTTGCTCTCTTACCAGAATTAAAGAAAGAAGCGTTTCCAATTTCTATCTTTTCCGGAGGATGCTCGCTTTCTTTCGACAAAGATGTTGCAGATTTCAACGTCGATTCAGTCGAACTGCCAGACTTAAGATTCTTTTGGCTTTTAACTGTCAGATTCTTATCCATACCATCCAGTATTGTTTCCCTAGCCGCGTGGGTGTAATTTTTCCTTTCACTAGATGCCTGCTTGGTTGTTTGCGTTGAAATTGATTCGTTCACATTTTTGTCATTGAAAGAAACCTTTACTTCCTCTGTGATATCTGTCACATCTGAAACAAAAAAAATTAGATTGCTAATGACAATACGTGTTAACTTCCGCAACGGGCGCTGAACCTTAAAACCACAAAATACTTCCACCACTTTTACCAGTAAAAATGTCCCCAATTACATTAAAACCACCACGCATTGCCTTTGCCCTGCTAATTTTAATTATCAACTTACTTTTTGCCGAAGACTGTATTTTCTCGGGCTGCGCCTTTGCTGCTTTAGTGGCATTTTTAGTGAAATCAACGCTCACTTTCTCCACTGTGATATCTGCAACTATATAAAACGTGCAAATGAACTGTATGTTAGTCTCTTATGGATGGAGCACATATCGTAAAGCAATTGCTGGACCTTCATTATCATTGCAACTAAACTAAACTAAACTAAACTAAACTAAACTAAACTAAACTAGACTAGACTAGACTAGACTAGACTAGACTAAACTAGACTAGACTAAACAAAACTAAACTGAACTGAACTGATAATAATGACTTGCTATAATTTCTCTTTCAATGTCCGTGATAAAAATATTTCGAGCTATGGGTGCCTTCAACAATGGATACAACCAAATACAAGGGGATTTTTGTCGAACAGGTGACTAATACTAACTGGATTTTGGACTCCATCCCAGGCCATGTGGCTCCTCTTTTAAAATTTTCAGTTTTAATTTTTGCTACTTAACCTGTTTTGTTTTGGATGACATCTGAGCGGTGACTTGTTTCGGGTTCCCATGAACTCTCCTTGTTGATTGTTGCATCGGACCCACTACCATCAACTGGCTTAACAGCTGTGCATTACAAGAGAGAGAAACAGAAAGGAGCAACGAAAATAAATTAAAACCAGTTGCCATTTTGCAGAAGCACCCACTCTGACCTATAAACCTACTCAAAGACGTTTCCATTAGGCATGACAGAATCTCTGTTGAATAGGACCGTGATATTGTTATTAATCAGTTGATGTTTCCATTCAGACACTTTTTTTATTAGAATCGTTGTAGATGTTGATACAGAAAAATACTTAGTATCGCCTTAGATTATCAGCTGGGACCGGAGCAACCTAAAGCTTCAGAAGCAAGACTTCGTTATTAATTCGTTAAGCGGATGAGAAGGCTGTAACAATAAAAATAATGATAGGGTTTACTGGGGGAGCAGGGTTCGCGCAGTGGCGAGAACGGGCCAGTTCGATTCCCGGACTCCGGCGGCGACATAAGAGGGTTGAGTTTCTTGGTTCTCTACTCTGCTCCTAGAGGTTTTTCTCCGGGTACTCCGGTTTTCTCCTCTCTCCAAAAACCAACATTTGACCTGATTTGGTCCGTCTGATTTGAGTATTGTAAAAAAGTTAGAACTGTAAAGATTTAGAATTGTAAAGCTTGTTATTGTAAGGCGCATTTCATCATATTCACATGCTAATTTGCGCCTAATAAGTAACAAATTATTATTATTATTATTATTATTATTATTATTATTATTATTATTATTATTATTATAAGCATTTTATTCATAGGCTAAGGCAAGGTTGAATCACGAGCTGAAGAATTGCGTACAATGTTTTGCATGTGCGCGCTACGAAAATTTGACATTATAATCATACCCCAGAAGAAATACATATCCAAGCATTTAAATTTGCCTTCAAAGCCTACATTCTTATCTAAGATGTTTCTACGCACCCATTTCTCTTAATTAGAAGGAATGTGTCCCTTTTAACCTACCATTATAATTACTGAAGAAATCTCCAACTTTTTGTGTTATTGCTCTGCCAGTGTTGTTCATCACATCGTCCACAATTGAATGCATTACGACTCTGGCTCCTTTCACAAAAGACAAAAGGTGAAACCATTGTAAACCTTTTGTTTTAATACTTACCTGACACTTCAGTGTCAAAAGTAATTCATGTTTGCTTTATTTCGCCATGTGATTAACTAAAAATACTTGCGCTACTTTCTCCACCAATGAAAAGCAGAAACAAACTCAATCGTGAATTGCACGCACCCTTTTTCACGCGCTTTGTGCCGGCTACATGTAATCGCTTTGTGCTCTGATTGGTTCATTGCGTTGTTTGGGTCTGTTGTAATTGGTTTTACGACATTCAATTGAAAATCGCTCGATGGCTTTTGAATTCAATACCCGAATCAATCAGAGGTCGATTTCTGCTTATGACAGCGAATAGAATAGCATGCCTTGGGCAGCTTTAACAATTAATAATAGTAATTTAACACTTGTAGTGCGCAGATTACATGTACCTATGATCAAATGCGCATAACCAAAACCAAAGTATTTACCCCTGCCAATCACAACGGATCGAAACAATGTATTGAGCCAATCAGAATACGACGCAAATACATGTAACCGACGTAAAGCGCGGGAAAAGGCGCGCGTACATGTTCATTGGTGAAAAAAGTGGCGCGAGTTTTGCTTGCCAATCAGAGAGCGTAGCAATGCAAAACCAAAGCACTGAAACGTAATTTGTGTTCGTCTATCAATTGAAAACAGCTTCAATAGGCTCATTTTCCCTGTACTGGCTGCAACAAGAGCTTGAGGAGACAGAAGATTCACCTCACTCGACCGCAGATGTATTTCCCTTACCGCTCTCATGCTCATTTCCAATACTTTACTGAAGCAGCTTGTTCACAGACTAAAGAGTAACTTTACTGTGGGTATCATGGTAATTACATTAATAGTGAAAGCTTTCTTCGTTTGTCATTTGTTACTGAGTCAGCTAAGGACACGACATTTGTGAAGTCAGGGTTGCTTGATTACTCTTGACATACATTGTATGCGCCTGTCATTTTACACACCACACGAAAAATTGCCTTTTATATACCGCTCTGGTATAATTTTAGATAAGCTGGTAAGGACCATCTTTGTCCACCAACAGTGAAGGTAATCTAAGGCTATGTTTCGTGCAGTGTCATAGTTCTTCTTTACCAGTGTCTAGCTTGTTTTGTAGCTTTGTTACGGTTACAGGCGTTATTTGCATTATTGCCTGCATATCGGTCTCAAGATACTTTATTGGTTTTGGTTTACAGTGATACGGTTTTTTATCTGTTCCGTATTGACGAGTTGGTATTAGAAACGTTGGTCGATTCTTATTGGCTAACTCAACGGATATCCAACGTACCTTTTGCCTTCCAAACTCTCCATATTCTATGCATAACGGAAATCCAAAGACCACTTAGTTGTTCAAACGTTTTGAAAGCAACGCCTAAGCTCTCGGGGCCTACGTCATGAAAAGAAAAATGATTGTGTTACACCTTGTTAATTCAGACTGAATCTGTTCACTTCGTGACAGTTTGATCCTAAAGAATTTTGTATGCAGGCAATAATGCATGTGTTCAGAGGGGCCTAATCTAGTATAACAGGCTATTAAGAAAAATAAGTGACATTTCTCACCTGACCTAAGTTTGTTTACCAACTCCTGATCGGATTTAGCTGAAAAATTAGAGAAAAAAAACCTTTTTTAATTGCATCAATAGCTAACTAGAGGCCGTAAAACAAGACGAGCATGAAAATGTCCGGTCCATCTCTGCTGCTTTGAGTAAAGATACAGCGCTTTTCGAAGTAACACTTTATAAGTTGGAGTTACATTGGATTTTAAGAAATAACAATTTTTTAGTGCAACATACACAAAAACAGAGGCATCCATACCTTTCTTTAACTTCTTCATTATATCGAAAGCGTCAGCAACTGAAAGTCATAAAGGCAGCGTTAAATTTGGTTGCCTGAGGCGAACATGATGTAGTCTAGAGCAATCACATCTTCTTCCTAGCAGCCACCCGCACTTGTAGGCCGCAAGTTGTTCGAAACGAGCACCCATCCAAATATGATCAAAGTGATAGCTTGATCATCACTTTACTAAAGCTGCAGCTACACGAGCGACTTTTTGCTTGCGATGGTGATGCGATTTTTTCTAAACCTGTCACATCGCCAGCGCACGGTGAAAATCACCCGTATAGCCACCCTCGCGCAAGTGCTGCGATGGCAACAGCCAAAAACTCACAGAAAAAAAAATCGCTAGAAATTCAATGAGTTGAACTTTTCGCGACAAAATCACAAACTTTATCACTCGTGTAGCCACGACTGCGGCCCGGCGATGCGACGATTTCCAGAAAAAAACGCTTGTGTAACCGCAGCTTAAGCCCCGGCCAAACGATCGCAACATTCAGCGCAACATATCCCAACATTGTTGGCCGTAACATGTTGCGCGCGTTTGGCCACCCTGTTGCGACATGTTGCGACATGTTGGCTCAAATTTGAAAATGGTCAAATTTTTCACCCAACATTTATGGATGTTGCATGATGTTGTGGCCGTTTGGCCAGGTTCGTGCAACAATGTTGCGTCTGGGCATGCACACTAGCTTGATTTGTTTTTCAAAACGTCATTTGTAAACATGGCGGAAAGTGGCGCGCAATTTGAATTGTGCAAAAACTAGAAGAAATCACCGAGAAAGACATTTCCCTGAAACCCGCCACGTCTTCAATCATCAGCTCCTGTACTATGTTGGCAAAGTAGCCCTTCTCCTGTCTTCTCTTGATCCACAATTTTGTTTTTCCCCTTTTTACCTCTCTCTCGTCGTCCTCTACAAGCAGCACTAGAGAACATGCCACAACTTTGCAACGCCAAAGGCGAAATCGCTGGTGAACATACTCCATGTTTACGTCCGGGACGAATATTCGGTGAAAGTATTGCGTAGACTGTTGCGTGATGTTGCATGCATGTTTGGCTAGCCTTTTGCAACATGTCGCAACATGATCCAACAATGTTGGGATATGTTGTGTTGAAATGTTGCGATCGTTTGGCCGGGGCTTTAAGTTTTCAACTGAATGTCGAAAGGAAATTGCTTTGCTTTGGTTTTGCATTGTTTCGCTCTCTGATTGGCCAGCAAAACTCGCGCCAATCTTTTTAACCAATGCAAAGGATTGTTGTGATTGGCAGATTTTCTTTATTCTTCGGTCGCGATATGAGCTCGAAAAGTAAATAACGCTTCCTTAGTAAAAAAACGACGGAGAAGACAACAGAGACCACAATGGGAATACTTTTAAAATATATATACTTGATTTAAATATCTCTTTTGGGAACATACTTACTTTTTGTGAGATCGATACTGGAGTCTTTAGCGCTTCCTTGGTCGTTACTTCCGTGAAACTTTGAATACGACCCGCCACTTTCTTTTGATCCACCTTTGTCCTCGCCGTCACCCGACGTAACGAATCTTCCGTTCGTAAACGTTCGTTGGATTCTCGGAAGCGTCCGGGGTTTTTCATCTTCGTTCCTTTGGCCTTTTGCACCCGAACCGGAGTCGAATCCAGTGAAGTCATCGTATTCCGCCGTACTTGAAGCTTACAGAGATAAAGTTTGAAAAAGAACCTTAGAGCTCCTTGCTAACAAAGGTATTTTCGAACCTTTTTATAGTCAAAAAGGCGATCAAATATTAATCAAACATTAAATCTCGATGTTTCAGTCACTTCTTCATTCGCTCGGTTTTCTTGCTCTTGTTAAAACGGCCCTATATATGCCATCACTTTAGCACTGATTATATCAAATAGTTAAAATGGATTGAAAGTCGAGCAAATATTTCTATAGCGCACACGTCTAATACCATTGTCCGGGGCAATTTTTACCAACAATCTTATGTGGGCTGCTGTCCCTCGTTTTTCAGATATTGCCGTGGCTGATATTAACAGGATGATACTTTGATGAGAACTTTGTTTTAACTTTCCCCTTATCCACCTTAATTGGGCATCGTTCCATATCTAAAACATTTCGGTGATCCCCAACCCCGAAAATTGACATAGTGACTTCGGCGAATGCTTGGAAACTTTGCATTCGATTTGCTTCGTTCCTTACCACTGTTTTCACCCCAGTCCTCCTCCTTCCATGGTCCAAACAAGTCATCTCCTTGTCCTAAAAACGAGTTTGTGTCGTTATGTTTCGCTTTCACAGAGAAGGGCATTGTATATTGGACGGATATTTTAGTTAAATACATGTAACTAGCTGCAAGGGCTTACAATGATACGTGGATAACAAATCATCCAGCGTCCATCCAAGAGATTCGAGGCAGGCCTGAGACCGAAGGAGCGTAGTCTCTCTTTTGTCCAATTTTACACGTGGAGGAGAACTAAAACCAGATCAGCTGTGCTTACGTTTCTGCACAATGACGCGGTTATCTAAGGGTGAGATAACCTCACACGCAGACCCTCTTTGGGCTTTGTCACGCGTCCTCTTACAAGGTCTACGTAGGGGACTTAGGCTGAGAAACAGATGTTGAAATACAGAAAGCATGATCTCGCCGGTCATTCGCCCTTGTCACACGGCGGCCATATTGTCCCGGGAGACCAAAAAAGCTTTGTTTTACCACGCCAAAAGGCTCGCCCCCACGGTTTCGACCGCGAGGCTTGGCGTGGTAAAAGAAAGCCTTTTTTGGTCTCCCGGGACAATATGGCCGAGGTGTGACAAAAGCGAATTCTGGGACCATGCTTTGTGATCCAGTCTGAGAATTGAGCCCACGACTTTCTACTAAGCAGTCCAGTGGCCTTACCTACTGAGCTACCTGAGTTATTATCTTTTCATTATTTACAAGTAACAAGTAAGTCAGTAATGAATTAAAGACGGCGACCTAAAGAGGAAAAAGGAAACATTTCACACAACCCGTAGTTAGCTGAGGCTAGTCGAGGCGGGTGGTGAAGTGGACAAATTGTAAACTAGTGATAATATTAATTTTACAGAGAGAACAGAGTTTGATATCCTAAGGTATAATTATTTGCTAAAGTAACTAAATTTATGAGTTATGAGTTGTTTACTGCCACTTTACCTTTACGAAAGCTGTGCGCCAGTCCCTGTATGGCGAGGAAAAGGACGACGACATTGAGGTTCATCACCTCTGGTGCTGCTGGTAAAACTCTTGTCGGGTCAGTCCTTACATATGTAACAGAAGGATAAGTGCATTCGGCGCCTACAACGGCAGATATAAATGCGCATGTAAATATATAGTCATAGCAGCGTCTCCTATCACTTCCGGTCTCTCTAATAGTCCTTTAAACCCTAAGATCAAAATTTAAATTCTCATTTGTCGCCCCTGCACATTTCCCATAGAAGTACTGGGGAGAAGTTGTTAGAATAACAAGCAATCATCTTGTGTAATCACTCTATAAAGCCTTGATATTACAAGGAGAAATAGGGTTTAAAAGGTTCATAGTATGATTATGAACAGGTTTCGTGTATAAATGTGATAAGCATTTATTGCTGTAGCAAACAAAAAGGAAGTAATTTCATAATTTAATGCATGAGTAGTTTGTGAATAAAATGACCATTTTGGTTGGAAATAATGGTGATAATTTTATGGCCATTTTTCTGTCGAATTCGTGCAAAGTCTGTGGTCCGGAATAAAAAGTTTTTCAGTACAATTTGCTGTCAATAACCCGACAAAGATTATTTGAATTGATAGAGGTATAGACTTTATTATAAACTGACGTAACTTCAATCGCGTTTAACGCAAAGCCTAAAGAAGGAAGGGTCTTAAACAAAAATAAGGCCGAAGATCAATCCTAGATACCCAAGTTTATGTAAACGAGTGCGGGCTGTGTTGCGGTCTTTTACCTTGCTTTCTGTTAAACTGTTTCCACGAAAAATTACTTCAGTTTGTAGGATATGACGTATGTCGTATTTGGTGCAAAATAACTATCACAATAGTTTTTGTTCTTAAGATTTCAAGTGCACACTGCAGTTGGACACCTTCTATCAGTATGGGCGAAAACAAAATCCCCACTCAGGCGAAAGCATGATGAGAGGTCCAGAACACCAACATCCCAATCTCACACATTGCAGTGGGTCTTTTGTAATTGTCTCTCAGCGCCGTTTTTGTTCCTCAAAATCGATACCGTAAGGTTGAAAGCAGGTTGTCAATTGTTGTAATTTTTTACTCTTGTCTATTTGAATGGGATCATTTGATTCTCATAGTGAAAATTGCTGCACACGAAAATTCGTAAAACAAGCATATGTTGATTGTTTGACGAAGTTCTTTCAAGCGTGTGATGTTTTTAAAGAACTTTTAAAATCCTTGCGGTCCAATTTTTAGTTGCATCGAACGTAATTCGGGAGACCCAAAAATTGTGGCAAAGATGGAAGCCAATGACGCAATAACTACTAATATTAGTTCACTTTTCGAAGTGAAGAGCTATCGTTCAAAGACAGATTCAGTTTTGATTGAAATTTGTGGTGGATAGAGCCACAACAATGTTTTCATTGTTGTTTTAGTACCATATGTCTTCTGGTCAAATAATTATTAGATAAAAAAAGATTAAAAAAAACATCAACTAAAGAATAAACCATTGTGTAAGCAAACAATTTATAAATGTTACAAGAGTTCCACCGTAGTCTTTAAGCTGCCTTATTTTTCACTTGAAAACGTTTTTGTTAAGACTAATCTTATTATTTTGCAACATCCGGGAAAATAAAATGATTAATTAATTATTTTGTGAAAAATCTCAGTGACACTTTGTGATGATGCATTTGGTATGACAAAAGTGAAATCCGTGATTGAGTCGATTTTCTGAAGATTTTGTCGGATAGGTGACGCTTAAAAAGCTATTTCTAGGGAGATTTTATTCGTTATGCTGCTATGTCAATGCCAAGGAAAGCTATTCCTTTGTGTTATTAGCCATCCAAGTGGGTGGTTTCAGTGCTGACAGTAATGTGACCGAAGAGCACAATGAACATGTTGGGTACTAATTTACTAGTAATTAAACCTCAGTTGATCCACAGCAAATTCTCGAAAGAAGACTGTGTAAAATCATACACAAGTAGGACAACTTCATAGAGGTATTTCTAAACTGTATTGACTGAAATCAGAGATAACTCGATAACAAGACTTCGACTTTCTCACAAATCTCACAAGAACAACATTCTCAGAAAGCTACAAGAGTTCAATGTTCAGTTCGTGGGGGGTGTCACGTGAAAACTCACGTGACAGTTGGATTCAGTTTTCGACAAAGACGAACAAACGAGGAATCGAATCTCGTCCACTTTTCGCCGTCCTAATAAAAGCTTGGGAAAGCACAGGAGACAGTAATGGCCGGATTATTGAAAAACCCTGAATGTCTTCAATTTGCCTTTTAGTGTCTGTCGCGCCTTACCGAAACTTTGTTGACAAGGCGACCCGTGAAACGTGACCTGCGTAAAACATGCGTTGGAGTAAAATACAGCAGCGCCCGCGAGGAAAGAGTCATGCGCGAGGGACAAGGGATACGCTCGAGTCAGAAGAACAAAATCGCCTTTCGGGTGTCTGCCTCCCTCTCAACTCCTTTTTTTCTCTAGCGCCTGTTACGAAGGCTATTTAGAAAGAACGACACCAAACATTTCATTTGCTATCCTGAGAGCATATTCCTGAGAGTTGACCTGTTTTATTATCCGATTGTCGGCGTAAGAAGCAAAACTTCTAAAAACTTACAGTTAGGGATGGACATCGGTGATATACATTTGAAGTTGAGTCGGGCTGACTTACATATGGAAACGTCAAAAACAACATTAAGTTGCTATGAGCGTTGTTTGTAACGTTGCCTCGGCCACAGGCAACTGGCTAAAACAAGTTCATATACTGATCGATGTTGTTAGAAGTGTTTCTAACTTTTGAGTGCGCGCAAGAAATCACTAAAATCAAATATCTACTTTGTTACTCAGTTCACAGGAATTTACAAACGTGGATAAAATCCTTCAAATTAATAGTATTGACCAGCACCTTTTTGATGTTGCTGGCCGTTTTAACTTTCCTAGAACGTGAAACTGATTTCGATGGAGTAGAGGCGTGAACTAATCTTCGGTACCCGTTTGATAAAACTTCATGTTGACATCTGACGTGATCCACTGACAATCGCGATTTCGGCCAAAAGCAAAATATTTTCAAAAAAACCAAAAACCGCTTTTAGAAGACAACCTTTGAGTTGTGATAAACATGTCAAGAGCTTTATGTTTCACAACTCAACTATGGGCCGTATCAATAGAATGACCGCTCACAACACGGCGTAGACAAAACTGAAACGTGACAGTCATAGACGTCTTCAAGTGCCACTTACTGGTTTATTTACGGGCGTGTGTTGGACATTGTTCAAACGCAAATTGAGGCGGATATATCTTTCTTCGCGTTAAAATCAGCAATTGGTTCTGGATTAGCAGTTGGTTCTCCGATAGACTCGTTTTCATTTCTTTTATATGTATTTTGGGTACCCGTTAAACTTTACCTCGGGTTTTGTATTAACACTTTCATTTGTCTTATAGAGCGATTCTCTTTAATAATCCTACTGAACTTACCTCGCTATGCACTCAAAGTCATTTCTTCCCAATCGCGTCTCTTCAAGGGTCAGTATTCCGAAACGCAAAAGCCGCTAAAATAACTCATGAACTTAATCATGGGTGGTCGAAATCAACACAGCCAGGCTGACCAACCACCCCACGCATGAGCGATGGTACGACCCGAGGCGAGCGCAATGATCTCAACGATGTGGAATGAGATTTTTCTTGACCCTTCACTGACCCTAGCGTACGGTACGCAGTAAAGCGTCAACGGGGAAATAATCTTTGAAGAGAAATTCTACCTCTCTGTGGACACGCTTTAATGAATATCTCGACTTAAATGCAAGGAATTCAGATTCGCTTTCGAGAGGCGTTGACCCGTGGAATCTTAGATTTGTTGCTGGATCAGTCATCAACGGTGAACTGGGCGTCTGAAAAATGATGTCTTTTACAAGAGTTTTTTTCCGGGATAGATTTGTTCGAATTGTCTTAAGGATGTAAAGAGAAGTTAAAGAAGAAATTGAAAAGGAGTCTAAGGGAAAATGTGTCAACAGAGCGCTAGGTTTTCCGCTTTTTTTCTCGGATTTACAAGTCATCACTGTGCTGTCAATGTTTAAAGATTTCGTTTCACGCAGAGTCGGGTGCTCATAGATTCACACAGCATAACAAACACATTCATTTCAGTTCTCAAGGTTTGGTCAAGAAAATCGTTTAATGACAACGAACTGGTTGTATAGAATATGGATTTAATTCGACTGACATCTCTGTTGAGCCGATCAAACAATTTAATTATTTCCACGATCATCTCATTAGCTGCGAATGAAGGGTTCCAAAAATTTCAGAAAATTTCAGAAAAATTTTCACTTTTGAGGAAAATCATTTCCTCATGAAACCGTCTAGACACTTTGTCTCGTGGCATATATAGGCATTCATTGAGCACTCAAAATGTACGGGATGTAGTGATTTGCTCGGGTACGCTGTGAAAGATCAGGTGGAGTGGAAGTCGCATTGAAATACTGGGGTTGAGTGTTTTTCTCTTTCGCTTCTATTTCCGCTAGTGCCCGTGTTGTTGTAAGGAAGTGGGGCACTCTTTTCTTTCTTAATTTGAAAGCCGATTTCGTGCCAGTTCGCATCATAACATACACTTCAGAAAGGATTTATTTTCCCTCGCAGCTCTCTCCAGCGGTTCATTGCTCGCAGGGGTTCCTTCTTCTGATTCACACAGCTCTCTCTACAGGGCTTGGCTTCAAGCTTTGTTGAGACGGAGGTAACTAGGGGTGACGCTGTTAGTTTGAGCAAACAACAATCCTGAATGAGACGGCTACAACTGGAGTCATGCACCAACCATCCAGCGCAGACTCAAGTTTCCACGTGATACACAAAGCAATAAAAAGTATGTTTTATTTCTTTTATTCTTAAAAAATTCATATTAAAACAATGATTGCTTAATATTGTCATTAAGCTATTGATACATTTATCTCTTTCAAAATAATAATTTATTGAAATTTACAAGGCGATTCCAAAAGCGTCTTGCTTACTGTAAGTTGTGATATTGTTCTAGAAGATAAAACGCACCCTATAAAGAGCTTTTTTTTATATCTTAATATCTGACGTTAACATTGGTTCATCAATAGGTAATAGCCCTCTCCCCCAACAGGGCACCATGATGAACTCATCAACGAACTCTAGGACTCTTCAATTAACCAATGGCCGGGGTGTCATGACAAGATATGACATTAACAAACAAGAGGGAGAAAACAATAATTCTCTCAGTGTACCATAATGTATCATTATTCATATTTCGGTAATACTGAAATAAACTCACGACTATAATTCGAGGCATTTAATAAGGCGATGTCACCAAGATTTAACGGCAGTTGAAATTGGTAGACAGCAATTAAAACCATCGGCATGCGAAAACGTATTGGGCACCTGCAGCTCTTACAGACATCCACCCCCTCCTCCTCTCTCTCTCTCTCTTTTTATTGATCCTTTACGCTTACTCCTCCCCCCATCTCACTCTCGTCCAGAAAAAGATGACAACTATTGTAACAATTCACGATAAACAAAATAAAAAGTTTTGATTTCAAATTGGATTTAGGGAAGTGTGGGACGCAACGTTTTGTTTTTCTCCTGGAAAATCCCACGACAACTCATCTCTCCTTCCTAAGGGAAACTTCATGCCTGAACAGAAGTTCTTCCACAAATCTTTGCTTTGAAAGGGGGGGATTTTTCTCACTAGGTGGCTGTGTCATTACTGTTTACTCTTTTTTTCTTAGAAGCAAGGCAAGTAACAAGCTGTTTGCATTAGAAATGACGGGCAACACTGATTGATACCTGGCTACAAGCTCACGCCCAAACACGCACTGTTACTCCTAACAAGACTTGAACCAACTGTGGCTTTCTGTTGTTCTGTCGTCCTTGTTTCGACTAAAATAAGCCAATTCCAAACCAATCCCGTATTATTCGCGTACTATAGGACCAAGGAAACGAGGCCTTAAT
The DNA here is from genome assembly GCA_948470475.1 of Galaxea fascicularis. Classification (NCBI taxonomy): domain Eukaryota; kingdom Metazoa; phylum Cnidaria; class Anthozoa; order Scleractinia; family Euphylliidae; genus Galaxea; species Galaxea fascicularis. Next base: position 29,332,700 of record OX419340.1, on the reverse strand, counting down.
TTGACGTGCAATGTGCCCTGGTTCGTAATATCGACTGGCTGCTGGTGTTACCCCTTCCGAGAATCATCGATACAAGCTGAAATAAGTAGAAGGTTCCTTTTCTCGAAATTAGATGATCCTCGCCAAGTGGAACTATGGGAGTCAAATGATGGAGGGATGTACTCCATATACTGAAGTTTTTTTTAAGCCTTTTACGGCTACGTTCGGTAAAGCAGTCTTAGCAAGAAAGCTTTCAAATACGCAACAGTATGCATGGGTCCGGCTTTTTCTTTTTCTAGATTGAAGCTTAATTACTACCTAAAGATTGGCGATTACCTCCTTAAATTTTATTTTTGGGTCTCAGTAGCCCTTAGCAAGAACGGAATATTTATAACCCACACGAGATAGGAGGAAGAGGCGGGGCATATCGTTTCTAGCTATTTTCTATTTGCTGGCCGCTTTAGGCGAAACAAGGGCTCGATGTCCTTAAATCTCAATTAACTTAAAGTGAGTAGCTTAGAGCTCTATTTCTTTCAGTACTGACTTCTTCACACAGCATACATTATTGAGAGATTCCCTTTTTACCTGAGCTTGTCAGTGATATCCCGTGAAGTGTAAACCTAGAGGAAGAAAAAAAAATGAAAATTATGGGTTATAAGTTTCTAATAAGCTCGGCTACCACAATAAAGTACGGTAGTAGTACGGTTTGTCCGAGTGGGAACTGTGAACTACTTTATGCGATAAAACTTTACTTTGAGGGCATAACGGTTAACGTTGTTAGAAGTAAACGTTGATAAGAAGCATGTTGTATCGGCGTGGGAAAAAGACAAAAATCTGAGGCCAGTCAGAAGGTAGCGATCTATCGTATGGCTGGGAGACCGAGGCCTTTACCGAAGGGGAGGGAAAACAAAACAAAAAGCAAAAACATGCAAACAAAACACACACACACACGCACCGTAGGAGGAAAGTTGGAAAACGTTGTTTCCGGGATTTGGCCTAAATTACATCTGATGATTGGCGGTGGCTGTGTGTTGGGCCATGAAACCACTTGCCACAACAAAAACCTTGCAGCTGTTTGCGGAAACAACACAATTCAGTGGGGTTTTGGCGTTCATGCTCCTATAGGAGCGTCGTACACTAACTAGTAGGATACACTGGTATATTTTAAGATTCAAATAAAGACATTTGATTGGTTGATTGATTGATTGCATTTGACTTGGGAACAGTGATGAAGATACCATTAAAGGTGAACGCAGAATCGTAGACGAGCGAGAGGTGACCAATTTGTATAGGAAATCGCACGACCTCACGTACAATTCGGGATTAAAGTGATTTCTTCCCGTATTGTACGAGAAGGTCGTGCGATTTTTTATTTATAGTACATTCAACAAAATTACGAACTTACGCGCCGTTGTCATGGAAACTTAATAGTTACTCCTAAAGAGTACTATTTGGGATTAATTGTACTGCTCTTAACCAATCAGAATTGAGTAATTTTGTTGAGTGTACTATAAAACCCTTAATCCCAATAGTGATCACCATATTACCAGTTCGCGAAGCATACAAAGCGTGAGAATACAGGAAATAATCGCCAGTTGACCCTTACACAAATTCTCCCTACATGTAACATACGAAATAAATGAAAACTTTAAGCAGAATATACATGTCGATACTGAGAATTCAGTAAAGGGTTAATCCGGCTCTGTATTCTGTGGATGAGGTGCCACTCCATCACAGGGATACTACAAGCAGTATGTCACAGGTTTACCAATTGACACGTCAGGGTTAAGAGTGAAAAAGTGATAATCGTAGTTATGGACACTACTTGAGCGGTAGTGAAAATGGAGCCTGAGAATAATAAAACTCAGGCTTGTGCGAGAGTCGAACCCATGACCTTTACGATAACAGTGTAGTGCTCTACCAACTGAGCTAGCAAGCCATTTTGTTAGTTCGTAATAAACCCGTAAAGGATGATTAGATGAGTATGAATACATGAAATCACACACTTGAACTGCGGATTAAATAATGAAGATGTATGTGGTCATCGCAGTTATGAACCCTACTTGAGCAGTAGTGAAAAAGTTGTGTAACCAAATCTTGTATCATGGCATAAATACTGCGGCAGACACTTGACTTCGAATTACTGAACTTTTATCGCGCCAACCGCTATATTACCGCCACGGATCCAGTATGTATATGAGCAATGTAAAATGAAGATCATAAAATAAAACACCTCCCTGAGCCATTGCGCACAACCTTTTTCTATCTGTGAATAAACCACGGTTACTTAATGTCTACCAATGCATGTGCTCAGCGCGTAGAGTCACTTCTTGAGACGTGCGTAAGTACACTGCATTGAGCAAACTGTTGTCCTGTTGTACTATCACACCAGCCAAATGTCTTCATTTAAATAAGCAAGTGATAGCCAAACAGATTCACGATTATCAATAAACCACAGCTGATTAATGTGCGCTGAAGTTTTTGGTGCATTAAACGGCACTTCTAAAGGCATTCATCAGGCAATGGGTTGCGCAAACTGTCGATGTTGTAATGTCACACCCTACGACCAATTAGTCTACATCTGAATGAGCAAATGATTACCTTTTTAAACGTTAAACGTTTGGCCAAAAAACTTTTAGACGAACATTGGGAAAGGCAATTCATAACCCACTAAAGAAAAATCTAAAATATAAATTCAAGCATAATTACAACTATAAATAAAATCCCACGAGAATTGAAGTTATTCAACTATTTCTCTGCAATTTATTTAAAGATAATATAAACATTATTGACTTACCGGGCATAAAAACTGAGAAATAATAACCTTTTTTCGTCAACTGTCACCATTAAAAGATTCCGTGTACTGCAAATGAGCCTCCTCACATCCGTTGCTCACATGTTTAATAAACTTCTGTTCTAAATGCTGCCTTTTTCGTTTTAATTTCTCCAGTTCTTCCATTAACCTAGAATTTTCGACATAAAGTTGTTCGACAGTGGTCTCTAGCCTTGATTCACGTATAAGCTTCTTCTGACGGCATTTCCAAGCCGCTAAACGATTCTTTCGCCGTTTTCGCTCCGTTTTCATGAAACCCTGGACGTCGATAGTTTCGCCCGGGATGGCGGTAGTTTGTGAATGTTCTTCTGAGGTGTCAACCTCTTGCTTTACCACAGACATGTTATAAAGTTTCGTATGGACCGTTAGCCAGTGCTTAGGTGTTGGGGTGTCCTGAATGGAGTCGTCGGTCTCCGGAGTCCAGGCGATGCCCGGCGTTTCAAACCGGTCGTGCTCGTGTTCGAGCTCGTAGGCGCCATGTTGAAGGTCCATGCTTTCTGCAGCTTTGCAGTCGTTTTCGAAATCTTCATAGGTGTAATCATGCGCTGTTTCCTCCGATTCGGTCGGGCTGAGAAGCGAAGGAGAATTGATAGATGAAATGTCTGAGTCTTCTTCGCCGGATTGATTTAACATTGAGGACTCTTTGAACGAACAGTGCTGCTGCCCGGAAAATCCCTCCTCTAAAGTCTCCACTTTAAACCACTCACCAATCTCCGATCCTTCGAGTTGTTGTCCACTTTCACGAGACGTACATCTAACAACCTCCTTACCTGGTTTTCTTTTAATCGTACCAGTTAACTTAACAGGTAGGAAAGTGTCTTGGAAAGAAGGCAAGCGATACGACGAATCAAATCTGTAAGAGATGAAAGTGCATTTCGAGTCATCAATTATTTTGGTCGATTCATCGGACGTGGGCGTACTGGAATTACGTACTAGTTGTGTAACTTCTCTCTCCTCGCGAAGGCGTTGTAAAGCATCTGTAAATCCCCTGGCAAACACTTCTTGTTCTGCAGTAACTTGCTGTGAAGAGAAGTCCTCCTGCGGAACAAAAAGTGAAGGCGGTGGGGGAGAATTTGTTTGAAGTTTCACTGAACACGTCTCCGGAAAATTCCTCCACACAATTGTTTCAAGGTCCGGTGACGAAATTCCAATATCTGGAGACTTGAGCAAATCAGAAATATCAAAGTCTTCTCTCCTTCCAGGATTTTTGCAGTCGCTTGCTAAATTTAGCCACAGTCTCCCATTGTCTTGTACATAAGAATTTTTATTCGAAAACAACAAGCTTTGATCCTCATATATGGTCGCTTCCATTTTACGCTAAGAACAACGCTTGGCTGTCGCCGTTGAAATTCTTTGAATTTCCTGAAGAAAGTTGCCGAGAAAGCTCTTCATCAAATGCTTTGGCAATCATTAAACCAATTTCCTAAATCTTGTTGGATTCCTGAGGTTTCTTAGAAAGGCACGTGGAATTCAATTGTTCCAAGGAAGGCAATGGGAGATGCGTGGCAGAACTGTTGGTAACCCTTTGTGCTGAGATAACTGAGCGTGGACATTAGGAGCCTTGTGATTGGCTGAAAAACGTTTTGACTGGTAGCGTATTATTGTCATCTCATATACAGCTGCTTGTCTCCGCTTTGTTCATAAACTTGTTGGTTTTAAAGCTTTTCATTAGTGACCTTGAAGTCAAGCGCTTTATTATTTGCCCTCGTTTTTACAGTCTGTAAACCACCATGTTTTGATGTTTGTTTAAAATACAAGTTACATTCATTAACCTGATTTCAGTTTTGCATCTTAAAATAAAATTACAAAAATCAACAACAACAACAAAACCAATTAAAAAATTCAGCCGTTACAAATGGCCATAAATTTTCAACCCAAAACTCGACTAACCTTGTGCTTTGTTTTTATGCCTGAATAAAGCACTCTTACAAACCGAACTTGGTAATTGTAATCAAGTCGCTGTAAGATTTCGAATTATTGTTTTCCACAACATAAGAGAGGAGGAGACAATAGAAGAAGTTAATTACAAATTAAAGTTAGCAAAAAGTTACCAACAGGAGCTGTTATCGTGACGTGAGACATTTTAGTCACAAACTGATTCACTTCCTGATTTTCAAAAAGCTATTTTGATGTATTCCAGTGAATTCAAATGACGACATTTCAGAACGAAGCACCAACCTAAGCAATGGGTTAAAGTTTCGACTGGAAAGGTGGTTCTCTAAATGGATCAATGCGTAGCTTAAAAGATAACGTTATATCTATAGCATGTCCGGGCGGAATTTAATCTTCAACTTTATGGAAGAATTTTAGTGTTATTGTTTTTAAATAACAGATATAACCACCCTTTTTACGACATCACCTATTGTTCCCTTATTTTCTGATTTACTACACCTTGAAAGTTTCAAGCAACCAGAGGCTCTTGTGATGTTATCTGAACGGCACTTGATGCGGGACATGAGGTTGTATTACGTAATCACAGCTTATGAACCGTAATCAACACGTAGTAACAGGGTAACTAGGACACTCACTGACACGAAATGAGGGCACTGAAATGAATTGAAGTGAGGATGCAAGTTTAAGCGGTAATAGGTAATGGAAAATGAGGGTGAACCACCAGCATCTACACTTTATTATTATTTATAAATGCTTGAACTGTAACGGTTTTCCTATATATCTTAAAGACATGTTTACTTTGCGTCAGTCTGAATACTCTCTTAGGAAAACGAATATTTTATCACTATGTAAACCTGTTACTTCTACTTATGGTCTTAACTCCTTTCATTACTTTGCGTCTAAGAACTGGAACTCCCTACCTAATAATGTAATATCTGAGTCTACTTTATCTGGTTTTAGAAGATCTTTGAAAGCAATCTTTTTTTAAACTTAACAGTATATTTAATTTTTTTTCCCTTCATGTATCTACATAGATTATTATGCATTGATATAGATTTATTTTATGAATGTATATATACCTGACCTTATGAAAACCAGGTCGACGAAAATTCGAGGCTTTTTAGAACTTCCTTTGCTATTACCTCCGTTGTTCAACAAGGACACTTAACTTTTTGCTTATTACCAGATTACAGTGTCAAGGAAAGGAAAAAAAAAAAGAACATGGCTATTTGCTATATAATTAGACATGAAATCGACGTAACCTCTGACCTGAACTATCGTGTGGGCAGTAGTGTCAGTTTTGCCCAAATCCATACCTGTCAACCCCCGGAGTTCCAAAATCTGGAGACGTCTCGAAATCCTCGCGTTGTAAGAATGCGTTTCACGACAATGTCCGAATACTCTCCGAGAATCACCCGAAGGCTTTCCGAATGTTCCCGATGTGTTTTACGACAATGTCCGAATGCTCTCCGAGAATCCTCCGAAGGCTTTCCGAATAAAAACTCTTTTTGTAATGAATCGAAATCCATGCTGGCAGCTCGCTGGCAATCCTCGCTTAGACAAAAGAAAAGCGCGCGAAATACGCGGCAAATGACTAATCTATTGTGCAATTTGATTGGTTTATTTTCTGACCAATCGTGATACTTGTTAAATAAACCTCAATTTGACTGCTCTGTTTTCCGTTTTCCGATCGTCAGCAGCTCAAACAGAATACACTTCTTGTTTTATTTTCCTTTTTGACATCTTGAAAACAACGAAATTAATGAAAAAAAAGAATTCGAAAGAAGCCGCGGATTTTCCCGGGAGATTTGGTGCTCTAACCTGGGGTGCTTATCATTTAGCCAAATAATCCGGATGGAATGATCGTTGCATAAAGGTAAGCGATTTTCCGAATTTAATGACCAACCGAGTGAGAATGGCGCTTACCATTTACTACCCAGCATTCCATCCTGTATATTTTACTCGATCTAGCGCGAAATTCAAAATGGCAGACGAAAGCTTCGTATTAGTCGACCAGCTAATTGAAGATTTTGATCTAGAAAACGAACTATTTGACGACGAAGATTACATGATGGTATTCAGCGCTGTCAGTTGTTACATGAGGCGTAATTTGAACAGAATTGATGGTTATTTTGAAGTAACTGGAGAGCAGGGTTGGCGCAGTGGTAAGTGCACTCGCCTCCCACCAATGTGGCCCAGGTTCGATTCCTGGAGTCGACATCATATGTGGGTTGAGTTTGTTGTTGGTTCTCTACTCTGCTCCGAGAGGTTTTTCTCCGGGTACTCCGGTTTTCCCCTCTCCCTAAAAACCAACACTTCTAAATTCCAATTCGATCCGGATGCAGGACCTCCCTGAAAACACCTTCGCGGTGAGTGGAGCTTCCTGGGTAAATATATTCATTTATTTATTTATTTATAACTGTCCCTACCTACGAACCGAGTGAATTTCTCAGTCATTTTCGAATGACCAGAGGTACTTGTGAGATCTTGTGCAGAGAAGTTATGAACACTCAAAGAGGCAAGAACTACATTGGTATAAGGACGCCATATTCAAAACACATGTAAAACCACGCAAAAAATCACGAAAAAGGGCCTGGAAACGGAACGATTCTCGCAAATGGTAAGGGAATTTCCCGATTTCCGTTCCGAACGGAAAAAGTGGACTACCTCTGGAGGTTGTCCACAATTTCCGAAAAGATTTTCCGGAAAATTGCCTTTCCATTTGACTTCAAACCGAAATTTCCGGATTTTTTGGCTAAATGGCAAGCACCCCTGGAGACCGGGAGATTTGATGAAAAACTTGGAGACTCCCGGTAAAACCGGGAGAGTTGACAGGTATGCAAATCTTGCTTTGGAACGTCGGCCTTGCCGAGAGCAAAGTTGCCGTCGGAAAGAGGCATCGATTTGCACGAAATCAAGAAACGTTTTAAATCGAATTTCCTCGTGGCTAACACAAATAACAGCAAGCTCTTGGTAAATTACATCTACGTAAACATGTGGCAAATGTTACGACTAGATTTGAGGCCGGAAATCACACATTATGACACTTCAAATTATCACATCACTTATCAGATCACTAGCATAGAATCGCTAAAGCCGCAAGGGCGGTAACAAGTCAAGAAACTGGAAAAACTTACGGTTTTCGCGCAGAAATACCGAGGCAAATCTTGTCGTCGCCTGATAGTTACTTGAAGTCCCGGATGTTGAAAAACGATTTCAAGCGGACTTCCGTCAAGCCCTTGTTTCTTGCTCAATTTTTACGTCTTGTCTTTAGCCTGCTCAAAAGTTAAGTCCAATTTCACCATGTGCGCTTACAAATCAACCCTGACACCTACGTTTTGAGGCTAAAGACTCCTTACCTCCGAAAGCAAAGCACTACAATAACCTTCACTGCGCCTAACAGTCGACTTCAAAGCCCCGACAAGATAAATACGCACGAAGGTTATTAGACGAGGCAGACACTGCATCTCGCTAGAATTTTTCCCTCACTGAGCTTCATGATGCTCTAAGGAAAACTTTGCTCGAGGAAGTGAACAGGAAAGCTAAATTTACTGACTCCGTTTGAAACTAAGCCTACGCTAAGATTTCAAATTCATGCAAATTTTCTTAAGAAAGAGAGAGTGGGACCAAATAAAGAGTATTAAAAGGGAGGAGGGGGAGGGTAGGGGGAAAAAAGCTTATTTTAACTTTCAATGTTAACTTTCTCTTACTAATCAGCTAATTGCCATCGTCGCTCCCCCCAGCACAAGCAAAGACGAAGAAGAATAGAAGGAGGAAACACACCTCAGTACTAAAATAAACAAGGCTTAGTGTAACTTTCCTGCGACCTTGTTTTCAAAAATCCAGGTAGATATAGATTCTGTGAATGTAAATAGATTTTCTCTTTTTTGTTCTCGAAGATATTAGCCTTCAGGCTACTCTGAAATTCGAGTTTAAATAAAGTTCATGTATGTATATATGTATATATAATAGGTGAATTATATCCGACGATCGAACAGTCGAACGGATGGATGAATCGAACACATGATCTGTGGATAAGTGGATGAAAGAATGAATGAACAGCGAAATGAACCTTAAATGAATAAATGAACGAAGGAAGGAACGAACAAATAAACGACTGAACGAATGAATGAATGAATGAATGAATGAGTGAATGAATGGATGAACGAACGAACGAACGAATGAACGAACGAATGGACAAGCGGATGGATGGTTGGATGGATGGATAAATGAAGGGAATGCTTACAGTTATATGCCAGACCAAAACAAAAGTAAAGATACAAATTTTCCACGGACTAGAACTAATTATATACAAATTTATTTAATTTGGAAGGATCATAGTGCCGGTGACATTTATAACTACAAAAAATAATTTGTTTAAACTTAACAAGCAGTCTGTAAATCGTGTAGAAGACGCTAGCGGTCCTTAAATTGGACATGGCGACTTTAAAAAAGATCTTAGCTCGGTTTTGTTTACATTTGTGGAATAGAATTCTAAAGTATAGAAGTATAGATTCGTGAGATTGTCCAGCGGTCACTGCGTTCAGAACATACGCTAACAGTGTCTAAAAGCTGTTCAGTTTGCAGTCTAATCCCTATTAAGCGGCCACCTAATAAGAGTTGAACTGTATTTCTCAGTCACGACCACACCCACTTTGAATTTGACTATACCCGTGACTTAAAATTAAGGCAATTCCCTTGAAAAGAATGTACTAACCAGGGATCAATTTAATAAAGCTTTTACAGGTGTAATTTACAGTTTTAGAGTCTGAGAACAATAGCTACTCTTGCAAATTACACTTCTAAAAGTTTTATAGAATTGACCCCAGATTTTTTTCAAACTTGGCGAAAGTGATAACTATGCATAGGACATGAAAAATGCAGTAAAAAGCTGGCGTCACCCTGCTTGTTTTTAACCTGTATGACCGTTATTCTAAGTGTTTTTTGCTGAGTTGCGCGAGAAATGTTCGAAACTTGATCAACCGGAAAAATTGTTATCACAGAACAAAAACTATGAATATTACTGACTGAAACCTAGGGCCTATTCGTCTTTCTGGGCTATGATATTTCAGTAAAGTGATTTCAAATTGCCTGATGTCACAAATAATGTAAGAAAATTGGACCACTATCTCATATTCTCATACTCCTCCCTGGCTCCAAATGCAGAGTTTTACGTCATTTTTAAAAACACATACTTCAGCTTCTACTACCCAACTTTTTTTCTTCCTTTTCGTGTACCTATTACGACTTAATAACACCAATAAAAAAAAAGGGGGATCACCATGCTCGTTTCTTCAAAACACGACGACAAAGGGAAAATTTCGGCATCAAACGATCATTTTCCGTGAAGGGACTGGGGCGAGTTCTAAAATGGTCCACTGCACGCACGAGTCTTAAGCTTTTTTCTGCTATTTTCACTTATTTATTCTTTGCAACAAGTCATCTACGGTGAAGGGAATCACAAGAGTGACCAGAGCAGTCGATAAATCATACCTGGTAATGTTATGCGCGGTAGGATATGAGCAATTAAATTAAATGACCTTTATTTACCCTCGGCAGTATATAGAGCACATGAAGCCTAGTGGGGCCGAGCAAATACATGAAACAACTAATTCAAATAAACTTGACATGATAAGAATTCCAACTGGCCGGAGGCAAACCAGTCGGCTATATACAAAGAGGACCGAGGAATTGAACCAGACTATCCAGAACAACACCAGGTGACCGCATTGAAACCCAAACCACTTGCCCATGTTGTCTACTCCATCCGTTCAACTCCCAACTAATCAATCAGTTTCCAGAAATAACCCCCACTCCTTTTCTTTTAGCAGATTTTTAAGGCAGATGTAAGCCCCGAATGTAGATTTCAAGCCTAAGGCCCGTTTCTCGAAATTCTCGTCACTTAACGGGCCCACTAACGATATTTTGAACTCAAAATCGCAATAAAGGAAGGACATGTTCTGACCTCTATTGAAGTCCATTTTTTTTCTTTAGCTGATAACTTTACTGTATAATTTTCAAAACGTTTGAAACTCCCATCTGGAATGGAAAACAAAACTGCTTAACGGGCAGGAACTTCGAGAAACGGCCCCCCCCAAGTCCCCCATTTACCTTGTCTGCTTAATAAACAGCGTGCACGAAGGGGATTTTATGTGAATCTGAAGTGAATATTTGCAGGCTTCTCTTAATGAATCCCATTTTGTCAAACCCCGACTCGGTACTACTCAGTTCTACATGTTTAGTTGTTTTGCTGGGATAAAATATTTATTTTGTACCGATCAATACTAATTAGACTGATATGTAAGGCCGATTTACACGATACGATTTTTGCTTACGACTGTCGGATGCAACTTCTGTAGCGCGCTAAGAGTTACAAGTAGAACCTTAAAAGCCATAAAATTTGAGACGACGTTTCGACGCTGCATAACGTCATTATCACTGAAGTCAAAAATAAAAATATAAACCGAAATGTCGGTTTCAAATAACCGTCTGTAAAGTCTTAACAAGATTGAATTATTTCCGGAACAGCGGTGAATCACTATCACGGGCGCTCATGTATGTGTTGACAGACGTTGATATACAAACAAAGCCAAGCTATGAAAAACGAAAATGTGAAGCTTTTGGTAAGTGGCTGGGAGTGACAAGAATACTTCACAAATTAATGTGTTCATGTAAGCTGAAAGCCACTCATTGGGCACTATGGCCAAGTGGTACTATTCAAACAACATCAGTGAATTTCGCAACGGATACCACTACAACCTGCAATCTCAAATGCATCGAGCTTCGGTTTCTCAGTGTCTTCTTTTATTATTGCTGTATGTTTATCACGATCGATAAACATACGGAAATTAACAAAGTTATCTCAGGCAGTGCTATCTGGCGTTCGTGTTTGTTATGTTTTTATTTTATTTGTCACTGAGATAACTGTTCAGTTACAGAAGAGAGAGAAAAGCCTCTTTGTCTTATCGCGGCTTGGCTTTGATTGATTTGACCTTAAGAAGATTGATATCCAGGTGATAAAAGTTGCGCTTTTATTAGACACACGTGAATCAACTTGGACGTCATGTGAAAAGAGGTTCACTATCATTCCCTGTGAAAAACCCTAGTCAAAACAAAGACGCATCTATCACAATAAAGACCAATACTTCGCTTGAAGAGCTCAGCTTCATAATACAAAGCAGAAAAGAAAAAATGCGAGCACAAGCAGCGAGTACCCTTTGAACGGTCACACTTAAGACCGGTCAATGACAACTAAATTCTAAAACCGTGGATAACATCGCGTCACCTGCATAAGGAAAAACAAGATTCGATTGAAGATACTTGTAAAGGATAAATGGTTAAAAGGGTATGATCTCAACATGTTTTCGATTTAAGTTGTGTGTCAAACAAAGGATCATTGTTAGATCCAGCATTTTTTTTTTTGTAGCGGATGGTCGCGTCTTTCAGGAACTTTCCACGTGGTACCCTGCGAATAAATTATCGTCTTCTTTTATCGCGCCATCTCTAACAGTTATCACCGCCATCTGTTTTAGGCTGATGAACAATTTGCCTTGAGCCGCTTTACTGGGAGACAAAACCTTAATTTTGTGGTAGCTTTACCGACATCATAACAATTGTGACAAATGGGAGGTTTCCCTTTGCCAACGATATTGTTTTAACTTTGCGGTTTGCAAATTAATGTGATCAAACAACGAGTCGAGGTGCTGGTGGTCACTCGTAATCTTTTCAATTCATACTAGTTAAAGTAAAGAAAAGCTCAAACTTCTAAATCGCAAAATACCATCAAGAAATGATGAACATTACCATATGAACATACCGCGTCAATGGCTTTGATTTGCCTCAGACTCTCATCAGTTCTGATTGATTTTCAAAGGTGAAAGATTTAGAATATAAAGGCAGTGAACCGTTGTGGCTGTTCAGATATATTATTGGGTTTGGTTTTCGGTTTAACGCATTTTCTCTCCAGACCGATAAGTAGAATTGCGACAGAGAAATTATGGACAGCAAACAGGATTTTACAAAGTGTCATTAGTATGAATGAATGTTACGTTGGTTTGAGGTTTGAAGCCGAATAACGTGGAGAATGGCTTTCAGTAGAAACGGCAGGTTTTTTTTCAGAATGATGGTCATTTTGAGTCTGATCAAATGGAACAATGTTTCACTTGCTCATAAAGAAGCCCTTTATAACTTCGCAATGTCTACAAAGGAGTAATTTGCGAAAAACTTCAGGAAAGTATCAAGGAAGATTTAATTTTGACCTATTTCCAAAAATGTTTCCTAAATTCATTGTCAATATTGCCATTTTTAAGCGAACGATCAATTAAGCGACTGTCTTACACTGTCGGTGACTCAGTTGTTTAAATTGTTCAAAAATATACTGAGAAAAAACAAGGAGAGAATATTGCGTGTTCAGTGGTGGTTATCTTTACGTCTGAAACTTAAAGAAAATAATTTCTATTCCGCAGGATTTGAGATAAGAAGCTTATGTCAAGAAAAATAAACTTGGCTTCTCGATTTGTTTTCATAAAAGTCGACATCGATATAATTAATTGCAGATGTACGTTGTTTTCATTGACAAAATAAATTTCAATGCTTGTATGGGCTTATTTTAATCCGCCAATTGACCTTTCAATAATCGTATATACGAAACAATACTGGTAAAAATTCTGACAGTTTGCAAGCGTTGTTTAGATCAGTGATTCACTGTGAGTGATGGATAGCAAGGAACAGGAAATTAAATTTAGATGCCCCAAGGCACTTTTTAGAACCATATGGCTCGAACGCCAAGATGTATCACAATTTTTGAAATCGTTGGTCAAGGTACAGCTAAATATAATGCCGTATAGAACTTGCAAACAAACGAGTTTCGTTCGTGAGGAATATACATCAATGTACTACCTAGCGTAACCAAGTTATAAGGGCGTGAAGAATTTTAGAAATGCCTCAAGGGTTTTTCAGTCTTCTCACGATTTAATTATTTCATTTCGTTTACTTTTTGTTAAAAATTCAAAAGTCGAGTGTTCCCTTCAATATTAAGTCAAGAAAAAAATGGCAACTGTAACAGGAACAAACCAAGAAAAGCGAAAGGAAGATACGTTTGACTTTAAGAATAAACTTCAAAAGGAGTGTTCAATTAATGCATAATTCTAACGACACTACTGATAGATCTTTAGGTAGATACTGGATATGTTAGTACGCGAGAGATGTACATTAAAAAATATATATATATATATATTAAAGTACGGTCCTGATACGGAAGCCAATTTACTCAACAAGCAGGGGAAATAAGAGGGCAATGCGAAAGAATGAACTGTCTGAAAAATAACCAACATATAACACTGAGCGTGAAGGAGATTCCCTTCAACCGAGTATTGGAAGCTCAATGTTTGGGGAGCAGGCCTATAATACTCAGGGCCGATTATTTTACACCCTCGCGAGCTTCAAAATTCCAGCTCCCATATATTTAGCGCGGTCAAACAAACTTGTTTAAATTGCTTACATTAGCAACACCATTCTTCGGCGTAAATCTGGTGCAGGCGTAGTAAACCTTGCCTAGTTTATTGGACGGCTCAGCTAGTGCTTTGTAGTGCATACAAAAAATGAACTCGTTCAGTTTCTCACCAGGACTGAATTTGCTGCGACCCACTAGTGACTTATAATAATATGATATCTGCAGGGCATTTAACAAGAACAATTGGAATTTTAGAGTTTTAAGGTTAAGCACTCAGTTAATTCTTCAGGATGTTCTCAAACAAGCTGAGTGGTTACTCTATTGCTTAGACAGAGAAGTTCGAAAGAAAGTATTGCAGCTGAGATAGCTTTGTAATCGTAGGCGCTACTTCGAAGTTCAGGGGGTTTAGAAATAAATGGAAACTTCGTTATTTCTCTGAGTAATTAATCAAGTTACTTCGTTTTTGTTAACTAAGGTATTCTCACTCTTATCTATGATTGTTACCAGTGTAACTTAAAAAATGACACGAATTCTACGATAAAATGCAAGCCAATTGACTGTTAAAAAGTCCACCATCTATGAAGCTCATAACATTGAGTTATCATTTCTATACATAATTCTAGTATTCGTGTAAAGTTATTTTAATAATTTAAACGTAATCTAAAGAAAGATGAAAATAAGGGGTCGATGAGTAAGAGGGATACTTAATGTTGTGATACAACAAAGCACAGCTGAAAATCACATATTTCCGAATACGAGATTTAGTGTTTCGTGCCATATGTTATGCGCATCATTTCAGATGCTTAGAATATCAGTTCTGTAATTGCAATCTTTTTGTAATTTTGGGTGAAGACAGATTACACTGCAAATACCTAATGACACACCTCAATTTAAGAAGTCATCATTTTGCTTAAGTGTGTGCGAGACAAATCTGGTGTGCGGATCATTGAACTGAAGGCCACTGAGCAATACTTTTCTTATTTTTGAGTACAAGGTTGGTTTAACTTTTCGGGTCTGTGGACAAAACCAAATAGGGGGACCACTCAAATACAAGCTGCTAGGAATTGTCCTCTGGAGTTGTATTACCATTCAAATGAAAGTAATCGTAGACATAAAACGAGCCTCGGTACACTGGCCAGTTTCCTCAGTGTGCTGAGAGCTGTTCATTTATAAATTAGAGGGCCGACAGTCAGTTTATGCAAGCGTTACCGTCTCAAAGTTGAACAGTTTAGCTCTGTGAAACTATTCAGTATTCTGTAGAACGATGTTTTTACTCAGAGAGTCTGCAAATGACATTCTTCGAGAAGAGGAACTGAAAGTTTTCATTATGCGGTACAATACATTAGGAATGTTTTATTCTTTAAGTGTGACCATTGGAAAGTAAGCACTCAAGCTGAGCTTTGATTTGGCGCTACTTTTCGTTTCACGAATTTCGGAAATAAAATGCGAATCAGGACTCTGCCAGGTTCGACTACATGGAGCTGAGGAGCTGGAGACAAACGGCCTTATTCGAGAATCTTTTTATCCATGACGGAAAGTTCACTTCAGCCGTATTGAGTTTGAACTCACAGCCGGTGTTGTGACCTCTCGAAACCCGCTGATTTTACTGGCCCCGATATCCAGCAGATGCCACTGCTCTTAGGGCAGTGGCATGCATTGTTCTGTTGTTCGAGACGGTAGTCGTCTTCGTTAATGGTGTGACGTATTACGAAAGCTTAGTACTTCATCGCTAACTGGCACAGTCAGGCTTATGCTCAGTCTTACTGGACTCGATATCAGCAATAAGATTCTCTGTAGTCAGAAAAGGAGTATGATAAATGAATATATATGGAGTACTCGCTGATAGTGTAGAGCAAAATGAAACGCGTGGGCCGCTAATTAAACAAACTCTCCAAAATTGATATAACAATGTCTCCTTTAGTAATGGGTGAGTTAACTAAACTGTGTTGGTTTTGACTTTACTCCTACGCATTTCATCGGCTATTTCTGCCTTGTCGCGGTAGTTGTTTAAAAAGAAATGGACCACCACGAAGCCTGACAAAACAAAGGTGGGTGATTTTTGAGGGTGACTAATTAGCGCGTGGGATTTTTGATTCCGCAAGGGTTGGTTTACCGTCCGATTATGTTGTCATATGCCTTGCCCAAGTGGTTTCAAAATCGCGATAAAGCATCCCTTGTGATCCGGCGTGGAATTCAAGGAACCTCTGTAGAAACCCGAAACAGTTATAACCACATGATTCAAGGTAGACGTACAAAGTACATTTCCAAAAGTTCAAAAGTACAAAAGTGATATTGATGTCGCAAGTAAGCACCTCAGGCACCACTTTGATAAATTTTCTTCTGTTACTTCTTCTTTGACTCTCCTCAATTCTTTCTGTGTTAACACAACCATAAAAGTTGACAAACGTAAACTGCATGGAATACAGGGCTTGGGAAAAATTGAAATTCGCAATTCCTGTGAAATTCGAATCGCGAGAAAGTTCTAGACTCCCAACAGCCCCTCTATGGAAGGTGAGAGAAAACGGAAGCACAAACCCGGAGCGAACCGGCGAGCAGAGAAGGACCGTGCTAGGCCGGGAGATGGACTCTCAGTCTTGTCTCGCAGTCTCGCTCAAAGGGCCTGCTACCAGTTTCGGTCGTTTATGAGTTTTGAGCCAAAACCCTAATGGACGAAAATTCTCGCCGAAGTTTCTCTGAGTTCATAAATCATGTCGAACGCCAACAGAAATACAAGGCCAAAACGATTACTTGAAACGTCGCCAATTGGTTTATTGATCCAAGCTGCCGAGCGATATTCGCCGCAAAAGGATTTATGATTGAAATAAATGTCTTCCTTTCCTTCTAATGGTACATTATATCCATCAGGAAGTATTAATTTGACCCGATTTCCAGTTTTCAAAGACTTGTGCTTTAACTGAGGCAATTTAAATAGTTTGCCGGTAAGCAGTAGTAAAAGAGATGGACGAATTAACAAATTTGTCCGGAGATATCCTTGTATTCCTCGATGGAGAACTGAAAAAAGGCTGTCGCGTTTCTTTGCGGACTGACTACCGACTAAAAAATACACGCAGCTAGAACTTATTATAATGGGCCTTCAGTTTTAACTCAAGTTTGCTTTCATTAAAATGGTCGGGACGCTTATTTGTAAATAAAGACTCAAACGTTTGAACCCCCTTGTGCACCACAATAAAGCACCATTGAAGAACTCCTCAATTGCTTCCTTTTGAGTTGTTATGATTCAGGATTTCATACACAAAGCCATCTGAGCGATGGCTTCCTTCCACTACTTCAGTGCGCTGCTTAGACATGAAATACTGCATAGAAATTTCTATCTCAGAGGTCTACCTTTGGGATCTTGTAATCACAATAAAATAATGGAATAAAATGGAGTTTAATAAACAGCACACAGGTAAGTATTTGTCTCACCGATAGCTTGCAATTATAAATAATAAAATGGACACACGTTCAGCATAAAGCCGAATCAGGTGTACTGTAATGATTGCGGTAAGATTTATTCTGGGTGGTGACACTCTAGGCTGTGTTTAGACGAGAAAGTTTAGTTTTATTAAGCAAGCCCCGTGCGCATTTGACAAATTTTGAATAAAATGTGCTTGCTTTCCCGACGGTTTGCTTAAGACCCGGCGCGCCAGTTTTGCAGGCGAAAGTTGTACATCTTTGACACACGAGCGACTAATGCAAAGGACAACTAAAGTCGATGCCAGACAACTTGCTCCCCCAGCCTTGTGGGTAAAGACTAAATGCCAGTTTCTTTCTGTAGCAAAATGAGATATTACATTTAACGGTGGACAAAAATTTGCACAGTGTTATATTGACGACTTGAAAGATTGAAAATTTGGTGATTATATTTTGCGGGAAATTCATTCATAAATTACTTAAGTAAACATTACAACGATTTGAAATATAAATCGAATTTATTGGCACAGTCACTTTTATATAAATATTTAGACACTGTAAACGAGGGCCAAACAACAGAAAACTTTGACCAAACCGAGTTTCAGGTTTTGAAGACCATGGTATGGCTGTTACGTCTTCTCGCTCCTAGAGAGGAAGAAGATTCAGACTATTAGCTGAAGAAGTTACAAACGTTAATCTATTGTTGTCAATGGCCTATATTGATTTTAAATTGTATAGCTTACTGAGCAATCTTCTTCCTTGCGGTCAAGTTCAAAAGGCAACATGACAAAAATAGAGATTTTAATTTGCCCTAATTGCGAGGTTTGATATCTGTAAGGTTCTACTACTGAATAATTAAGATTCAATAGGTTTTTCCGCCCGCCCTCGTGTGATATAAATAATGGCATTATTCAAGATAAGAGATTAGTGCTAGAGAACTGCCCCGCTGGCGTTAAATGTCAACAAATTAGAGGTTTAAATTGATAAGTCCACTCAAAGTCACGCTTTGACAAGGAAATTGAAAAGATCCACTGCTGTTTGATCGTCGAGCTATACATTACCGACTAAGCAAGAACCTTAAGACTTTTTGTGACAAGAGTGATTTTTTTTTATTTACAATGATACTTCATCTTAAAATGGCATTTTTCTCAGCGTATAATTGTACAGTTTAAAGCAAAGTTTTTACGATTATTGACCAATTCCGGTCAGCCATGTGTTGGGCGTGCTAGAAATTTGGAAAGGAAGGCCCTTCGTTTCGGGCTCCGAAAAGATAAACTCGTTTGCACATCCTCCAACTGTTATTTACTTTCCTTAAGTTTGCTTCAGTCAAAGTACACCAACAAAAATTTGAGACAAAACGCAGTTTATAACCCAGTCGAGAGTAATAAAGGAAAGCGATGACAATATTAGGATAATTCAAAAGATGACAAAGTGTTATATCATAATAGACGTCTCGGTCACTTTGCATTCAGTACCAGATCTGACCACAGTTTTGGCGTAGTTGTAAACGACAATCTAAAATAAACATCTTAACAAAAAAGTTTGAAATATTGAGCTCAAAACAAAATATAGTTTGACATATTTAGTTCAGTCAGCGTGATTTACCAAAGAGAGAGAGAGAGAGAGAGACAGGGAAAATTTTTAACTCCACTGGGGAAGTTTTGGGTTTTCAAAAAACTAATTTCCTGATTTGTTCTCATGATTAAAGACCGAAATTCCTCCCATCAATTTCAATTTTTTAGTTCCTTTCATTGGCTTGATAAATCAAAGCGACATAGAACTCAAGTTTTTGTTGATTTACTTCATGTTTTACACCAATCAAAACAAAATGAACCAACCAATGAAAAAACGGCCGAGATACGCCAAATTCCGGCTATTATTCAATTCTCGTATAAACACAGGAAAAGGGAGTCTTTCAGATCTACCCTTCACTTTCGTCTCTTTCTCTCCTCCGACAAGATATCTTTTCCTTATCTGGATTAAGACCTCTACAAGCCGTTGTTGCTTACACCAACATCTTCAAAACTGAAATGTGTTGAGTAAAAGGATCACCCTTGACCTTGCAAAACATGTTTATATTAACAGGAAACTCCGCGTTGGCCGAGTCTCCTTTGTGAGGCATAATTAAAATATCGTCCGAATTTGCATCTCAAGTTATTGAATCTGAGCACTCACAGCTTGAAGCGCTCAACTCATGGACCACATAGCGGGCGCTATCCAGATTGAACTTGAATTTTTTTGCGCAAAACTGGTTGCGTTTGCGTACAATTGACAGCAGCTTTATCTCAGTTCACCGAACCACTGGGTACGCGCGCGTATTTATCTCACATGGAAATTATCACCGGTTTGACATTAATCATTGATAAGTTGTTGGTGAAGTTTACCCTGGTTGCATACAAAACAAATGTTTCCCGCTAGTGGTATGAGCGACGGTTTTCCTTGCTTGTCACGCAAAAAGTTACTCCAACGCGACTCATGGAAACACCCCTAATACCGCATATTTGTCACAAACATATCTAGAAATACCAGAAGAGTAAATATCGGGGTATATTGTCGCTCCCGTCAGAATTAATCGCCATTGTTTTAAGAAGACTGCTGCACAATCGCCTTATAACTCTTAAGAAATTAATTACCTTACACACTTTCGACGGAAGATTTAAGGATTTACTTAAGTGGTAAATGACCTGTGTCAACCGAAGACTTGACACCTTAGGTGCTAATGATGATTTGGTGCTTTCCACTTTCCCTCCCTCCAATCATCAAAACTGCTAGTTTTCGCAAGTTGAACAAATAATGTTTCCAGGGGGTCGTGGAGTGCCTGGTCTTCAAATTGCCATCATTTTTTTTTCAATGGTTGACCCCAATTGTGTTTTTTAAATCAAAGCTAGCTACCCTTTGTAGAAGAAACCGACAGGGGATTATCTTTTTTT
Source organism: Galaxea fascicularis (assembly GCA_948470475.1). NCBI lineage: Eukaryota > Metazoa > Cnidaria > Anthozoa > Scleractinia > Euphylliidae > Galaxea > Galaxea fascicularis. Next base: position 29,312,200 of record OX419340.1, on the reverse strand, counting down.
ATACTTGGACATTTTTTTCCAGAATAGTCATTTGGACCGCCAAAATGATAAATACGTCACAGCTATTGTTTTCCACATCGCTAGCTTGAATACAGAAAGCATAACTTGTGCAGCTAACAATAGAAGAAATTTGCAGCAATTATTAATTATTGCTGTATTTGGAATTGAACCAGGTGGTTAAGAATTTCGAGATCTTTTGGAGGTAATTTTGTTGTGGTCATTCATTCGTTGCTTGTTATGCTCAGACGGTCTTACGACGCGGTTGTATGTTAGCCAAACTCAAGTGTGATATCGTAATAATTAAGCGATACTCGAGTCTGTCACTTTCACAGCTTAACTCCTCTAAAAATAGGATAACAAAATAGTTATGTTTGAAAAGACAAGTGATTGTCAACACTACTTGGTGTCGCCGCTAGGGCCGGTGTCAACAAAGACATCGAAACACAATAGTACCGCATTTGCGTGACGCAGCCAAATCGGGCTAACTATCGACTCTGTTGAAATTTGTTTGTCCTGAAACTGTCAACAAGAAGCAAATCAACTGAGACGGGTCAAAAGGCGCCGCAAATGCAAGCACTGAAGCAACAAATGTCGGAAATCACGGGAAACGCGCAAATAAACTTAACCTAGTGCTTTTTATCAAATTAGCTCAAGTGTGCGGTTAACCCAACGAGATGGGAAAACGACTCATGTTCCACACTGAATGCCGATAACATCGCCTTGAAGGAGGGATCTTTCAGTGAAAATCTCAGTCGAGAAGGAGGCTCTTCACTCGAGGAAAGCGTTTTAAGTATGACTATTCATAAAAATGACAAGTATGATAATAAGATTCCAGGCTTTGTGCAAGTGACACCAGAGTACATTGGTGTAATACAGCGCGTGACCTGAACACAGAACAAATGAACGGATGGTATGGGTTGATATACTGTTTCCTGTTGTTTGTGACACGAAAAGAGAAGCCTATAACACTACCATTTATTTTATTAATAATGGCTTAGGTTGCCATAACGTCCAATGAGGCCTCAGATAGATGAATACTCTGTAGGGGGGAATTTGGTTCGTTTAACCGTCAAAATAGGCAATTAAAATTCTTTATTTCGAGGTGGCATGTGCTTCCCTCCCCTTAATCAAACCGTCCTTATACGAATTGTAAATATTTGAAAATTACATGTCGGCACCTCAGGACAAATATTGACAATGCAAATTAATCCCATTTCATAGAAGAAGGAAGCAAACAAAATCTGAAATAAGTGTATGTGGGGGGGGATAACCCTTCTATTTAACTTGAAAGATCTCTCGAGTTTGACGCGAAAAATTTTTTCCATTTGTTTCTCCCAGATTGCAAATAAGATTGTTCCAATAAGACGACTACTATTGAAACACTAACAATTGATTGGATTCGATAGGACGAACAAATCGTAAAATATTTATCAACCCAAACACCCCGGAGGCGTTAACGCGATGATTGGATCACGAAATATCAACAACTTGCTAATGCCAATCAAAGACTGGTGTAGTTCAGTTACAATAGACCGAGAACTCACGCTGGGCACCGAACACAGGCAACTGCAGATGCTTGTACGAACCGTGAGTCGACTTCAAAGGAGAGAACTGAGACAGCAGCGCTCGAACACCGCACATCTTCGACATTCTAACCGCGATACATTGTGTAAAAGAGGCTCTGTGGAATGTTCGTGCACTTTTCAACCGTAACGTTCGACTTGCTCAGCACGACACAGATGCTTATTTAGTTCCACGGGAGGATGACAAAACTGTGAATTAAACAAAGAGCCAACCCGATTGATTCATTTGAGTTTTCTGTCCGGTTTCTCACGCGATTGTATAGTGTGGTAAAAGCAGCCCTTTCAAGGAGCGACAGACAAAAGAAATGAGTACAGTGGAGGACACATTTAACGTTCCAAATGGCTCGCACTTCGCTTTTACGTCTGCTCAAGGTGTAAGATCCTCCGCTCGTCCGTCGGCCCATGAGTTCCTATTTGCCGGGCCCGATAATTTTCCAAGTTCTAGCGTCGCAGCTGTTCGCCCACCTAACAGCAGTATAAATCTGGCGTCTGATACAACTGGCGCTAGAGCAGGGAGCAACCAGCGTCAACACAACATGTTCGCCGGCTCGGTCCTTCACCAGCTTCATCCAAGCCACTACAACAGCCTTCAAGAGCCACACCGCGACGGTACCAATGGCTCACCTCACGGCTTTTATTCCGTCGCTCATGCTCACGACCCACCCGGCTCTCACTATCAACAGACTGGCGGGCCGCTAGCAGGGCCTTATAGGTTCTCCAAAGGTATGGACTATTATCCTCGAGACGAAAAGTTCGACGCCACTCACCATTCGCAGTTTGTAAATCATCCTTTCGCTGCTCCGCGCTACGAGTTTATGCAACACCCAGGACTAGCCATGCCGAGTTACCTGCGCCAACCTTTGAGTCATGTGGTGGTTTGTGAATGGATCGAACCGGGCAGCAAAGGAAAGCCATGTGGGAGACAATTCTTTCGAATGCACGACGTTGTAGCTCATCTCTCTGAGGATCATGTTGGAGGACCGGAAAGCAGTACACATGTGTGCTACTGGAAGGATTGCCCGCGTAATGGGCTTCCCTTCAAAGCCAAGTATAAGCTTATCAACCACATTCGTGTACATACTGGGGAAAAGCCTTTTTCATGCCCCTTCCCTGGCTGTGGAAAACTCTTTGCAAGGTCCGAAAACCTTAAGATTCACAAGCGAACGCACACTGGCGAAAAGCCATTTATGTGCGAATATCCGGGATGCGATCGACGCTTCGCAAATTCCAGCGACAGAAAGAAGCATTCGCACGTCCACACGTCCGATAAACCATACATTTGCAAGATAGAAGGATGTAACAAGAGCTATACTCACCCGAGCTCACTTCGAAAACACATGAAGCTCCATACGAAGCCTTCAGAATCACTGGGAGCACCTAGTCCTCAAGAAGAAAGCGTGTCGTCTGCCCGGACGACTTCACCGGCTTTCCACACGGCGTCCACGTACCCACCGATGTCAGAGTGGTTCAACCGATTACCGGCTAGTCAAAATCGCGAGCACTTTCATATGGAGACTGCTAGTAGCATAGCTGCTGGTCAAACGCCTTTGGCGTCCTACTGACATCCAACAGAGGAAATAAAAACTCTACACTTTTAGCATAGAGGCTAGACAGAACTATTTAAAGAGCCGTTCAATCAGCAAGCGGGTGACATTTTCACAAGATGAGTCCACTAGGAAAATATCTTGGTCATGATGCACAATGTGGCGCTTACAAGTTTACATACTGACCATCCTGCGAATCTTTAAACGGCGGGAATATGGTCTAAAAATTGTATGGCGAAGCTCCAAGAATTCCGCAATCGCAACTATGATGCTTATGAACAATTCCTAAACGGTTGGTTGACGTACAAGTGTCACACAAAAAGACAGAAAAGAGCAGATAGATTTTGAGAGCTTAATTGTGCCTCATATATCCTTATAAAACCATGGCAATGCAACCAACCGTTTTCTTCCGTTGGACTTAAATTTTTGAAGTCAAAGACTACTCGAGCAGTTTAAACCATGGATATTAGGGTGCGCTCTTGTAATGCCAAAGGCGTGAAGAGTGAACTCGATTTGTCGCCAAAAATGGACCACGTTTTACCCTATAATATTTTCTTATTTATGTGAGAATATTCCTGACCTAAATCGCAATGTAAATAGCGCATTTAGAATTTGACTTCATGTGGGTTATTAAAGAGAAAATAGTGACGAAAATAGAAGGAATCTGATTTAGAGTTGTTAAATTGAGTTCTCTTTATTCCAGATCTCTTTGGTCTCAAAGTTTCCCTGGCTAGTGGATTTTTGTACATTAGTGCAAGGTACCCCAAAGAATCGTTTCACTGGCGGGCTTTTTCTTCTGGAAGGGTCCCAAAAAACCAGTCGCCTTTTCCCGGTCCACTGTACTTTGTTTCAGTCTGTAGGTCAAGACTAGCATAGTGGTGTTTACTAAAAAAGCAGTGAGAAACTCCTTTCTCACTCACATGTACCTTTGTTGCCGGCATCAAGAAAACGGTCAACGATTTTAAAACAGCCAGCCATGCCAAATCATATTAGGTTGGTAAGACTGCAAACAAACATAGTTCCTACGCAACAAGAAGCACATCTAAGAATTCAAAATATACAAATTATACATACACAAACGAAAAGCGCCAGTGAATCTCTCTCGTCGTCTATTTATCTTTGTTATTAAATTCTTGGAAGTAAGATGATTAGCTAAAGAAAACCCTTTCTTAGATGCCGCTGTAACCAAAAGCCCGCCAACAGCAACCTTCTGCACTTGTCTCAAGTTCACAGGATCCAGTTTGGGTTGTTTGTTGAGAAATGCCCCAGCACAACTTTACTACTTTCGAAGAAGCAAAAGCACGAGGACAAGTTTCTCTCGTCCATGGCAGTCGGCATATATAATTAATCAATCTCTGTTTCTCTTTAGATCTCAAGTAGTCCCATCCCGTTCAAAATTTGAGATCAGCAGTGTCCATGATTAGACTATTTGTTTAGTTCTTGCAGACATCAAAATAAAACCAACAAAACAGCTACGTCTCTTTTAACCAATTACCTGTTAGTGGCCGTATCACACGGCTTCTGGCTGAGCTGTTTGTATCTGTTCAAAAGCCGGCATCTACAAAGGCTTTTCTTTATTATATGTGGTGTTTTTAATCTCCATGATTTTTTTGCCCAAAGGCTGTTTCGAAAGAAACTAGTGAATTCAAATACGTGTGAAACACGGTTAGAGGCTGAGCAACAAAAGCCACAAATTCTGAAAGGCATATAAGGGCGTTTTCAAGAAAATCAATCGCTTATAAACTATTTTTTTCAAAGAAGACAAAATTCACTAAACAATGGGCTTTTACAAGAAGATCTCAAAATAGTACAATGTCTTATTAAGTGGGCATGCCGCCTCGAGCCCTTTTACTCTTTACTGAAGCGTATGACCGGTTTGGTAAGCATGGTCGACTGCACCCGCGGAAAACCGTGAGTTCTCTAGAACTTGGTACAAAAGAGAGGTCCAATGAAGTAAAGGAAGGGGCGAGAAGTATTTCTTGAAGTTAGGATACACTAACAGCTAGCTCAACAGTGTATCCTAAAGGATTCATTTCTTCAGTCCCACCATGACCTAAGTCACACAGGTTGGAAAATCAAATTGTGTTCCCATTCGAATGAAAACTTCTCAACGGTACTTCTTTGTGGTACATGTAATCCCTGATCTTCACTATTTAACGGAAACGGAATTTGAACCATTTTCAAATTGTTATTTTTTGTCATTCTCGCGATGAGGCTTGAGTAAACATAGCGTGATGCGATGGCGACACTGCTGGTTTCCCAATCGCCGTGCTCAACGTCACGCTGCGAAGTTTTGCTCAAAAAGGACTACAATCAATGTACTTTTCTGACTAAGGTGTAATTTTATGAAACCTACCTAGGCTCTGTAGTAACTGAATTATCACTGAAACAAGTCACATGCAAAGCGCTTGAGCTAGTGTCTCTCGGGACAGAATGGTGTAGACCATAACAATACCGCGAGCTGTGGTCAAAACGGTACAGAAACAAATGCTATTCCAACGTGGCTTAGGAAAAAGGAAACACATCGTCGAAAGAGGTTTTTACCACGAGGTGAAAACAGTCTTTGATTGCCATCGGAAGCTAAAGGTAACGTCTCACTTGTAGTTTCAGAAACAGACAGATGGACTTTTAACATGCTTCGGTTCATCAGTGATTAAATCGAATTCGTTTGCTGCTGAATCCACATAGCTTGTGGCCATAAATATAAAAAGTGTGACTCAGAACCTTCAGATGCCCTTCCTTCAAAATTTGACAAAGCTGTTCTGGCTTCATGGCTGAGTCTAGTTAGGTTTTGGGCAAGTGTTGTCGCCTCAGGTGGATTATTTAGTTTCGTGTATTGCTGGTGGTTTCGATTCGCTCAGAGAAACTTAAAATCACATCATCTGGCCCCAATATGGCAAACAACTGTGAAAACCCTAGAGCTGCATGCCTCCCAAGTAGTCAAAAGTCTCATGAAACACCGGAAGAGCGCCCTTTGAGCCGTATTAAATGTTGCAACGCTTGTAAACTCAAAGCAGAACTCTCTTCAGCTGGTATGAATATGCGGTTTGATGAAGGGCATTGCATGTTGTAATTATACAGTGTTTACCTCCACTATATCCCATGCTTGTGCTCAATGTTAGCAGACCAAAATCGTTTCAAAAAAAGGTCTTGCTCAGTTTGTAAAATGACGCGAGAATCTTGGATGAAGATCTGGGGTGAAACATGAGAAGTTATGGAGAGTTTTGTGCCTTTAATGACACGTGCTCGATTTTGAGAATTCATAACTATGCACTCCAGCACTACAATGATGGCTTCATTCTCTCTCAAATACAAATTAAAGCAAGACCTATCATGCCACGGTTACTTGGAGATAATTATAGGTTTTTCTTAATAGGCTTCTTTGCGTTCTTAGATAAACAAAAGCTCGTCGTATCTTCCCATTTTTCATCACTGGACATCATGATTGATGAGAGTATTGTTGATCACTCAAGCAATTTCATATCGCTTTGGTGGCCTTGATTGTTATTATTATTATATGAATGCTGGTAAGCATTCTCCAAGTAGAAAAAACCTTGCTTTTCTTTTCCACCTAACGGTAAAAGAGCGCTCAGTACACCTTATATACTTGCACCTTATATGAACGATTAATTATCACCAGTGAAATGAAGAAAAGAGAGGGAGTCAAATCTGCTTTCACGCAAATGAGACACGTGTAATATGGTCTATTCTCAGACCCACCTTTTCTACGCATTAAACAAAGATATATTGTTAATAGTACTTTATGCAGTATTGATATATATTTCAGTGTCAGGTAATGCCTTAAATCCGAATGAGACTTCACCAATTGACACTCTCGGAAAATACAAGCTCTAGGTGAATCACAGCAAAAGCATCGAGGGCCTCCAGACACCCAAAACCTTACCAAGGCAAATTAAATACAGATATTTATTTTGCCCTCGAGCAGGTTAAAAAATGTGGTTTGGGTCATTAGCGGCTGTGTTTAAAAAAATACCAGTGGACTTGCTAACCAAAAAAACACCGGAAACTTGAAATTTTTTCAATCCTGCTGTTGTAAAATGAGTACCACATTCGACATACGTTGATATCTGAATCACCTTGTTCTTGAAATAAACAGTTATTTGATCAATACCTTGCTACTTGAGGTAAAAATAGACCTTATAGTGCCACCGGAGTTGCACTATTTAATGTGGAGTCTGATCAGATGATGTGTTTCACTTCTCAACCAGTTATGCTTGTGCTAATCACCGCGATTGTGAAATTATAAACAATGTTACGTACAAGAAATTGCCACACAAACTTAATAAAACTGGATTCAGTTTGACTTCTGCTGCATGAATCGTACCATCTAAGGCACACTTTATACAAATCAATGAAGAGATACCTTATTTTGATTTTCTCGGGATTTTACCTGTCGTGAGAGTTTAAGCATGACTTAGTTACAATATACCTGCCACGTTTCATTCTGACAGAAATGAAATTCTCATGCAAGTACAACGAAGTTAAAACCATCGTGCAGTTGTGTTCAGTTGTCCAAGTTGAATATTTTACAAACTGGCCATTTCTCTGCCAGATTTTTATGACACTGGGAAATGAATTGGAGAGTGATGCAGCTGTAGAACTAGCAGCAAAACTTTGTTTGGCAAGGAAGAAAAAAAACAGCTGGAGGAGTGAAAAAAGTTATGCTCTCTTCCTTGATTGCTTGAACAGCATAATGTTCCCAAATTGCGACATTTAATATCACACCAGTTGTTTTGCAGAAGGGATCAACAAGTTAAGAAATAAAGTAACTCGAAAAATATAACTAGGATTAGGTTGCCTGGCTTGGCAAATGCACTGCTTATATCACGTTGATTTATGATAGATGGGATGGTACCACTAACTATCAGAAGCGTTTATGGACTTTCTGTAAATATTAGACGTTTACTTTAGAAACATGGTCTTCGAGTTTTGAATAATTGTGGACACCAATTCAACATAAAAAGGTATAAAAGTCGATCATAACAAAACTACGAGATATGAAAAAAAAAAAAAAAAAAGATTTTCCAACATGTACATGCATTTAAACGTCGAAATTGTCTTTCATTTTTCATGTTTAGTATATTGGCACCGATAAAAAGATTGTATTATTGACAGGTTGTAGCTGTCTAAGCAATTTTTTCAGTTACAAGGAGGGGTGCCCCGTAGAGATCTCAACTGGTCGTCTCACCATACTGGAAACTCTTTTGTCCAGCGATCACGAAACGTATTCCACATTTCAAAAATTAGCCTCGAGAGTCATGCTACGACAAAAAAAAAAAAAAAATTCAGAATATTCTCAAAAGCGATAGCCAAACATTGGAATTAGATTTGAGAGAGGTATCTAATTATTTCTAGCTATTCTCAAATTGACAAACACGACATTAGCAGTGACAGCCAGGCAAAGTAATTTTTTTATTTTATGACAGAAAATGCAAAATAGATAGAGAAGTAAATTATCGTGAAAAGTTCAAAGATATCTTTTTATATAAAACGAAAAGCTAGGCTTAAGTATCAAGGTTTTAGGTCAATGTTGGCAGTATCAATGATGGGTTGCTTCCGGCTTAATTATTGTATCGAAAATAATTTAACGTTTTTGAGATCATTGCCGTGAATCATGCTGGAAATTTCTCTTAAATACAGAGCAGGCATAAAATATTTCTCTTAATAGCATTCTGAAGATTGAAATGTTCATAACCAGGCGCTTTTTTATTCGAGACTAAACTGGATAGATATAGCCATGGCCAAACGTACTATAGCGAAGAAATCGACTCGAGCGTATAAACATGGCTGATGGTGAGGCTTGGTGGTTTGTTTTCACTGGCGATCCAGCGCTTGGTATATTCCCATTAGTAAAAGGAAAGGCCGAACAAAATAGCACGTGTAAATGCAAATGTGGTATATGTATATATCAAGACAACTTAAGTTTAAAATGAATTTCACACGTTTCTCTGTTGCAGTAAACCTTCGCCTGGTGATATATTAATATTTCACTAAAATTATCAAAAGGGAAAGCAAAACCCATTGTACTGCGATAAAAACGAAAATCCAATTCCAGGATAAAAAAAAATGCCCTTTTCTAGTTAATAAAACGGCATTCTTTAGCTTTCCATTGAAGCTATGTGGTCTACAATGTTAATTCAGTGATGGACGGGTATCACACATTCGGCCATTTTGAAATTCTCCACTGTACTATTATTTTTAAATCCTCACTGGAGAGAAAAATTTCCTCCATGTACGCTAACTGATAAGGTATTTGGCGATCACCTTTTAAAGTTCACATGTTAACGAATTATCTTGAGCTCAGAAAAATATAACCAAGGAAATAGAACAATTCTCCTAATCATTCAGCCTCAATAATAAAGTGACTGCCATTACTGTGCTGTGACCTAGATGGGTCATCAGTAATTAAGATGATTTTGCCAAGGGCAATAAAGAGGAATTTTAAAGCTAAAAGTGTTTTTTGTTTCTTTTAAACCTCTAAAGCCAAAACCTCATACTCTTTTGCGACCTTTTTGTTACATTCTGCAGCTGAAATGCTAAAGAGTAATAAACGAAACGAAGGGCAACCGAGCAGCACGTTTCTGTGATGTTGTTTATGATCTGACATAAAGTGTTTCAGTATCTACGTTGTTTGGCTTTTGAATGGAATCTTAAAGTGAAAGAATTCAAATGCTTTTATATGGGTTTTCCCGATTATTCTGTTAAAGATGGCTCTTATCGTGACTCTGATGCCATTGAAATAAACTTTAGGAGGTATACTTCTCTGGATTTAAAATGCTGCACAAGGCCATTGAAATATGTACCATTACATGGAATGCTGCACAAGGCAGTTGAAATATCTAGCATTGGAAAGAACTTTAATTTCCTGTAGTGATGTATGGCACCATACAGCATTTTTCAAAACCAATCAGCTTTATGAATTTTTTGAGAGTTCCCATCTTAGATCAGCGCCATTACGCCTAAATGGTATTAAAAATACGGTATGTCTGAAAGCTATTTCACCAAACGTTAACTGCTTCAAATCAACCAATTTTGTCTGGAGAAAGGTGGAGTAAAAAGAGCCATTAAAAACGTTATAATACCTTCTTTAAAGCTCTGCATACGAGATGAAAAACATGTGTCTGACTGCCCAGTTTAGTGAAGCCTGGTACACACTAACAGGGCATCCATCACTACATAACAAACGGCCACAAATGTCGTTCAGACAAGACCCATTTTCGTTACGTTCCTTTTAATGCAGTTATGTTGCCTAGTCTACAGCTAGGAACGCATACAATGGACAACTGTTTCAGCGTTTGCACGACCACAGCTGTGTCGCAAGCTATAGCAAACAGAGTTTTACACATCCCAAAGTTTTAGACACTTCAGTTACCATGATTACAGTACTCCACAGCTGCCACGCTTTTTTCTGAAGATATAGCATAGTATTCATGCATCTTTGGAAACTGTCTTCCGTTCTTCCAAAAAAGCTATGACAACTAACTTGCGTACTTGTTCCATTTACTTCCCAGTCCCATCTGGCTTAAATCGGGTAAATAGAGCACAATATTTGCTGTCGCTGTGAGAATACTTCACGAGTTGTCGTTAGTCTTCCCACCGCTGATCCCGGACAGATTGGCAAGTTTCGTTTGCCAACGTTCCCTAAAGTTGTGAGATGTTGAGAACTATTTGCTATTGAACAATTTTGTGATTGTCATTGCTAAATCTGTGGATGGAATTTTCTGATGCAACTCCAACTGAAAACTATTCCACATAAGCCCTAAAATGTGATGTATTCTGATTCTCTTTTTTCCTGTAATAAGAAATATAGGGGAAAATGTTTAACTGAAACACCTTTTAGTGTTAGGAGAGTCGAAGATCACACTGAAAAAAAAGTACAGGCAACTTCTCTACAGTCTGGATAAGCCAGGCTCCAGAACATGCCCGCAGAAACTAGTCAAATTTGCTAACAAGCAGCTGAAATTTTAACAATATTTTGTCTTCAGTCTGCAATATAGCTCAAGCATTCGCCTTCACTTGAAATTATTGCGAAATATTTACAAGCTTTAATTAAAATTGAATACCTGGGCACATGTACAGTTATTGAGAAAGCTACATAAATAACGATTCCCGGTTAGGAAACATATTCCTTTACTACGACTGTGACGTAAGTATATTTACTAGAAATGTCTCCTTGTCTTCCAGACTTAAAATCTGATAATGATCCCTCTAAAATTTCACAAAATTGAAAGGTTTTTTACAGCACTTGTATACCTGCTGTAGATATGTGCGATAACCGGCTTAAACTTAAGAAATTTGTTTGTCAGACATAGAGTAACGGATTAATATGATACATTGTTTTCTTCTCCTTCTCTCTACGCGAATGGAATGTGTAGTATTGATGGCATTAGGCTGGCGTTCACGAACGGCTTTTCTCATCCTATCGCATAATACAAAAAGCTTTTTCAGAAACGAACAAAAATGTAACCTGTTCAAAGGAATTTATTAAGATATTGTTAAGCGTCAGAGGTTGGTCAATGAAGTTAATATTGAATAATGAATGCTTTCTTTCTATGACTGCACATAACAAATTAAACCTACTCCTCGTGCTTCAAGTTAAACTGTTTTCGAATTTCCATCCTGAATTTATTGAAAGCCTCTTCCTTACAGCGCACAATCACAGGGACTGAAGCCTTTTGGTGATTAAAATGTCTAAAATCGAATCTCTTCATAAAGTAACAAAATGTTTTGCCATTGATGTGTAATGATAGCTGACAAAGGTACAAGAAGGCAAGAAAAGCCGGTAAAAATCTCACATTTCAAACTGCACAATTTCAAAATTTCTTCGTAGTAACTTCAAGGATATATATATATACATGAACGGGGTTCATTTCTGGGTAGGTCAAATCAAGATGATTCATTGTTAACAATAAATCACGATATTTAAAATTCAGCAGAAGAACAAAACTTCTGACAAAGTGGAACCGGCCAGACAGTACGCAATTTAATATCATTTCAAAATATGATGTACTATTAAAAACAATATCCCCTTTCAAGTGCTAAAGAATCACCTCATACAAGGCACGGTTACTTGATACTACTTTTACTTTAGCAACGCAAACAACCAGGTTGCATCTTCAAATTTCATTTCAAAGAAAACCCGTTATTAATTCCTGAGCTGACTGAGATAAAAAAATAATAAAAAAATAAATAAATGGCTTATTTCCTTGACAGTAAAATTGCCGGTTTTAGTATGTAACAAGAGCTTTGGAGATAAGTTCAGGAATGGTCTTTAGCAGTTGAACAACGCCCAAAACAAGTGGCCGCTCGAAAAAAAGATACTCCCATTTCGTTGATAAGTCCTGGTCCTAGCATGCAAATGTGATCTTACGGTTAAGTAAACGTTACTTGATTCTAAAATTTGATTCTACCCGTAATTTTGATTCTACAAGCTGTAAAAATATTCCTTGAGATGTGCTTAGATGAACCGTACCAACTCCGTCATTCAAACAAAGAAGCTGTAGCTATCAGCTGAATTGTTTCAACAGTAAGGAAGCTGCCTGTTGCATAAACATTAAAAAGTGACATGGATTTGTAGATGTTACGGTGAAGACCTCGGTACTTTTAGTTTTTTTCTTTATCGAGCGCGGGCTTGTTTCAGGAAGACCACCAGACCATACCCGCTCTTATGGTTTGGTGCCCTACTATTGTAACACCAATCATTAAAAGTCGTTATCCCTGTCTAGCGCTCGCTCAAACGCTGTGATTTCTGGACAAATTTTTCGTCAAAGTTTAGTGTTTACTTCGGCAATGTGCCCTGAAACCAAGCTCTCATATAAATGGGCGGAGAAAAACATAGCCTTCAAACAAAGAAACTGATAAAACAAATAATTAATATCGTTTAACAACGGTTACAAGTTTCTAGTTTACAACTATAGAGACTTTGCTGTACAAGCTTTCGCCGCATATATTATGCCTTTGACCGATTTCTTTTTTGGAGAAGAGACAGAATAGCACAATCGACTCGTAGAACAAGGCCTTTTCGATTGAAGAGGTTGTTTTCCTTTGATCGCGACAGCTACTGTCCCGCTGAGAGACAACGTAGCTATCGGGTTGTGTTGGGTTCCAGCAGGTCGGAAAAGAAAGCACTAAAATTTATAAATCCTTTGTTTTAGATGGCGAATGATGTTGTCCTAAGATGCCAAGAATGGAAGATACTGGACTGATAAAAATTGTTTTACACAACACTCAGTACTGAGTCTTCGTATCAAAACTGATTTACTCATTAAAAACATGTTTTGTTTTACCAGGTCGAAAAAATAAAGCAATAAAATTTATCAAATCTCTGTTAAGACGGCAAAGATTAATATCCTAAAAACATGGAAGACAAGATGATAAAAGATAGTTGTGTAAAACTCGTAGGAACACCCATTCATTTTCGCATCAAAACCGAAACAATCGCTGAACACCTGCATGCATAACTCGAACGCGTGTGGACCTTAGAAGAACCTTACAAACTTTTTTTTCACAACGAAAACTTCAGTTAAATCTGATTTATAAAAGCACGGTTTTATTTTTTCTTTCGAAAGGTTTCATGGTTTGCTACATTTTATTAAGTGTGTTATGCAAATTCTTCGTGAGTTTTGAAAACCCATTCTCCTAGTAATTTTTTTCCCATTGTGGGCAAGACGCCATACATTTATCACTCACGTTATCAAGAAACACACAGTCTCTTTACACCTGGCAATGTAAGCCTCAAAAAACGCATGGATTAAACAAAATTTTTCATGGTCGTAAGATTGGACTCAACATCTCTTTACGCTTTTGAGCTTTGAAGAAGAGACTTCATAAACCGACGCTTACCTTAAATAAAGTGTTCCTGATAAAGCAAGTTTTCGCATAAATCCCTTCCCTCGTGCTCGAAAATTTCATAGTTTAAAGATATCCCTCAATCAATTCAAAGCTCTTGGGTTCAGAGCTACCGGCAACTAGCGAAGCGTCTAACGGATCAACCCTTTTATTTTTCCTTTAGTTGCTGTGGGAGGGAAGGCTCCAACACTGGTTCAACGCATGTTGAATTCTGCGTCATATGGTGACGAAGCACTCGGTGCCTTTGCGACACGGCGGTACCTGTCACGACGACCCTCGATGAGGGCAGAAAATATCGGTGAACATCTAATATTTCAGTCTACAATTTTTTTCAGCGTTGACCTCCTTTACTGACTGGAATGTTATCTCGTTTCCCTGAGACAATTGTGGGTTCATACCCTGAAATGGAACTTATTGGGTGTCACATTTCCTCACTGCAAGACTTGAATTGAAAAGATGTAAACTTCCCATTCAAGAGTATTAACCAATATAGCGTTTTATTTTGTTTACATTTGGCAAGGCAGAAGGAGTGTTTTTCAAAATGTGGCCTTCTTTGTTCAAACAATTCGAATCTACATCCAAGAGCTCCAAGATAGACGCTTACTTTGAATGTTGATGAAGCAGTTAACCAACGGAGTGTTCAATCACACCAACTTCCGAATGATCATTGTGCTTTCAAAACAATCCCTAACACAAAAAGACAGCATTAGCAAAAGCTAACTACAGATGTAAGCTAGAGACGCAAAACGAGGAATGAAATTAAACATCGAAGTAACATAACATATTAAGTCAAAATATTGCTTTACATGTAACTACATTTTGGAAATGAGCAAACCAGTGTGTTTGCATTCGTTCAACTCCGTAACATCACCAAAAAGCTTATTAGGACCTGCACACTTTTAGTGGAATTGAAGAACGCATTGGATACTTTAATGCTGCCCAAAAAAGCAAATAAAAAACAAAAATATAAAACACCAGACATATCTCCATCTCAGAAAACGTCGTTGCATTTGAAGAAAAGGAGGATGTAATAATTCAATATAGGCGTAGGTCGTGCAATATTTATGAATGTTTAACGCACAGAATGCTTGGTAAACCAAGGTCTCCCGCTCCTCATGGTCGAGCCTTAAAACTAAATCTTTAAGGCTTCCGTAAGTCTTAAGCACGTAAGAGATGCACATCTGTGATATCTGGGCGAAGAGCGGCGAATTTAGGGATTGCAAGTATGTATAGGTGTCAAAACTGACATTTGGGGAAGTGGTCGAATTCATGCAGAGTATCGGGTTTTCTGAGGACAGAAAATCAAGTTTATTCATCTAGATAAAAGTTGGTGACTGGTATTTAATGTCAAACGAAAGAGTTATTTATCCATTTCATGTTTAGCTTTTACCTCTTTCGTTCTATCCGTTTAATTTCAGATCCAAATAAAAACTAGGTGGTCATACAGTGTTGAATAACACAAAAGGCACCCCAGCGGAAGAAATTAATCTTGAAGCCTCCGCGAAGCTTTTGAATTCTTAACAATAAACACATGGAATTGTCCACAGCTGGCGAGAAACTAAGTTTAGAAAAATATTACTAAGGGTTGAATTTAGTAAGGAAGTTTGAAGAGCCACGTTGTTTACGAATTAATTTTAAAAGAACCATGGAAAAAAGTTCAAGTTTAAAATAAACTATTACTTTAGAACGCTCTTGGTATCATTGTGTCTCCTTCTTATTCCCTACCGAAAACACCATCTACTGATGTTTAACTAAAATTGCCATATGCTAGAAATTGTGTTTACCAAACAAAATGCGTTGGTAAAACACAACTGACGTTAAACCTATGGCGGTTGTGGACCGGACGCCCACAAAAACACAAAAAAGGGTTAAAACATATATTCATTATTGTACAATGTGAACGAAGGAAAATAAACAAAATATAAAACGGTTAGAATTTAAATGGTCACACACTCGAAATTTGGTAACTGGTTTGACGAAAAAAATGTATCATTTTATTAAAAATATATGACAAAACATGAAACCTTTTTTAGGGTCCAAAAAAGTGACCACAAAATACTAAATATTCTGCCCAAGATGCAAACGCTAAGGGGACCCAATTCAAGCCATTCAATCATTTTTTAGGCCCACTATTTTTTTAAAATTAGGACAGCACAAAAATCACTTCATCTCGCTCTACACTTTTTTTTTAGTAAATGTTGTCAAGTTGATGGTGTGACTATCGGCTCCTCGTTGCGTCCGCCAACCTTTGAAGTCACGAACGCCTAATTTCCTGATCATGGGGCACAAAACAGAGGTTATGTCAGAGAATTACTA
>OX419340.1:29263388-29293388 GCA_948470475.1 Galaxea fascicularis | reverse complement strand
GATATACGGTAATTTAAAATACAAACAATTGTCCTTACGAGTAGCACCCTGAGAGGAATCGGAGGTGAACTGATTGTTAAGAAACTTTCTAACAACATTCTCAATGACGTTAGAACGGAACAAATTCCTCCCTAATGTTTTGGTAAGGTTATTTATGTCAAGGTGAAAGCCAGCCCAGAAGTTGTTGATTTTAAACGTTCGGTCTACCAGAGTGCGCACTAGTCCTGATTTGTAACTGAAAGGTACAAAACTATAAAAGTGAGTAAAAAGACCAGTGTAGATCTTCTTGTGAAACACCGAGGTGATGATGCCCTGATTGCTATTATTATCTAAAAGAACATCTAACTTAATGTTAGGGTGCTGGGTGTTGATGTAACTATAGAAAGATAAGGCATCCTATTTATTTGTACAACTGACGATGGATGATGTCTCATCCGAAACATGTTTTCATTAAACAATGAACTTCAAAAGCATCGTATGGTTCATCAAAGCGATATCTTTCTTTGTGCTGCTACGAAGCCTTAATAATAATAATAATAATAATAATAATAATAATAATAATAATAATAATAAAAACGTTTAGGGTTTTATTGATTTATTTGTCTATTTTATGCCTTTTTTTTAACTATTTAGAGAATTTTAAGTAGATTTATGTACAATATTTTAAATAGTTTATCTTCTGTAAATTTATACACGGAGCTAGCTACGGTTATCCGCCTAGCTGTTGTTGTGTGTTTTTTTTAATCTGGCATCCAGATGTGTATAACTGCCATAATAATAATAATAAGATATAGATAACCCGGTGTCCAAGGACCAAGGACACGATTATTGTAACCGTATTTACCTTTCGAATATATTTACATTTTAAGAAAACTAGATTAAACTATTTACCTGATATACAAATTTTTAAGTCTAAGCAATTACAAGTATTGAAAGTCATGTTTCGAATTTGCGATACAAAATTTGATGGTCATACTGAGCAGTTCTTACATTATCGTGCAAGGAGTTTCAGAGTTTTGGTCAAAGCATGGTACCTTTAAAGTGTTTCGTACATACTTAAAAGTATGTAGTGAAACGCATAGAATATACATTTTTCCGCTGCTAACGGCCGAATCTGCACTTCTGACACCTCAGTATTTTATAAATGTGTGTATAGTTCTTAGTGCTATATGTATGGTTTCGGGCTGATTGACTGTAATTTTTTCCCATCCATACAATTACGTGCAACTAGGGTGAATTGAATTTTTAGTTTCATGTGGAGTCTTAAAATTCAAAAACTTGAATTCGAAAGCAAGGACACTTCACACAAGTACGACAAAACTACAAGGACAATGTAGTGGTAATAATACTAAATTTATGGTACCTTAAAGCACACGTAATCGTCAGGGTCTTTCAAGGTTTCAAGCATGATAATAGCGTTAAGTGTCATCTCATGGCTTCCGCGAAGAGAACTTGTAAACGAAGATTTCATTATTGATTGATTTGATTTTGCATTCTGGCTTTACCGCCGTCTTCTTACTATGGTGTCCTGAGGAGGGGTATCAATGTGGGGGACTCACACTTATTCCTAATAACTTCTTAAAAGTATTGACACTTTTACGTGCTTCTGAACGGCTAACACAGGGCCACAAATTTCCCATTGCTGTTTGTTCGTTTTAACTGTTGTTTAATTGTAAATTGGGTCTAGGAAACAAGAATCTGAAAGAGCAGTCAATGGAAGACTAAACGTAAACGAACTGAAAGATTTATCAGCTCATCTTTCCATGTACTAACAGTCTCACAATAAGATGATTTTAGTGTGATAACGAAGAGGTGTATTTTCAGAGACATAGTTCTCATTGGGACTATGTTTTTCGCAAAACGTCTTTAGTATTTTATTCAGTAGCTTTGTTAAGAAACGGCAAAGCAAAAAATTCTTTTTGTGTACGCTTTTCGACTGAGTTATCCTAATAAAAACCAGACTCCGTTGAGCTTGATTTGTTTAAAGTAGTCGATATCTAAAGTGTTTTGACAGAAGTAGAAGCTTGCGAAGCTGCTGTGAATTAGGGAGCACAAGGGAACACCTGATCCCCTTTACACTCTGCCAAGCAATACAATTATTAATACAAAATCAGATAAGAAAACTTATCTGAAAAAAAAAAAAGATGAAGCACTTTTCTTTATTATCATAAAATTGAGTTCGTTTTTAAGGGCTACTGTCACTCATTGAAATTCCGAAACGCTAAAAGGTTGCTTATCTGCCTGTTAATGGAAACCTAAAAATTATGGTATAATTCGTTTCACAAAAGGCCCTGTTTGAACGCTTAAATTATTTAATGCAGTCGCTTGTTACGAACGGGAAAAGGGTAAATAAGGAGATAACACCTTAAAAACAATAGAGTTGGCCATTTTTAAGCTCTGGCACTAAATTTCGGACAGAACTGCCCAAAGGTTAACCAGCTTGTTCGCTCGATTTAAATTGACGCTGTGTCTCGAACTTTTTTCCCAAAAAGAATTTTGCATATGAGTAGAAGTATTGAATTATGTTATGATTAAAGGTAGTTTTTGACCTAACACCAGTAAAGATTGAAAATGTAAAGTGTGAGGCATCGCCATTCATATGTAGATCTATTTCAAAACGGGAATGCTGAGAGATAGGCATTAAAGAATTGTGTCTTTGTGAATTACTGGACTCAATCATTGTATTTCGTCCATTTTATTACTGATTATATATGATTCTCGGTTTTGACGATGAACACGACCAACCAAGAAGGCAGACGTGGAGGCAACGCGAGAAGGAAATTCAATTAAGTAAAAAAAAAAAAAAAGACAAAAATGGATCGGGAATTCTTTGAGTGAGAAATTAAAAGAAGAATTGAGAACATTGAAAGAAATTAGAGGGCAAAGGAAAATGATGTTTTCCGAGTATAGTTGAGCATCATAGCAGTTAGCCACATTCGGTTACTTCTTCATCTTTACTTTGCAATGATTTAATTCTTTTAAGAGCAGCATTGAAAAGAAAAGCAAAAAGGAAATAACCAGTGTCTCTCTTAAGTTCTTTTGAACTAAGCCTTGTACTTATCATGAAAGGTGTTTGTCAACGTAGTTTGAATTGGTAGCCAAGTTACGTGACATAGATGTAGTCGCGACGTTTCGACCGCTACACTGCTTGTCATAAGAGAAAGGCAAGGAGGAGAAGACGGGGAGAAAAAAGACAAAGGAAAGAAGAAAGAAAAGGAGAAGAAGTAGTAGAAGAAGAAGGCAATCTCGCCAGAAGTGCTGCTTGAATTTAGATTGATAAACGTGTGTACTAGTCTTGTGCGGCCGTGGAATGGCATAAAAAGACCACTACATTTTAGGGTCTTTGTTCAAATGGGGCTAATTTAGTTTGTTCGAGCTATCTTTCTTGACCTGTCTAGTGCTGTATAAGAATATTCCGTGAACAATACTCCAAAATCAGTTTCTTCAACAGTGCAGGCGCCCTTAACATTTCATGGGGGGAAACAGGAGGGCGACAAAAGGGGAGGAAATATTTAGAGGAGGGGCACTTGGCCCTTTCTTCTGGACGAAGTTCCAAGTTTATCAAAGGGAGCAAAAAGAATTCCCCAGGAGTCCCCAGAGTTGTTTCGGTGAGATTCAACTAAATAATTAACCAGAATCCCCAGGATATTCTGCGAAGAACACCAAATGCAAAGCAATTTCTGGAAGGAAGGTTTCGAAGATTTAAATTTGGGAACACATCGCAGATCTTTTTTACGGGAATAACGAACGGATAAGACCGTTGGCTGCCAGAATGTATAGGAAAATCAAATATGACGCGCCCAGCTTTGTCATATTCAAAGTGTCAGTATTTATGTAGACTAAAACTACGTTACGTGCGGTGGACAAAGATTGCATGAAACTTTAAAAGTCAACTTTTAAAAATAAAAAGTTAAAAGTAAACCTTTAACGTAAACTTCAACTAACTAAATGATTTTCTCAATGAAGACCTGCGAGAGCTAAAACACTTGTATAGCTAAGTACAATTCTATAACCTTGTCAACTTAAAGGTCTAATTCGAAGTGGCCGAGGGGACATTGTGGAAACATTAACCGAGGAACTGCTTTAGGCACTGACTTGGATTTCAATACAGTTTTCACTTCTTCAGAACTACATCAATGGAACACAGATGAAGACTCATTCTGTTGGCCACTGGTCACACTCGGCCTACCACCCTTGTCAGTGGATAATATAAATTTCCAAGTTTGAAGAAACTAGCACTGACTCAAATAAAACTTAGTGCAGAGTCCGAAAACATTAGGCGCCATTTTCAAGGAACCTTGGTAGAGGCGTACAACAAGTCTTTACCACTGGTGCACGCACAGTCTCGAACCTGGGAGGCCACGTCGATTGAAGAACAAAGAGCAGCCTTAGCTGCTGCTTACATGGACAACAAAAACACACATATTACATCCTAGCTATACCGTACAGAACATTTAGATCCTCCAAGGCTAACACAAGACAGACCATTGAAAAGTTTCAGTTATAACCTCAAAGGCGAAAACGTTTAGTCTTCAATTGACACTCAACATAAGATAATTCTTTTGTTTCCCTTAAAATTTAACGTAAAAGGTATTGCATTGTCGGTATCAGATAAGAGTTTGATCGACCCCGTTTTAGTACAGCCAAGTGCCTTCATGGATCAAGTCACTAAGTGAAGTAATTTTAACTACGGACATTCAAGGCTTCAATGGTTGCGTTGATAAATAAACCTTGGTTTAAAGTCAACGGGGATAGTGATGTGAATTTCTTTTATGTATCACCGAAACGTAACTGAAATAGCAAAATACGTACAAATACCTTCAAGATACTCTACTTCTCCTAACAATTTCCGAAGCAGTTCTCAATCTTTTAAAACGCTGGGTGAATTTACTGTATCCATTCACTCTACTGAAACTTCAGTCACCAAATATTAGTCAATCTTAGAAGATTCCTCAATAAAAAACCCGGCTACAAGGAAGGGTGACAGGAATCAATCTTAGAAGTGAATAGGTGGCACCTAAAAACGACGTTTACAACAATATACTGCCATCACATCTCAATGGGTATTTCAAGGCCTAAGATTCAAACGGTAGTTTAAAACGTAGTTAAAACCACGGTGGTTCCTTTGTTTATTTTGTTTTTTTTTAAATCACTCAAAACCCTCCAAGTGTCAGAATAAGCTTACAAAGTTTTCCTTGAGAATTTTGTTCCACAATTGTCTCATAAAGCACGGCAACAGAGTGCCCGTGAGGTCCTCGCGAAGGAAGAAGGCCGCCCCAATTAACCTGGGTGGGGTTCAAAACAACAGCGGCGCGAAAAAGACGTTTAATATTTGGATCCCGCTGTTGAAAAAGGCGTGCGACACGCTATCTGCACGACGCTATTAAGAAGCTAAACAAAATGGGTCTCAATGTTGCCTTAATAGCGCGAGGGTGGAGCGATTTGCTGGACCCCTAAGAGGTTTGTAATGACACTTTATCAAGATTTTCCTTAGTGTACCGGGCTAAGAATTACTTTTCGTGATCTCACGCTAATAACAAACATGGGACAAATCCATTGTATCTTCCACGCGGGAATTGAAAAACATCAATAAAGCTAGTGGTATGTTTTCGAGTGGACGCCTCCCAGATCACAAAGCCGTACTCTGTTATAAAAAAATAAATACAAAACTGTATTAGAAATTGTCTTTCTTACAAATCACACTTGCTTTGGATAATTTTCTATATTCGAGTTGGAAAATGATAGATAAATTCTCCTTAGTAAGGTAAAGTATCTCTAAGCAAGTAGAAGCAATGGCAAGAGTTCAATTTAATCACTTCTTCTCATTTACACTCATCTATTGCACGCGATTTTGTTTTTCTCACGCGATGCACATCTCTTAAAACCACAGAAAGACATAAAAACTAAAGCGACCCATGAGACGTTCAGTGATATAGGAGAAAACAGAGTGCTCAATTATAGCGTTTATTTGTATGAGTTAATCGGTTGTCTCCCCTTCTTCCTGTCAATCTTTCACTAGGATTCTTCAGATCGATCCAACTAATTTTTGACAAGGCTAAGCGTCAATGGATTTGATTCTGTAAATGGACTTCTGCATTTTGACGATTCAAGTGAGTACTATCCGATGGTATTGTTTTTAGATATGCTGTTAAAGGTGTTTCTAGCTATTGAATATGTGGACGAGATCCCAGTACTATCCTTTACTACTGCGTATTAGTTTGTAGCGCCACCAATCAAAATTCCAATATAAGAAAGATATTAGAAAGCTTTACTTGTGTTGCTGAAGTCTTCCAAAATGACTTTCTCAATGTTGAACTGTACAATCAATTTTAACTTCGCATTTCGCTTGAATGCAGAACAAAAACAGAAAGCTTTCCACATCGATCACCTGGAGTGAAAAGTAATGAGAAACCACAGCTAATTCAATGTCACCAGAGAGCACCTGCCAAACTCATATCGCACTGAAATTAAATACGAGAAAACAAAGGACTACGAAATAGGCTCTAAAAGATTCTTACCACAATACAGCCCGCGAAAATACCGTTGAGTAGAAACTGTGTTATCGTCAGCTGCGATATAAATAAACATGTACAATTTATGAAAAGGACAGGGCAAATTATATAGCCGAACCTCCTTCGTTACTACTCTTTTGTATGGCCAGTATTGTTGAAGTAACCTTAAGGCACTGGTTGTCTTAAACAAATTTGCTTGCAAACCAGCTACCTGCCTCACCAGTACAGGCAAATGTGGGATTTACCGATCGATCAATTTGCGAGTTGTTTTCGAGAGGCAGAACATCTGAAATGGAGACAGTCGGTCAAAACGTTGAACACTGAATTTAAGAGAAAACTACTCAAAGTATCTCGATTGTTTACTGTCACCATAAACTGTCGCAATAAAATCTCGTCCTGACATTAATATGTCTAAAATCTGTACCTGATGTCAAGAGTCTAAAGTCAAATCGAAATGAATTTTTCAATGAAAATATAACGCACTTAAATTAAAAATCTGTTTTTTTTTTTCATATCGCGAGGTTTTATTTCAAAAGAAATTGCGACAAAAACACGAAACGAAAAAAAAAAAGACATACTGTCAATAAATCACAGCAGTATTTCAGATTACATGTTTGGTGATTGAAATCAAGCGATATCCCGCCTGCAGACCTCGCAATATCAGACGGTATATTCATTTTTCAATAACATTTTTCTTCCTTGGTAACATAACGATTTGTCCTCAAACATTGCATAATCACAGATAAACTGGATTAAAAGAGCGAGGCCAAGCAGGCATTGTTCTCCGTGTTTCTAACTGTTTGCTCGCATATACCTTCCTGGGAAACTGTTTATGTCACTAGGGAGGGTGGTTTAACCTTATAGTCCTCGGACGGAATCCTTTTGCGTGACCATTCAAATTCAGAATAGCACCAGAGCTAAGATCTTGAATTGTAAATTAGTCGTCAAGGTGGGTCTAAATTATGAGTCTGGGTGAAATCCTAAAGTATGATCATTCGGATCAAAGCTACGAAGAAGTACACAGCTTGAAGAGATGTAGTTCAGTTATGCTGTGCAAGGCACCTCAAACATTCGAATTTCTGCATAAAATGTTAAGATTAGTGAACATTGAAAAGAAACCCGTTGTGCACTTCACTGCGGCGATGCTAATTGTGCGGGGCAAAGTTATTGTTACTTTCGTGGAAGCCGATGAAAACCTGATTCAAACGAAAGTTCTTCGAGGAGAACCTGCATGGGTTCATTTTATTTCAAACGAAATGAGGAAATTGTACCTTGTCTGGAACTTCGGAGTGCTTGAGAAGGGCAAGGGAAAAAACCCAAGGCTCTCTTTCATTATTCCCCAACATACCACAAAAACATTGACGTATAAAAAGATAAAATTCATTTTCACAGTCAAAGACAATGAAGGCGTTTCCTTTAGTCTCTATGGTTTTGTTCATGGGCGTTATTCGGTTTCATTTTTAAATGTCGGCTTTTTTGTAAATTTATACATGTTAAAATGATATTTCATTTCAAAATTACTTATTTACTTAAAAAGGAACTAACGTTACTATCGAAACTCGCGTGATAAATTCTATTCGTGATACACAATAGCTATTGTTTCCTCGCAAGTCTGTTTAACGCAAAGACATCACAATAGGAACTGTGTTGACGTTGAGTAGGAAGTTTGCATCGTACATTGGAAGATCTCATCGGTTGGAAAATTGTCGGATTTCCATGAAGCAGCTTTCGTGAGGTCACTTAGCTCATAATTTAGTTTAATTGGTGCGGGTTTTATTACGAAAGATGTGAATTTTGTTTAAAAAGGTCGGGAACACGAGGGCAATATTCGCAGGGGATATTCCCAAGTACAATTTACACGAAGGGAACAAACATTTTTCAGACGGTTCCCTGGGAATGGTCCAATGAATTCATGACTTTTGATTTTGTGGGACCATTCCTACGGAACAAACTTTGGTCCCCGCGAATAGATTTTTGTCAGTGCACACGAAGGGAATTGGTCCCTGTGGTTGTCCCCTGCCGCAATTCCCTACGAATATTCCCCTCGTAAAGTGCCGACCTTAAATGTGAAACTCGACATTTCGACAAATCAATGATACATAGCCGACTCACGGTTCCGTGAAGTGTAAGCATTTTAAGAATTGACCAAGTTAAAGATCAAAGAAAAGAGAGAAAGTAATTCAATAACTGCTTTCCCTCAAATAAAACAAATCACAAAGCAAAACGTTTGTGCGTTTGTGCGCAGATTATTTTCAGTACCATTTTCACTCGAGGTTCTCCGTAGCATAAATGGAGTGGATTATAATGATTGAAAAACGTTAGCAGAGTTTCCTTCATTCGTTACTCCGGTATTTCAATTAACTTCTCGAAAATAAAGTCAACAAAGTGCTAAGGGGGACCCATATCACAACGAATCCCCCCCCCCCCCCCCTGGGTCAATCAAATGTTGGCGAAGATAAAATAGTACACAGGTTACAAGCCGTTCGCACAGTCGGAGGTAAACGCTTATTTCTGTAGCAAGAAACATTTAGGAACATTGCTAGTACCTTCAACATTTTTTAGCTTATCCCAAAAGAGATGCAAGTTTGAAGACGACAGCTAACCAACAGCGAACTTCGAGAATCAATTATTTCCTTTAAAATAGCGAAGAGATTTTTGAGTGGGAGCTTCTCTTGTGTCTGTGCCAACCTGTTTTTTTACGTCCAAGGGAGCCAATAATTTTGTGCGATATCAAACTTCAAAGTCAAAGGTAACTTCCACATAGATGATGTTCCAAATTTAAGTAAAATCAGTGAGAAATCTGAAGAATTACCTTGTCAAAAATGGGGATGGATTTTAATTACTGTCCTTTATGAATATTTCGCGATATTAATTCTAGGCGTAGATCAAAAAAGGTTGAAACATGCTCTGAGGCGATGGGCATAAGTAGTTAAAATCGGCGTGGGAGTAATAATAATTATTTTCGCGACTGCACGTGTACAAGCATCATTGACATTGAATCAGTGATGTTGATTTCTGTGGAATGACATTAAATGGATTAAAACGTCATTTGGAAGACGAGTGATTTCTGCTTTTCCTTCCTTAGCGATGAATAATCAATACGAAACACGCGTCGGTTTTGCGTTTTGTTTAAAATAGGTCTGAATTTCAAATTTTCAATAGGGAAGTCAAATAAAACGAAACAATAATAAAAGAAAAAAAAGAAATAAAACCATCGGTTTCATAAACGTTTTCTGTTCAATTCTTAATATAGCTTCTCGACGTGAAATGGCAAAACCGTGTCATTGAATATTCAGCCTCAAAGGTCCCGACTTTTAGATGCCTTATTAAAAAAATTCCTTTCTTTCGATCGGCTTAATACTGTGTGGTTTGTACTAATAGCATTCATCGTGTAATCTCTGATCCTTTCCCGACTCCCACAGCTTATCCAGGGAGATTCTTTGGTTACTATATCGACTGGGTGTCGATCTGAAACTTCCCTCGACGCCCAACGATTGTTAAACATGAATTTTTCTGACCCTAGTTACATGTTTAGCATTAACTCATCACAGGACCCCTGAGGAGAAACAGCGCTCTGTTGCAGACAAGTGGCGCTTTCTTTCTTTGCGAGGAAAATAGAAGGAAAACGAATGACGAATTTCTTTGATACCTTGTTACCCAAAAACAGTTTGCGTTCGAACAAAGGGGATGAGCTAACCACACAAAAAACAGGGTTTTGCCTGCTAACTCATCAGGATAAAATTCAGCCCACTTTGATTGGAAACAAGAGAATTCAACAAAATCTGGACTTGGCTTCAATTTGAAGTTGCTAAGAATTTTCTAACAAAATAAAGACAAATAAAATATTTGAAATGATATTTCATTGCTCATCCCTCGATAACCAGTTGTGTAACAAAGATAGCTCTCTCTCGCAGCGAAACGCCGCATGCAAAGAGACGTACTGGCTGAGCCACCTGCTACGAGCAGGATCTATAGAACATAGAAAACGGCGAAAATTTAGCATTCCCGTTAACTAAATCGTGGTGTTCACTCCGTCAGTTCGAGCTGGCAACTCGACGGCTTTACTTGGTCTACGAATTTGAGCTACTTTATTGCAATTATTAAGGCGTCAGTACCTCGACTCTGTTCATCCAACGATTCTTTCAGGGTGAAGAAAACCGGCAAAATGTTATGAAAGACGGAATGATTGTGACTCAATGCTGCTGGGCAACTCATGGGCGAGTAAGTTTTCCTCATGTTTATACTGATGATGACCACAAAGTGTTATGGTATCTTCCAAGATTTCGAAAAAACGTCAAACGCAAATATTCGCTAAGGAGTTTAACTGCTTAAATTAATGCTGTTTCAATTATTTTTCACTTACACTCAACTTTGAGACCTCTGCAAAGTGAGCGATATCTTCAATCACGACGCATGAAGCTCTTACTTACAAAGTGCCTTTCATTGAAAAGTGAACTTCAGCTTAGAAAAAGTTATGTATCATCTTAAGCGATCCCTTTCCTCGTGAGTTATTTCCAATAAAACTCTGTTTATTTTTGTAATTTAAGCTTTTGGTGTTGTACAAAAGTTTCCTTTTAAATGAAAATGAAAAGAGAAAAAAGGACTTCGGGCTACAATGTCACTGTAAAGGTCTGGTTAGGATTTGTAAACAAGACGTGAAAGTAGAATTCTAAATAAAGGCTGTTTCGAAAATGTTGCTATGAAATTATACTTGATATCATACACTAACCCTCAATGTAATCCTCTTATGCTTAAAAAAATTGTTCCCTTTTATTTTCAAGGCATAAAATTCTGAATTCAACTGATCGTTGTTTTTTCTTTGTTTCTTCCCAGCTTCGACGAAAACTCCACTGAGCTAAAGCGGCTGAAGCTCTAGCAACCACAATGCAATCTTCGAATTGTAACGCTTTGTACACGACGACTCGGAAAGAATTGCTTAAAACCCACATAATTAGAAGTAGAATTAGTCAGAGATGTGTAATGATTTTGATTTCCTTAGCTTAACATACATTGAGGGGAAACGAAATTTTAGGCTTCTCCACGTATCACCCTGCCAATGCTGGCTGCTTGTTTCTTTTCCACTATCACGAAAACGACACAACACCAATCACCTGCTTTATTAAGATTACAAACCTTGCAGGAGAAAAACGAAAAGGGATTTTCAGTAACTTTAGGCTGCCTTTAAGAAGGCAACGGCAACAAAACACTTATACTCGAGAAAACTGAACAGCATGGTGCGATCCTCGCGCGTTCTGTATTGTGCTTTATGGGCTGTTTGAAAAACTGGGCAAAAGTTGGCAACAGCCTTTCATGGCGACGCTGACTCCAAAATTAGGGTTATTCGTATGTTGGAAATGAAGACCGAAAAGGCTTCCATGGAATTTGAAATTTCAATGAATCTTGCGTAGACAACCAATTCGACTTGGCTCAGACGGCATACACCGCAAAGAGCAAACCGTGCTTTATGGATAACGTTTGTAAATCCGAGATTAAAAAGATGTTGCTAAAAAAAAGCTCTATCAGCTCACATAGCCCAAAGCTCGAAAATTACGAATCTGATCACAGATTAGAACAAGCTTTTCTCCCCACTCCCGTAGAAGGTCCAAGATCAGGTATACACAAAGCCAATCTTGAAAAACCAAAGTGTTAACTTCATTTTGTGAGGTTTGGTCAACTCGATTTCGCGACACCAGTTTTAGGGGCGTCTTTCCAACACAGTGGTTGTACCTTTCAGTAAGAAAAAAAAAATCGGGTGTCAGTGAACGTCAAGGGTTACGAAATTTTTGCCAAATTTCACCAGGTTTCTTTAATTCGAATTTTAAAACTATTGAAATTGCTTATCAACACTACTACAGTGCAAATTAGACTTGAATGTGAATACTAATCAATCGAGGAAGCTCAAAATTGACTACTTCAAAAGAACAGCGATAGAGACAGCGAGTAGCGCGCGAACTTAATAAGGCAGTTTTCAAACTACCAATATTTTGAAGCATATGTTGCCCTTTAGTAATTCAACAACAATTTAAACAGCTCCGTTTCGATAAAATACGGGTTACTGCCGTCCGGTATTGTTAAATTTGTGTTACTCAGTAAAGGATAACCGAAGTAGAGAAAAACCATTTGCATAAATGTGCGTTTTGTTGTGAAGAGAAGGAAAAGGTCATCTGCTTTTGGGAGTTATATTTCTTAGTGAGTTTCCAAGTCTGTCTGTCTCTCGGATCTCATTCAATGACCACGGTTTGATACATTTTTCACACACTTGCTGGATTAAAGCACGTCCAGTGTTTAGTTTGAGAGGATATGCAAAAGTACATCGTTGTTGCCTTACGGCGAGAACAGATGGAGGAGCAGATGCACCAGCTACTATCTATTTCGTCAAGACAGGGTATAATGAAACATTTGCTAAGTCTGAGCACATCTAACTTTAAAATCGATAGCACCTTATCTCGAGTAGAATGCGAACAAGGTACAAGGGACAAAGAATGAAATTCAGATGCCTTCATGTTATCGTGCAACGGCTTCCTTTTATGAAAACAAAACCTGCAACTAAATTCTAATTCAATCGCAAACGAATTTTGATTTCAAGACAGCTTGAGCAATACTTTTTCACAGCGAAATTTAAGAAGTGAAATTACCTGACTCTCAAGGTTAATAATTGCCTCATTGTTTGTTCGCAAACTGTCAATTTACCACAGCAATGGCTGGATTGGTTTTAAGCGAAAAGATTCTGCTCGCTGCGGCGTTTTTCACTGAACTTCATATACATGTAAATATTTGGAGAAGCGCTGGCTGTTGACTCTCACAGAAAAAAAGGGATTATTGTTATTACCAATTACTTCAAAAAGGCAGCAGTTGTCTCCTGTGTCTTATTTCTTGACTTATTTGCATTTCTCTGTTATATTGCTTCAGTCCAAACAAAACTCTCACAGCCTTTCAACTAGTTATCGGAGACAAAAGTTGCTGAAGCGTTTAGGCCGGTCATGTTAACAAAGGCTATCAATCTATGAGAAAATGGCTGAATGCCCGTTCATTGTCTGGCTGGGTAAAACAGTCTATGAGCATCAAAAGAGGTGACAATCAGATGGAACTTTTATCAAACTTGCTTATTATCAGTATAAAGGAAAGGCGGTAGATCTCATACAGTGTGTTTCGCTGGGTCATCGTGTTGTCAGTGAGAAATCGTTTAGGATGTAATAATGCAAGAATAAAATAAAATATTGTTCGGCGCTATTTCTGTCGAAAAGAAACCGGAAGGCAAATTTGTATCATGCACCGACAAAGACTAACTTTCACATCCCACAATATTTATCAGCCGCGTAATTTGAGGGACAAAAAACGTCATTTTTACGTTCAGAAATCATAGGATATTCAGGACGGAAACGGCGTAAAAGAGGAAAACTGTGACAGCTTTTAGAGAAGGAAGCCAAATAAAGCAGGGTGCCAGAGTCTATACCTTAGGATAAAAATATATAGAGGTTCAAAAATGTCTATTGCAAGGTTATAGTAATGATTTGCATGAACCGTCTACGTTTTAATTAAAATAACCAACATACATGTCTGGGCTGTCAGCTATAACATCGACGATGATTTGCAAGACTTTTTTGTTATCCTAATCCGGCAAATTCTAAGCTGGAATTTTGTTTTAGGGCTTTTGCACAAAAACAAACAAAAAAGATGTCATTAGTCAATGCGTTTTCTTCTCTTCCGAAAGCAAAACTTTGCCATCTCTCAATTTACATTAGCTAACAAGAAGCGGTGAGTTTCATCAAGTGTTTTCGTAGTTCTTGCAATAAATACGCTTGGCTACCTACAAATGGCGTATTTGCTCTTTCTAGCAATTACATCAGTGTTATTGGTGGGCCCCTTCTCATTTTATTATTTTTTTTCTTTTTGCCTACGTGTGTGTGAAAATTGTCCAGTGCTCTTTCAAACGAACATTTCGCTCTGGACTTGAGCCAGTTACTTAACGAAAATTAGAGAGATCGTGACGAAGATTGATTAGAGTGTGCAGATGTGAAAAGACCTTTTATGAAGTGAAATGGGATGGAAATTTTCCTGGTTGTCACCTTTTGCAGCACGCCTGCATATTTGGAGTAGCTCGAGGGCAAATCATCTGATCTACAAATTTGACAGCTAGTTTGGCGCCTAACCATTTCGTGTACAGGTGTCATCTCAATCGCCACAAAGGAGCAACTCACGCAAAACGTTGAAAATACTGGCTAATTTGCCTGCGTTTGTATCCACATTATCCCACGGCCTTGCATTTTTATCTCTTGTTAATGGCTCTATATTGCACAAAGAGGACTGGCGTAAATGCGATCGGACTAAAAGGAAATACTCGGAAGTAGGTAATTTATAACCAGTTTCCGGTTGTTTTTGTGACTGAATAATAAGTCCTCTACGGACAACTTGCGAGAAAATAATAACACGATCATTTTTATTTTTCTGGAGTCATTGCGCGGCCGTCGAACTCGCTTCCTGCAATTTCTTCCAGACAGTCGATTTAGCAGAACTAAATTCATATCTTGTTTTTGCTAAATTTTGCTTTCAAAAAATAAAACAGACGAAAAGCCGAAAACTTAATTATTCCGGTCTTAGAAAAGGTTTGCCAGGCTATACGTTTGTTTTGCGCGCTTAGAAAGCAGCTAACTTGCAACCGGAAGAAGGTGACCCCAGACTTAACAAATATATTAAAGCCTCGAGATGTTGTAGAAGTTTACAGCATCATAGCCCAGTATTTTGAGACCTCACTTGTCAAGTTGGAAACCTTGTAAGGGTTTCGTTTTCAAAATAATCAGGAAAGAATTCGTTCAACTGACCCAGAAAACTGATCTGTAAAAAGCTCCTGCAGTGCCATATATCAAACCTAGATTTCTGACATATTTAATACTTGACTGAGAATTCAGTGTGGGAATTGGTGTAGTTTAAGACAAAAGACAAAATATGCACGAAATATTTTTGTCTGAGATGTGAGCTACCACTTTTAATTATTTTTCCTTGATGCTCAAGGTGTGAAAGGATTGTTGTATTTTAACGAAAATGAAGAAGGATTTGTGCTTCAAAATTGCCGAAATTTGAACTTGAACTTGGCATGAGGCCGCAGTGGGGACAAAGAGTGGTCACAAAGAGATTTGTTTCAGCTCGCTACGGAATCCCACAGAAACGTTCGTTAACAAGAGTTTTATCAGCAAAAGCTCCCCTCCTACTCGAACGCAAAGTTCATTAACCATCTTTCTCGTGAAGCGACCCGTTGAGACGGAAACAAAGAAGGAAGCGATGTCGAATAGACCTTTCTAGTGAGTATAAATGCATATTTAGTTGGAGATGAAGGCCCTGGCAGTTATAATTCCTGGCGGACGCCTATTGGAACAATCACTCGTATCCCACATGCAGGCTTTGTAATATTCACCAGCACTAGGGAAAGAAGCTCTAATTAAACTTAGCGGCATCTTAAACATTGGATTTAATTTAAAGCTTATAAAACCAACTCTACGTAAGGATACTTGCTGGCTGTATCGCACATATTAAACGTTTCGAAAATGTTATAGTCTACGTGGATTCTTTGGTCTTACTGAATTACCCTTTCAAACAAAAAGGCTTAGAAAAAGGTTATAACGAATATGCTCTATCTAAAGAATGACACATTGCTCTTTTAAAATTTTTTATTTAAGACTTTTCTTTTGGTAGTGTTGTTCAAACTTGAAATATCTCATGATTGAACAGCGGAGGACTTTTACACGTCTCAAAATGTAATATTTAAACATCAAGACTGAAGGTAACGATGAAAGTTAATTCATACAAGACTAAATAAAAGAAGACCTAAAGAGTGTGTTGTTTGTTGCTAAAACTACACCAGATTTCAGTCTTGCTGAACACTGATACGACCACTGACTGAATAACAAAGAAACTTCACGAGCTTTTGGCCTTTTCATTTGCGAAACTGGATCCCATGTCGCCTGTAGGTAATTTCATTTCTGAGAATGGCTTTTAAAGCGAAAGGAAATTAAAAATGTTATACAAAGTGATCTACCTAGAAGTTTTATAATTGCAATGTTTGGGATGATTTCTCCAACGGTGACTAGTCTTAATCAGGTTTCTTAGCTGCGGGCAGGCATGCTGGCGTGAAAATGTAAACACCACAAGATGAATCATTTTAGTTACCTGAAATTAACGAGCTCACAAGTCCAGTGCAAATGAGAAACGCCAAACAGACTTAAATTCAAACAGGCCAAAAACTTCCTCTCGAATTGAACTTCGGGTGCTGTTTTCACAACACGCTACGGTAGCGATGTTTGGCTCTTTTCTGCACATTTTTCTCTGCTGGAAAGAAATTTAATGAAATCATTTCGCAAGATTTTTGTGGCCAATTTTACCAGGAGTTCGCTTCCTTGTGAAGTCTACGTGAGTTCTGTTTTAATTTCTTATTTCTCGCTTGTTACAGGGCGATTAAAGAAACTTTACTACAGTGAAGTTTATTAAAAAGCTTTCAACTTCTCAGGTGGAGATCGGCCAAACCGGATACATATCTGGGAAACGTTGGGCTTAAAAAAATGTAAAAATATAATGGACAAGACGAAGCCTTTTACTTTTTCTAGTAAGATAATTTAACCATGGTCTAGCGATGAAAAGACCCTTCTAGACAAATTTGCGAAATTTTCATTTTCAGCACCAATCATATTTCCGATGCGAGAAGAACAATTATCCGTTGGATTTATTTCATAGAAGTCAGCGATATAATTGAGACAGCTGAGTAATATTGGGTGATGTAAACACGAGCAGGTGGACACATCCGCTCGCTTGACAAAAACCGCGCGAGAAGTAAAACTGTTCAAGAAAACACTTTTAATATACTAGTGTAAAATGCGTTTCCAATATCGCAAGAATATCAACCCTGAAGATAAATGACCCATACAGACTTGGGAGGCATGGTTTAAGTCTAACATTTCACACACAAACGCTCCCGGGCCTTTAATGTTGTTCTTTTACTCAATATGATTGATATCACCTCTATTAACGACCAAGAAGAAAAATTAAATATCTTCTGATCAAGCAAGGTTACCTGTTCAGTGAACTGTGTTTACAAAGAAGATGACGTGGTTTATTGGAACCGAGTAATTATGTCGCAGTGAAATAGCCTCCAGGATAAACCTATTTTTATTTGTTTATCTATACGAGAATCAATCTTCACAAGCAGCAGCAAAGGCTCACTACCGTTTATCCATTTTCATAACAGCGTTTCCTTTTCCTTGTCGGCAATTCACCCTGCCTGCGTATTCACTCAAGAATAGTGTCAGGCAGTGAATTGGCAGTTAAAATTCAATAACCCGAGATAGTAATTGCCTTCGTCATGGCGGGGAAGAGTAGAAATTGTCTTTTTTCCCCGTTAAAAGTGTGCAGCTTGCTTAGGTGCACTGCTAGGCTTCAAAAACCTCGGAAATTAGGTAGACAGCGCGAGTGAATACATTCAATTATAGAGGCTAGGGAAAGGGGTAGTACCCCTTGCAGAGGGCCTATTTATACAAGCTATTTCATCTTCTTCGCGCAATGAATAAACACTCTTATGGCACCGCAGTTCAAACTGCACTGAACAATGGCCTGCCGTGTCTGAATTATGCTTAGCAGTGGTAGTCACTTCAGTGCCAAGCTTAATTAAAATCAACCAAATGAAATTCGGTGTTCTACTCTTTTCTGAGCCCGGCCCTTGTTTAATGGCAGGCGATCGGGACCACTTAACATCTTTATTGATTCATTATTCGGAGCACGAAAGCCTAAGAGATAACATCTGACATTTGCTTCGAACCCCATTTTTGTTTTGTTTTGCTGTAGTGGTTACTCACTTCCGCAGCTGAATTAAAGAAAGGAAGAATGAATATCGTGAGGTATCGCGAATCGTGTTGCGTACCCACGGCCTGCTTCAACACTCTACGGACAATTGAATGATAAATAGGTGAGAACTGTACGCCGCTTGCAAACCAAAGCCAAACTGTGGTGACTACTGGCGATTTTTGTCAATAGCATTGTGTCTCTGGGGGTGTTAATAAATTTATCGCGACAAACACTGTAGATAAAGCGTGCACGTGTTTATATGAGCAGCAATTAAGTACGTGCAAATCCCGTTATGTCAGCTCAGAAGAGCGTCAAGTTTGACAGTTTTAGGATCACTTTCGGTCCAATTTGAGGGGGCCTTTCTACCAAGAGGCTCATCCGT
The DNA here is from genome assembly GCA_948470475.1 of Galaxea fascicularis. Lineage (NCBI taxonomy): Eukaryota > Metazoa > Cnidaria > Anthozoa > Scleractinia > Euphylliidae > Galaxea > Galaxea fascicularis. The sequence goes on along the minus strand of OX419340.1, from coordinate 29,274,668 downwards.
AACAACGATGAGTGACATCGCTTCAAGGTGTTTATTCTTTCCCGCTGTGCTTTTCAAATTGTGTCCCTCCCTACATGTCTATCACCGCAACCTCACCTGCGAGGTAGCTGTTACCGAACGACAACATGTATTCGCGATACTTTTGAAAAATATCAGGGCGAACAGACCTCAAATTACGAAAGATAACACGGAACCCGCTTCCAATGAAGCCTCCTTAATCTTTGTTGTGATCGCGCGCTGAAAACGGGCGAAATAGTTCGAGCTCGGTATTAGTCAACAAGAATAGGAATGCCAAATATAGTGTTGTTTTCAGAAGCTATCAAACAATTAAGAACATAACCACAGCTCTGCGGGAGACGACTAATCATAATATTCACCGGGATCACTTTACTGCTCATGCGTGCTTTCTTAGCAGGACAATTGTCAGTCGAGTCTCACGCTGGGTTTTAACGGTGTAACATATGCTACTGCACTCAAAACTTTCGCGTAGTCTCTCCGTAATAATGGTTTGAATCGTTATTATTTACACTTGTCTAGAGCTGATCCATATTCAAAAACCGGGGAAGCCTTAAATATGGATGGCGGTTTTGCCAAGCGGTATTCATTGCCGTCGTTCGAGGGTGCAACTCTAAGGTCCTCCACCGTGAACAACTTGCCAACCTCCTCGACCGCAGGATTCAACGAACACAAGAAGGACTCGCCACTAGGAATGAATCATTTTTTAGACTCGGGGAGCCATCTTTCATCGATCAGATTTGCTGCAGCACACAGGGCACAAGCCGAAGCTGTCGCCTTCGATCAAAAACCGCCCGGGATGTCATCGCAGCAGACTCTGTACCATTCGTTTCCTGCGTATCGTCATGTTTCTTCCCAAGGCTTCCCGCCTCACGAGTTTATCCATCACCAGGACTCGCACTTAGGATCTGCCAACATATCGAGTTCTCACTCACTGGCTCTTCACGACCCCATCGCTTCCAACACGCCCAATTACTCACATAGGCACAACATGTTCAGTTCGCCACCAACCGCTGCAATTCACGGAAACAACATAAACTACCATCACGCAGTGACACATAAAGGCTTGGATGTCACGAGCAATCCGCATATACACTACGGAGCGCTTACACCAGGGCATGAGGCGACTTCTCCACACCATGGAATGCCGCAAGTTCTCAATAATCAGCTCAGATATCGTGGAGACTTTTACTCGCGAACCGATCGCTTTGCGCAAGGCACTCTCGCAAGCCCTTTCTTAGATCATGGTCCGCCTGGCTATGGAGGGCCAACTGGACCGGGAATGTATCATCTTCCGTTGATGAAACAGCCCACAAACCAAATAATGACCTGCCTTTGGATAGACCAGAACCCAGTGCAGGGGAAACGGAAACCGTGTGGTAAGCAGTTCACTATGATGCCCGATCTAGTGTCGCATATTTCGGACGAGCATGTGAGCATCAACGACTCTAACCTTCATGTCTGCTACTGGCAGGAATGTGGCAGGAGCGGCCAACCTTTCAAGGCCAAATACAAGCTAGTAAACCACATTCGAGTCCACACTGGGGAAAAACCTTTTCCGTGCCCTTTTCCGGGCTGCGGAAAACTTTTTGCTAGGTCTGAAAACTTGAAGATTCACAAACGAACTCACACTGGGGAGAAGCCGTTCGAATGCGAGTTTCCCGGCTGCGATCGCCGCTTCGCCAACTCGAGCGACAGGAAAAAGCATTCGCACGTGCACACCTCAGATAAACCGTACATCTGCAAAATAGAAGGGTGTAACAAAAGCTATACGCACCCCAGCTCATTACGAAAACACATGAAACTTCACGAGACTGGTGGATTTAGGCCTTTGTCGCCACCTATTTCTCAAACTAACGGGCAACGGGATAGTATTAGCTCAGACAGGGACAGTCCTGTAAAACCTTCCGCAAGGTCGCCTTCGCCTAGAGCGCGACAGAACAGTGAGAATAACACAGAATGGTATTCATGCTAACAGTATCATTTGCAGATGAATTGAGATATTGGATGCTCGTCGATTGGAGAGGCGATGTTTGATATCAAAGGACAGTGTAGGTAGAGGCGTAGATACCGTTTTCATGTGGAGCAAGAGCATTTAGTCAGTGAGGTTAAGAGATTGATATCATTTGGATTTTGGAACAGTTCCTTTACCCTTCGTAACAGTTTTGCACAATTTACACAGTAGTAAAATAAGGAGCCACTTTTTAATTTCAAAATAAGACATTGAACGGGAGTGCTTGCAAAGTGTTTTCTATGTCTCGATGAATTTTACTGCCTGCACAGGTGCTATATTGATCGTGTAAATATTAGTTTCCTTCTCCAAACAGTTGATCAAGAGAGTTAAACTGATATTGTACAGGGATTGAAAGCTATGCAAACACGATGTACTGAAGTAAAAAAAAAATTCGTTTGTTAACGCAAAAGAAACTCTGTAAATCAGTTTGGTTGCAAAAGACAAAACAATCACTGAACACCGCATGTATGTCTGATGATTTTAGGGCTTTAGAGCAATTTACCGAGAAAACAAAAGACAGAAAGGCGGAATTATTTGTTCAAAGCAAAAGTGCAAAACAGGAAGGAAAGATTGGGAAAGATTTTGGATATTTTGAAACAAGTCTTGTTTCGTGAGACCGCTCATAGCAATTACAAACATTTAGAGACCATGCTGTTACTACCGGTTGCCACTAACAGTAAACGTTTCTCGTTGTGTCACGGAAATTGTGGCTTCAAACAAAACCCCAAAATCAAGATATCTTGGAAGGGGTATCTATATTTGTTGAAAAGTGCCGTTAAACTTCAAACAGGCCGGTGCAACGACAGGAAGCACTGGTCCACTCGCAATTATCGAGTCGCAAAATAAACGACGCTCGAGGTAAAAGATGGTTTGTATTCGAGGACGATTTCCATTTCGGCCTAAACAAAACCATTAATTTATTTTCTTGTAAAAATAAAATTCCTTTTATCGCCAAAATAGCTATTTAAGAATTTTATCACGCTTCCGTGTTAAACAAGATTTCTTATCGTTCTTTTCACGTAAAAGTGATGATTGTTTAGCGACGGTAATGAGTGGAAATATAGGCCGGTATTAATTAAACATGTATGGCACCTTGGCCTTCCATCGTTCTTTATTTTCTTTCGTGAACCCTCCGCGAAGCATCGAGCTAGAAAATTACTTCAAATGGAAAACATCAATAAAAAAAAGAAAAAAAAAAAGAGGACAAAACGTTTAATCGTCTTATAAATAAGTTATCTGATCCACAGGAAAATGAACAAAACTTTAAGGCCAGTCAAGACAGATCTTCGAACAGATTTTATCATTGCAACTTTTCACGCACAACAACTGTTTTATTTTCAAGTTCGATTCATTGAGTTCGGCGTGATTACAATTTTCATTCTCTCTTGATTTTAAATACACTGCACGTTATAAGTACACTTGAAAAATCGCTGAGATTTTCACGGCCAGCGCCTGTTTTGTTGTTCCAGTGGAGGAAATTATTTCAGCGGAACTCATTTAGTTCTTCTTTGATTTTAAGTAAATGTTTCTCAAAAGGAATCACGTTCACGCAAATAACTATGCTTGGGATTTCATTTGCACCTAAGTTAGGTGTGCCAAAAATATAAAAAAATAAAAGCAACTCACGTCAGTATATGAGTGGGTGAGAAACAGCTGGGAGATTCTTTTCTGTTGTTTGCAGATTCTGAGTTGAAAAAAAAGTGCCCCAGAGAGATCGTTGCCCACTCGAAGATTAACATTCTCGATTTTATAAAATAATGCTTTTCTCTAAAATGATCGTTAATTGAAGCATATTTTCTAGGGTTTTAAGTGAATCAAGTTGTCTTTCAGAGAAAGAAATGAAGCTGGACTGAAAGCTCGACTTCGCAGAGTATCGTGGGCCATAATTAATGCCAATTTCGTGTAGAGAAGGGTATCTTTGTAAGAACAAACATATCACGATAACTGTATATTTTACAATGAACCATTCAAATCTGGGAGCAAAGCTTAATTAAAATTGAGCTACGGATCTGTACCTCAGTTGACTAGCAACTGTTTTTGACAGTTAATTGAAGACCTTTCCAATGACGAAAATCGCGACGGATAAATTGACGTGGCTGAAGAACTTAATAAGACAAAAAAAAAAAGCGCCGCCCTTGTGGTCTAAAAATACGAACAACATCCAAAGCAGTCCGTTTCCCGTAGCAATAGGGTACTTAAAGACAGACTAAAGGCAACCCCTCAATCGTTTCGCTGCCTTTGAGGGGAGTAACCGAGTGAAATCATTTTCAATACAAATATTTTAGCGTTAGTTTATAAGGAAACTCAAAGACAAACATCGCAACTACCGCTTCTTTTTCTCGTTCTTTGCCGTACGCTCCATAGAGATAGCCGGCAAATTGCTCTACCAATGAATCCTTGAAACTCGCCCGATTCGTTAAGTTTGTTTGGCACAATAGAGGAAAACTAACAGGCAACAAGCGCTGGCCCTCACAGTAGCGTGATCACACTTTGATGCAATGTTCTATTTTTGTGAGGATTTAAGGTCATATATTGCGTGATATATGAACCTCATTTAACCTGGACATCCTGTCAGAAACCGACAACCATAAACGCAAGTCTGCTCACTGCTCTCTACCGATGGGGCATTCAACTTGTTGTTTGTCACAGAAATAAAAACACACAAAAACACTTTTCCTTGTTAATTTTTTTCTTTACTTCGATGAAAAGAAAAACATCAATTCATACTTTAACCAAACGAAGAAAAATGCGAATTTTAATCAACATATTTTAATGGAACCAAACTCACCCGGGTCGCTCTGTAATTTTTAACGGACTCCAAACAAAACCCTTTGTCTGGACCAGCAGCGACCTAATTGTATAGAAACGCTGCTTGGACAATCCCTGAGATAAGAGGCGAGGTTCAATGAATTGACAACCAGAAACACAACCGGAAGAACCGGATTGAAAAGGTTATCTGTGAGAACTGTTCAAGCATTTTGCTAGCACGATGTTCCGGAGGAACAAGTTAAGATCCCACGCTTGAATTTAGAGGTAATGTTTAATCGCTCTGCGCCCCGCTGCGGTGTACAAAAGCTAATCACAACCCTAGCAGCACTTGAAATCGCCTTTGTGCTGGAGCTTTTGAAATGGCTTGGCTCCCTGCCGAGTTCTCTCCGAGAAACCACGCTTGATTTGGGATTAACTGCGGTCGCTCTGTGATGGACGCAGCAAAGGTGGAGTTACGCACAACGGTCCATGTAAACATCGTGAATGGGATTATCGAAAATACACAGAGAATCAGAGCTTTCCACACGAAAAGATCCTTAGACACCTGTTGTGCTTCTGTGCTCTATTCCCTGTACCGTTACGAGACAGAACTGCGGCTGTACTTGCTAGAGCCTTGTTGGTTAATAACGATGACATAACGGGAAGTTCTCGCTTAATAGCTACCGCTATTGTATTTGAATGCACAAATGACAAAGTGCGGAGGACAAGAAAAGAGACAAGAAAATAACGGAGACCACTATTTAATTCAGCCCAGTGAAAGGTCATCGGAGTAAGGCAGTTAAGTGGCAGAGCCGCTTTGTTTTGATGTAGATAACCGCCGCGTCAAGTCAGCCGCAATTGTGAATTTTGATTACCGTCCTTCACCAGCGTAACGATCTTGAAGGATAACTTCAAGTGCTTTTTGTCACTTGTTGAGCGGAGTGCTCGTAAGAGGCATGATTGGTGTAATTATTACTTTTTGTCGCGTTCTGCCGCAACGTGCGTTGAATTCAAGAATTCAATCGAGTGAAAACAAAGAAATATTAGTATTTTAAACAGGCCCACTTTGAATGACAATAACAGCAGATAAATCATACAATTTAAAAGAACACTCTGACACCACCACACCGGAAAGAAACTAATAAAGGCATTCTTACTTCAGTTGTTGCAATAAAAAGACGTTGTTTTTGTTATTCGCTCTCAAGTCATTGCAGCGTGCCCTCAGGAGCCGTTAAATTAACATCAGTTTGGTTTGGTTTGCTGTTTTTCTTTTTAGTTTAACTATGTTTGCGAAAATTGGTGCGAGCTGCTGTGAGAATGCGGTTATCTTAAACGCAACTTGTCCTCAAGACGGCTCTTTCTAAGACTTTTCGGATGAAGGAGCAAGCTTAATAAAACTGCTTCGCTCCTCAGGGTAATTATGGATGTTTAACAGCGACAAATTATAAAATATTGGGAACACTTAGGTCATAATTCAATGGAAACGTGAAAAAAAAAATAATTGCGCAAAGAGAAAAAGAGGGAAAACGCGTTTTGCTAAACGAAAAGCCATACGTGTTACAGTAATGAGGTTTATTGTACCAGCGGTTCGGTTGAAATAGTGAAAAATATATTTCAAAAGTGTCAAATGTCTCTTAAAAAACACAATGTTTATTGTCGGTCTGACATACTCTTTTCTACGGGGATAGAACGTTATCATGTGAATCACAGATGCAAAACGTTTCGGTTTGAACAGTAATCTATGTGTTCTGCGCAGCCTTTGGTTTCTGTGAAAAATTGGCCAGTATTCGTCAATACCTGTTACCATCTTTTTTGTTTTAACTGGTGTGCAGATAAATCTTATGTTAATCTTCAACTCAAAGGCGACGTCCCCACTGCTTTTAAGAAACTGTGACTGCCAGCGATCTGGAGCCGACTGAATAAAAGTGAACAAAGGGAAGACAAAATGGCGGTTTTGCAAATTTCATGCCATGACACCACATGTTTCCTTCATCCCGGCAGAATCGCCTTTTTTGCGGTTTGCAGGCTGTAAAGGGTTTACCCCACCCTCTTGCGACACGAAACATGGCAGACTGAATAAGATATTTAAACCAAATACAGTTTCAGAGAAGAACAGTGGAGAGGAATCGCACGAAGTTGTGCCTCGCTATGAATCAAGATCCGCGAAAACGGACATAATTTGCCTGCGCAGAAACTACTGTGAAATAAAAGACAACGCCGCAAAACATTACTGAAAATTACAATTTCAAACGCTTCCTTTTGGGTTTCATTTCCTCTTGTGTTCATCCTCTGCAGTACAACTACGCCGGTTGAATGGCCAATAATAGCTTCGGCTGTTGGAGTCAAGGCCTCATTAAGCATGGAAACAACAACCATGGCGGGGATATGAAAATGTTCAGACAATCTCAAGCTCTAAATAGTGCGATATTCTGCAAGGGACACTGAAAGAAGGACCGCGGTTCAGCTACATTCGTTTCAAAGCATTTAGCTTAACATGAATCTCCCAACACCTGCCCAGTGACTGTGAGGAAGCTATATTTAAAGGAACTTTTCCTCTGTTAATACTTCCTAAATACAGGAAGTCGAGGCACAAGACGAAATAAGAATTATACAAATTGCCAAATGAGCTTCAGCCACAACCAACGTCATAGCCAAAATACAGGTGGGTGAAAACCTAAGTCTGAGGTTCTGAAGATTTTGTGTTACGACATGATGGACACAAAGAATGATTTTGCATGTTGGGAGAGAAGAATCTTGTTTACCTCTCGACTTGCCTTGGATTAATGATTTTGCAAACGCTCCCAATATTGCTCAGGAACTTTATCCAACACCCAAACATCCAAGGTATATTTTGGGTTCATTTTTGCCCACCGACTATGAGTCATCTTGTAAAATCACAAGAAATACAAAAAGTTACAATAATTGAAAGAGGTCATTTACGAGGAAGTTAAGAACTATCTAATCTTCTAAAGGAGTTGCCGTACTGTTGTCGTGGGTGAAAATCACTGGTGTAGGTGGTTTGGAGATTGAGAGACCTAAGAGAACAATACTCGTTCAGTACTGAGCAAAAGGTGAACACAATCTAGCTTGGGGACGTCATCCAAGAGCCCGATCACTCGATTTTGTTTGACCTGAGCTTTCATAAAGAAGGCCAATGTATGAATATCGGGCGTAGTAAAGGTTCTTTCTAACCCTCCTGACGTTGTTGGCCAAAAAAGTCCAACATTGTTGGCTGTGTATGAACACTGTGTTGGGGGTTGTGAATAAATCCCAAAACGCGACTTTCAAATGAAAGTTACGGTAGGTACAGAGTTCACTGAGTGGCAGTTATCGCCAACAAAGTTTTGTAGGTCGGGACTCTAAGGATAATTTCATAAAATCCTCGAGTGTGGCTTTTCAAATGAAAAGTCTTCTTTTGTGGTATGGTCAGATTCTTAAAACAACGCCACTTAAAATATTAAATACTTTTCGCTCCCTGCATTAGGACTAAAATTGACACAGAACTGTTACTGCTTTTCAGTTACCCAGACAATGCGCCCATCATCACAAGACGTCAGGCGACAAAGGGACTGTTTTCCTTTCATTTTTTTCTACATCGTTTGGGATCGACACTCACTTGTAGGGAAAATGTGTTGACAGAATGAATGGGTGATAAATTGTGACGCGTAAAGTGATATTTCTCACTTCCTGAGAGTGGGGGAGGTACCATGGGTTACAAATCCGTTAACTGCGTAGGGGGTCAAAGCAATTAGCGGCTACACATCTGTAGCGACATCTGCGGTCCAGGTTAAGATGACGCGGACCGAAAGGTATGCAGTTTAATTAAAAAGAAAAGAAACTACTTTGAAAGAAAAAAAGAGCTATAATGCATAAAATAACTTCTGAATCCGTTATGAATCGAAGTAGTAAATTTTAGACATTCTGCAGAGGGATGTTGAGATCATACGGGCTCCTGACCATATATATTAATATTATCGAACGTTTGCGGTGAAACTCGACGCTATGACAACTGGGACTCTCCGCGCGGTAATTCCTCCCCATCACTGTAGTGTTTTTCTTGAACGTCCCTTTTGGACATAGAAAGGGGACATCAGTGGCATAGGGATTTAAAGGTTCTTTTCATCAACGGATGTGCTCAAGCTAGAACTAAGTACTTTTCCTTGTTCAAGGAGCATTCCTAAAACACTCAAAAAACTGGACTTCAATTGCTTTCCTTAACCTGAGACTGAATCGTAATAAGTTTTTCATCGATTCTTACAAGAAATATTGAACAGTTGTCATACATTTCCATCCTTTTGATCCCCAGCGCATAGCCTTTTAGTTTTACTCTCAGTGCACCGGTAAAGTAACGTTTGACCAAACTAGGCTATCATTTTCAAGTGCCCATAGGTGTGAATCATGTTCAGCTGTTCAAACTGCTACTAAAAAAGCTGCCACATACCCTATAAAGAGGTAAAGTGTTCTCCGAAATAGCTCAGGAAACGCGACCCTAAGGCACGTTGACAACCCCAACATAAACGTCGTGATTAGGGTTTGTTATGCGCTAGCTTCTACCTAATAAGTAGTTTAACTAAGAAAAGAGATTACTTGGGCAGCTGCATTCCAATTTCTATTTGCCAGAAAAATGGTGCAACTCCAAAACAAGATACAGTTTTCGTGTTCCCCTTCCGCGCTCCGCCTTGAGCTTCTGGTCCACAAACCAATAGTTCACGATATTAACTCACATAACTGCCCTGACCTTATTTTCAGATACTGCAGTTTTTTCAGTGAATAATTTGCTACTCGTGATGATCACTTGTTTTTTTTTGTACTGCCTCGCAGTGAAGTGAGAACAAAGACGACACAAAGGTAACCGCTTGAACTGGTGTCCTTGAGGACGAAAGGCAAGAGTTGCTTGATCTGCTGGACACTGGGCTAAGGTTAATAGTGGCACATCGAGAACGTGACGACCATTGAAGGAAAGATCATCATCAAGGGGTTGTAGACAAGAGACAAAACGAAACGAAGCTCACAGTGGATCTTGGAATTCGAACTTTTCACGGCAATAAAATGCCCTTGTGGAGGAAAGGGATGAGGGAGGTGGGGGCGGGGGTGGGGGGAAGTGATAGCTGAGCTACGAATTTCAACCAGGAGTCATAGTGGCTCGAGCTTATTTTATTCATTTCTTTTTCTTTTTTGCCCTAGCACTTAACGTTTTCCTTCTAGATTATCCGGTTGTCTTTGGCCCAACAATTTTAAACTCAACTGAATTTTCACAAACCCGTAGGCTTTATCCACTTCCCTTCAACAAGGAGGTAGCAATTCACGGCTCGCGAAGGCATCATCTACATTTGTAACTTGCAAAATCCCCCTAGGACGTAAAACACTAGTTTTTCGCGCGCAAGTGGGAAGGACACACCGCACCGCAGACCAGCGAGTAAAAGGAACCCACTCAGCAAACGAATTTAACGGGAATGGGAATGCAATTATTTGTATTTACACCAAATGCTTCTTCCTCAGTTTTACTGCCATTGTATACTGCTATTTTTTTTGGTAAGTAAACCGTGACAAAACATTACACAGAAAATAAGGGTATCCTTTCAAGACAAATGTTATAAGTTAACAACAACGCATAAATAGCCGTCATGACAGACTCGGCTAAAGTTGCAACCACACTGAAAATCGTGCTAGATCTTAAAACGGATCGGGCAAGGACTGTTCCACAGCTGAAAAAGGACAAATCATCGCGTTTTTTTTTTTTCACGCTCTCGCAAATATCACAACCACCTCACACATCATGACATACATAACTGGACGAAAGCACTTCTTACAGACATTCATTGTAATTTGTGCTTGAAGTATTTCAGCAAGGCTGAAGGGCTAAAGAAAAGGGCGGCATTATTTAATAAGAACTGCATAAATTAAAGAGTAAGGTCAGAAAATGAACCCGACAGGAAATTCGTCAGGTTCATCGCATATTTGATACAGAAAACAAAACATATTCCGCACTAACCTGACGAAAGCTTTTGATATTCCTCATCCGGGGTTCGACATCTGTTCCAACGATGCGTTGAAGGAAATCTTTGTTCTTTAAATGATTGACGGACAGAACACTCAGTACTTCTGGATAACGTCGAGACACCATAATCTCAACTGCATGAGAAAGGTATAGCAACGTATGAGTTCAAGATCAACCGTGCAATTGTATCAGCATGTTATGTAAACTGATGAAGGATGTACGTCCATTTCCACTTACGCCGGAATGGTGACGCTTGGCGTATTGGTGTTTCGTAATACCCTAACATGAACACTGGCGCAGAGATGCCCTGTATTGGTGGTCTAACCAAAGGGTTCTTGGCATTTCAGTTCTCAATTCCAAGATCTTCTCTTTAAGAAACCTCTCAAATATCAATGCATTTACCCCATGGTCAGTTTGGCTCCCACAGTTCAATCAGCATTTTGCATTTGTTTTCATTTTTACCCAGCAAAGTTGCCAAACGTGCTCGAAGAAGTCTCGGTGTGGT
>OX419340.1:29250888-29260888 GCA_948470475.1 Galaxea fascicularis | reverse complement strand
GTAATACTATCCAAAACATGTTGCTAGAGGTATAATTAGCATATTGTAGGAAAATAAAATAAATAATTATTCTGTAATTTGATTCTATTATAAACAAATGAACACAATCAATAAAATCAGCCTAGATGAATAAATATTAATTTAACAATCACTGGTGAACATGAACAAGTAAATACATCTAACATAAAACACATGCAGTTCTATAGGGCAGTCCCATATGCCCCACCCTGTCTGGCTGTCCCTTAAGTTTCTATACTGTATTTATTCATTTTTTATCCAAATAGTCTACAACATTGATGCGTCAAATTTTAATTCTCACCCTACAGAACTAGATAATTTTTGTAGAATAAAGTACTCAATACCAAAACAAGACAGCTTGACAGCTGATAGAGTTATGGAGTTATCTGACAGCAAACATAAACCTACATGTTTTGTAATTATGACACTTTTGCCATTTTATAAGAACATGTTACAATTTTCAGGCTTATCTTGTTCTTATAAAAGTGGGGCCTTATTGGCCAAATTTCAGCCTGGTGTTCTTAATCCATTTGTTCTTATATATGGGCGTTTAATGTACAAGTATTAATTACTGACTTAAAATTCATTATCGTGCTCACACTAATTGCAGAGATGTTATTTAACGAAGCGATGTTTCCTTCCTATATTTCAAAGTCCTTTCCAGGGATAAACAGGGAAGGACTTTATTCCGAGTGTAATTGGTTAGAGATTTTAACTGTTCTCTACCAGTCAAAATACGGTTGAGGATTTTCGAGACAAGGAATAAAAACGTGTATGGAGTTTCGAAGCACGACCCGACAACAACTATTAACAAATGACATGCATGTTTGGTCCGAGCTGAGGTTCAGGGTAGAGAACCGGTAGGCAAACCTCCCATAGAAACTTTAAATGACCCCACCCACCCAACCACTCCTCCCCTCCCCCCCTGCCCCTTCCTAACCAACACCCTCAAAGACAGAGATAGTGACTGCACTTGCCTTTAACTCTGAACAGTGAAGAGAGGTTCGTTTCCGAGGAAAAGAGGCAAATTGCGAAAAACTAAGCGAAACACACTTACTCTCCTCTTTTCGTTTAAAATTAAAACACCTAATGGATATCAGAGGTCGGAAAAAATACAACTATAATAAGCTAAATTTCGGAATTTTGCCCCCATGCAAAGACCATAGCTAATAAAAGGTATTCTTAAGTATATTCATTAGACGGCGGGAAAGCTTTTGATTTCGAAGTAGACTAGTGTTCGTGAACCAAACGAGCTTGCTGGAGTTAAGACCGTCTAAACATGTTAAAATGAAACAGAAATGAACCAATTCAAAAGATTGCAAGTGAATTGAAATAACATTGGGCCCTGATAAAAATAAGCTCATTAATTAGTGAAAAGACTATAATTTGCTTTTCTTGACCAGACGTTCAAACAAGAGTCTCAAGTACCTTGTAGACTATTCTTTTCGTCGCTATTTCCGTCCCCTTTGCACTGCTGCACAAAATAACTCAACCCGAGAGAGATTGGATTAGTTGTATGATATTTGTCACAATTTTTATCTTAATCACGTTTGGTACGCCCTTCCGGAAAGAAAGAACACACGCCATTCAAAGGCAGCTCGTACATGATTGGTTTAGTCAGCGGGATGACCTATCTGTATGAAACACCCGGCGCCATTTCGTCAAGTACTTGCCTGGGTACTCTAAGCATACTTAACCATCGATAGACAATCACGAGTTTCTAAAATGGCGACTGACATTATTATTTCTTTTTAAAATCAAAATCATCACATAATCAACGTTGTTCCGGTAAGAAGGAATCGCTAAACCATTTGTCACTTCTGTGTTTGTGAAAACAACAACAGCCAAGCGATCACACAAGAAAGCACACCTACCATTCATTTCTACAAAATAAGCTGAAAGACATTCTAGCCAAACCTTGCATTCATTTCTACAAAATAAATGACATTTCTGGAGAACCTTCTCAAAACTAATTAACGTTTTTGTGAAGGCTATTGTCCTGTGCCAAGGAGAAACTAACAACAAAACTTTAAGCGAGAACATCAAGGACTAAGAGACCATTATGCCTCAGCCAACACACGCTGGTTTACTGATTTTGGTATTTCCAGATTATTTGCCTTAGCGTTTCAGTCTTTTGATTGGTTGTATCGGGATACTTCTTTACGTAAGCTTCATAGGTACATTTGATCGTAAGGGTGTGGTTTTTGAGAAATTTTGGTTTGAAAAGGGGAATGCACGATGACCGTTACGGTGTGACAAAGGGAACTAAGCGAGAGAATATAAACGTTTTCGCAAACCCAACTTGAAATTGACTATTGTAATTTGGTTGAATACTAACCAACATGGAGCATCTGTTAAGGTGACTTTGTTAAATTACTTTCGAGTTTCAAATCAAGTACAGCTCGCACAGGAATGAACCGGTTCTTCAAGCGAAATCTATGCTACACATTTAACAATGCTCTCACCGACGCCAAAGGCAACTAAAAAAGAAGGGCTTCAGGAAATGAAGATGAAAGTTGGTTGCAAACAGAGAAAGATTCAGTCTTCAGAAAATCGGTGAAAAATAATAACGGTGTATTATCTCGAATAATGAAAGGCACACTAGCAATTTATTTGCAAAAACATGGCCGACTCCTCTTAATAATAATAATAATAATAATAATAATAATAATAATAATAATAATAATAATAATAATAATGATAATCAAAATCAAATCAATTTACTTAATCTCGATAGCGTGAGGAGTGGTTTCCCAATCTCCGGAGCTCATGTATTCAACGTTTGAACATTCCGGATCGAATTGAAATTTAGAAGTGTTGGTTTTTGATGATGATGATCATAATAATAATAATAATAATAATAATAATAATAATAATAATGTATTACTTTATTAGGCGTAAATTAACGTGTGAATATGATCAAATACGCCTGACAATAATAAGCTTTTCAATTCGAAATCTTTACAATTCTAAATACTTGAATAATCCGTTCCAGGAATCGAACTTCAGACCCTTATTTACACTTCATAATCGCGTGAGATTCAGTAAATTGGTGATCAGTAACATTGTCTAAATCCAGAGTGGTTTACTGCAAAACCGCTCTATCGAAACCCCGGATGGCTTATTTCATTGACCGAAATAAAAACTAAAATACTGCTTTATATTTTCTCCAGGCATCTCAAAGTTTTAATCACCTTTGACGGACTCCATCTCAAAGAGCATCCTAGTCATATCCTATTGTACTCCCTTTTAAACCAGTTTCTCGAGATTTATCTTGTTAATGGCTCACGAGTTTAAAAAGCCGGGCATTCTTCGTGAAACCTTGATGAAGAAACCTGTGAATTCCAGTGTTGGTGAGTATGAGAGTGTTAACCAAGAAAGCGAGAGAAGATTATAACAAAATGACAAAATGAGAGCTATTGACAATTGAATGAAGTGCTGAAGTAGGCGATGAAAACCAAAACAGTCTCCAATCAACGAAAAGTACTTGCACGCGTGATAGGGTCTGTCTTGTGCATGTGGAGGTGGAATTTTTATCCCTCTCTCAATATTTAATCACATTCCATTTCATTCTCCCTCAGTGCGTCCATGAGCTGATTTATACATCCAAATCACCCTCGAGTACAGATACGGCGCTATTTTAAGTGACAGTTGGCCTGTGCAAAAATAGCCAACGTTGCAATAAGAGGACGACACACTTGTAATATTCATTTCTGAATTCATCTACTTTTTCCCATTTTTTAAGCACACCGACTGGATCGAGACAGACGACGAATAAAAACGCTGATCTTTATTGGCATAACCTTAGAGGGCAGGTGAAATTCGGCGATCTCAGGCGATCTGAGGCCAGTGCCCATCTCAAGCTCTGGAAGTTGTCTTTTTTAGCAGGAAGAGCTTTCAAGCTCAACTTCTTCAATGGGGGTGGGGAGAGTGCTATGATTAAAGTTGATGTCGTCACCTACACCGTTATCATTTTCAAACAACCGAAGTTTTTCAGACCTTATAGAACCACTGTGAGCAATCCGTGGGTTCGAGCAACTTAAATATCTGTCATTGAGTTCGATCAGAGCACACCAATTCATACTCCTCTTTAAAATGGATACACCTTCACAGACCTTATAATTGATAGCTACAAATTTGATTTTTTTCTTACAAAATTTAATTTTTAGAAGAAGACAGTTCGGTGAAGCAACGTTTCTTGTCCAGGAAAACAAGAAGTACAGTACAGGGACTGAGGAGCGGTTTTTAAAGGGGGAGAAGGCTTAAGGAACCGTAAGATTCAGGAATCAGTACAATAGCGCGGGGGTCAGGAGGCATGTTCCCCCGAGTGAATTTGAAAGTTAAGTCTTCGCAAAAGGCTAGACATACATCAAAAACTCTCATCCTCTCAATAGTTAACGAACTCTTAAGTTATGTTATCGACGTGTCGCCCAAAACATGTTTGTTTTCTTTTACGTACAGAGACTGTGCCGCACTGTGGTCCACAGATTTGACCAACAGCAGGTATCAAGATAAACCTGTCAACAAGACATCGATTCCTACGACAAACCCGTAAAACGTGGTTTTCTTAAACTTTGATGTAAAATCTCAAAATTCTTAACCAAAAAAGCGGAGTATCACCTAGACAATCAATTCCTGGAAGTGATACACATGGTTGTCTAAAATAAAACAAAATGCAGTACATAATTTTAAAAAATCACCTGAACAAGTGCAATGTCTCATATTACGTGCTCACATGCCTAAAATCGATTTCACAAATGTGTGCACACTGGACTATAGTAATTAAACAAACGAAGAAGAGGAAAGAAACAGAACTAAGAAGGAATAAAAAAAAATACGCACTAAAACGTTATGTACCATATTGCCCCAAATAATAATGGTAAAGGTAGCGTGGGCTAGATGGCCAGGGTACTATTCATGAAAACCTAATATCATGAACGTTTAAACACGATTCCGCTAGTACTTTACAAAGATATTGGGGAATAATTGCCTCTTCGCGGCAATGCTGTGAGCCAATTTTTTTTTAAATGGGGTTTTGCGTCCATGTTTTCTCCTCGAGTGGAGCACAAAGAAAGTTGAGTTTACCAATCAGTGATCAGACACAACCTCTTTTGTGTCATATCTGACTCCATTTTATTTATTTTTTATTCAAAGTTATTAGCGTTTAAAGTCGCAAAATTTAGCATTTCTAGAATTCGACGCTTTCAATCTTCCTTTTGAAACTTATTTAAACATTTGGTGTCAGATATGACAATCTGCAATGCACCTAGTTTACCTCCCTGCCATGCCAACTCACGATATTCTCTATTCGCGCTGAAATCGCGCGCTTCGCGCATATTCTTTACATAAATGCATACTGATGCACTATCCTATCCCCCGCGACCATAATAGGCATGTTTCGACATTCAGGTTGCCACTCCTCGACAACAAACCACTGACAACAAACCAATTTTCATTGACCATCCTAGACAAAACCTTGCGCAATAGAGTGGCTTTCAATCGAGTGTCGAAAGTTACTCGCGTTTGCTTTGATTTGGCCAAAGTCGCACCACTTTCTCAGCCAATGAGAAGCAAAACCAAACAACCAATCGTGACTTCCTCGCGCGAATTTTCCCGCGCTTGGTGTCGGCTGCATGGAATTGCCTTAATATTCTGATTGGTTCATTGCGCTGTTTGCATCTACTGTGATTGGTCAGAGTAATTGCTTTAGTTTGGGTTTTACGACACTCAATAGGCCATATTCGTTTTCTTGGTATTGAACTGGATCTAGCATGAAGTGGAGGCTCTTGCGGGGGAATCTTTTCATGTGTAAATTGTATTCCCCCGCAAGAGCCTCCACTTCATGCTAGATCCAGTTTAATACCGAGAACACGAATATGGCCTATTGAAAACCGCTCTAAAGCCGTCAGTGGACACACAGAAATCAATTTCTTTGCGCGAATTTTTGAAACGACTTTAATCTCTTTCTCGAGACAGTAGCGAGCCAAGAGTAAAATTCCCTGACTTTTCACAATCAAGAATTGATACACAATTCCCTGACTTTTCCCTGACTTCGAAATACATCACTTTTTCCCCGATCTTTTTATGGACCTTGGCAACCCTAGCTCCTTTTCCTTACTTTTTCTTGTTTAATTTCCCCCCATAAGTTTTCACTGTGCAATGAGAGCCACTGACTTTGAAGCCACAGTCCTTGTGTGAGAGTGGGAACTTCCTACATGATATAAACTGCATTTACGCCCATTTGTTCTTCTGTTTCTCTAGCTTTTATCCGGTATTTCAATCCCCAACACAAGCAAATGAAGTAAGAAAAAGGATGGAAAGATTCTCAGTGTAAAATAAAAGTGGATAGGAGCAACTGAAGTCGCAAATGTGAACCATAAACTACCCGCGGGTACATGGCTTTCATTCCTTTGTTAGGAAACGTTACTGAAAGCTCCTAAAGCGAAGTGTGACACTTGTGTTACATTTTATGCCTGATAAAGTCTTTGTAGGGTAGAATTAAGTGTAACAGCCCTACTGAAAACAAATATCCCTTTCCCACAGATCTGTTCCGTTTATCCCAGACAAAACTATCAAAAGCAAGTTCCCCGTCTTCTGTTAATCTGTCGTTATTCTGTAGTATCGTAACGAAATTTGTTTGTTCATAAGTTTGGTTCTATAGTTTCAAGTCACGCATGCGCAATACACACCAAGTGTGCACTGCCCAGCGGATGTACAAGAATTAACAGGAAGTTGAGCGAAAGAGCGAAAATCAGCCTCACACCTCGAACTCAGAAATGGCATTGCAATTTTCCGAGTTACAAAATGAAAACTTATCCGATCAGATTTCGGTCTCATCCTGTACCTTCCAGTATATAGGCTCTTAATAAAAACACATGAGAAAAAAAAGTTTATGGTCTCAAAGAAACGTACAGAAAAGAACCAAGGCAGAAGACCAATACAGAGATCATAATGCAGAATATGTATGGCGTTATATTTTGGTCATAAACAGGAACTATTAGAAAAATCTAGCACATCATCTTTGTAACGTGAGCAGAATACCCTACCTTTTCAACACAAGTTTTTTTTTTCTTTCCTACGCAGTCAGGGTTATTTTAAGGCATATGCGAGAAAATCACTTTCCTATGGACTCCTGCTGTGGCTGAAAGTCGGAGCTACGTTTTAAATTAAAGAAACTATCAACAATTTTCACTTATGTCAGGTCTGTAAGTGTTGTATTCACGGCTGTATCAACATGCACACTTCGTATCTTTGAAATACAAATGAAGTGGCCCGCCACGTGCTGCGACTTCACGCAGGTTAGATGAATGGTCTTTCAAAAAATGAATGCCTTGTAGATGTATAGCCTCCACTTTTTTGTCACGAAAAAAGTCTTGGGATTGCAGAAAAATTTGCCCTCCTCCCCATCCCTTCTCGCAAAGCCTAGATTTTACCGCTCGATTGCCCGTTCTGTAAAAGTTCGCCCACAAAAGCAAGGAATTAAGGAAGAAGGAAGAGATAAAACTGAATCAGCGGCACTTTCTATAACTGAACGTAACCGGCTATCTCTAGCTTTCTGGTGAAAACAGTGGAAAATCACAAATTGTACGTCTTTTACGCCTATTCAGTTTCTCATGCAAAAGTTTTGCAAATTGGTCTATACATGTTACGTTTGAGCACCCGAGCTTACAGAACGCCGTGGTGGAGAAGAGGTGAAAAAAAAAGGCTGCTGAAATAGCTGCTTTTGAGAGACATCTTACGTCAAGCATTTAGAACAGACGTGAAGTGAATGAGACAAAACGTACTCCGGCGGAAAAAAAAATGAACGTAGGAACACAATACGGATGTTGTGTTAATTTTTCGATCAGCCAAAAAATTAAGGAACAAAATTAAAATTCCCATGGGGCGATCTTGTTCTTTTGAAACAACATCAACCAATATTCGTGACTCAAATTGTCATAGTTTGCAGCATTTCACTGTCATTTGTAGCTCATTACTTTCAAACTGTGTAATCGATCATGGAGTATATTTATAAAGAAACCGGCTTTAAACTAAATTATGCACGCACCAAAGAAGAAAGAACTACGACTTGTGAAAATTACAAAAAGGTTATCACCCTGAATGGATTTAATTATAGGTTACTTGCATTCAACTCCATACCATGTTTTCTCTTAAAACACTTAAATAAAATACCCCTTCAGGCTATGTAAAGACGCATACGGTCCCATAACGTTCGACTTTCCGCCTCCATGTAAAATAATGGCTCCTACTGAGAAACAGTGGTGTGCTCTAGAGAAATTCTTTACACCTGCACAGGTGTATGGCAAGGCGAGTGCTTTCGCGCATGTATCAGACCTCCGCGCAGCAAAGTAAAATTAACAGCTCGCGTATTAATGAAAACCTCTAAAACGTTTCTTCCAGTTATCAATTTAATCGGAGCTCGAAGGCAGACCATCTACTCGAACTTGTCCTTCGCTGGCAGGTGTTTAACGCAAACATCACATTTCAAACAAATGTTTTCTCGTCAAATGCGGCAATACCAACTGCACAGTTGCCGATGCAGTTGGCTGTTAACGGATACATACTTGTTCTGATGTCACGAACATTATAACTACTTGTCTACTTGGTTTTACAAAGTTAATCGAGATACATTCGCCCCCGTTAGCTGATTAAAATTAACGTTTCTCTCGCTAGCTCATTACAGCATATCCTACATGGTCGACATCACCAAATGTTTGACAATATCTGTTGCGCTTTTCGAACACCAACTTGTATTTGCTAAAAACGTTCCCCATATCGTTCTTTCCGTGTATAGATGCTCATAACGCTACGATCTTTTACTTCACTTAAGCTTACAAAAAGCGAATAAAAAATCCTAAAATTTGTTTTTCAAAATAACGAAGACCATACGGCTCCACAGGAAGTGTAAGCGCCAGTGATAACTTATCGAATTCCGACCCGACCGGTACAAGCATAAAACAGACTAAGGTCTGACTGGCTTAGTGTTTAAAAAGGGCATTCCTATTTCCGTAAGAATATTTTTTTCTACCAAATCATTTTCGAGTTAATGCCGCCCCGCTTTGAACAAAATTTTAATTTTTCTTCATTTAACCACAAGACAAGAGAACTTCGCAGAGGTCCTTGCGGGTTGATCAGAAATGAAAAATGGTAACCAACCATAACGTTTTGTCATCTGTTTGCGGTTTCGATGAACTGGATGGAGAACGCGCAAAACAAAGAAAATAATTTTAAACGCATAAGTCATCGAGTTCTAAAAACGCATAATACATTTCTGATAATTGTTCCTGCAGAAACGTACACAAAGTTGGAAATGAGAATCGTTAAAAAGACCCCGAAAGAAAACACAAGTTTAGAGGCAGCAGTCCGGCTCTGCAGAATAGCTTATCTTACTATGGACGTGATCAGTCGTTCTTTTAATTATTCCAAAACATTTCAGTCATGTTTTTCAGTCTGCGATGACACGTTTTCAACGTTCTAAGACTTTGAGGATACAAACATTTCATTATACTGTACGTCGCTAACCTTCCAGTGAACAGGCCACTGTGGGTTCTAAAGAGCACCTGCGATATTTCAGTTGTGATCAATTGAGTTTAGGGATTAGACAGTTTCGGTGTTTAATATCAACGAGTAAACTGTTGAATACAAACTAATAATTCAAACCTTCAACGGGCCGGGTGTTGCGAGAGGTCAAGCGGTTTTATTTCAATTCAGAATCTCGATGCTGGCGTACCGTAAGAATCGTGTTTTGCTACGCTGAAGCAAAACGGAAGAATCTGCTGTTTGTCGCGATATGTCTGTCACAAACAATCGATCGCAACAAGCTAACAATAAATATTAATGTTTGATAAGTTTGACAATGGCCTATTTCCATACAATGGCACACGAGTGTAATGAGTCACTGTTGCCGTTGACTTCGAAGGTTTCAGCTGGATTTTAATGAAGATAAATGGCTCCACTGCGAAATGACGCCGCCAAACAAGTT
>OX419340.1:29140888-29248388 GCA_948470475.1 Galaxea fascicularis | reverse complement strand
CCGACCGTGGCTGACTTCATCGAGCCCGGCAAAGATTCAACGTACGTTGGAAATCCTTTTGTGGATTCAAGCCCCAGTATGATCTCGCGAACGGCCTTTAACTTAGCGCACAGAATTCCCGAACCCATGGCCGACACAAAGGCCGTGTTTAGCTCGCAAACCGGTGGCTATCCGGCCTTCTCGTCTCACACTAGTCAAGTCAGAGCAGCGTGTGCCGCTCAAAATCTGAGTGGCCGAGATTACCTTCACCGCCAAGATCATCTGCAAAGTTCTGGCGCCATTGCTCATGGTCATGGGCACGCTATATACGAGCCAATGGCTCCAGGTCCGGGAAGATATCCTTCATGTCAGGGCCCTGCAATCCATTCCAACTTTAGTCCTCTCACACTGCATCAAGCGAGACCAGATGTAAAGCGACACAATTTCTACCCAACAATGACCGGGCCTTCTGATCCAGATACGCCACAAAGGCCCGCTTTCGCGTTTCCACCGCTTGGCGCAGATGTGTATTCCCGGGTAGATATGTACTCGCAGTCGCCGTACAGTTACGACCATCATCGCCCTCTCAATTACGCACAAGTGCACTTCTCTCAATTTATGAGCCAGCCTCCAAACAAAATCATGACCTGTGAATGGATAGATCCTCAAAACTATCCGAAGAACAAGATCTGTGGAAAGCAGTATACCAGTATCCACGAAATAGTGAGGCACTTAAATGACGAACACGTTAGTCAGAACGATTCGCCTTTACACGTTTGCTTTTGGAGGAACTGTGGACGAAACGGACTTCCTTTCAAAGCAAAGTACAAGCTTGTTAATCACATTAGAGTCCACACTGGTGAAAAGCCATTCCCGTGTCCTTTTCCTGGATGTGGAAAACTCTTCGCTAGGTCTGAAAATTTAAAGATACACAAACGAACTCACACCGGCGAAAAGCCATTCGTATGCGAGTTCCCGGGTTGCGATCGGCGCTTTGCCAACTCCAGCGATAGAAAAAAGCATTCGCACGTCCATACGTCCGACAAGCCATACAACTGCAAGTACCAGGGTTGCAACAAAAGCTATACACACCCGAGCTCTCTTCGCAAGCACATGAAGCTTCACGGCATCTCTCCTTCTCCACCGCCTCTACACGAAACTGGCAGTCTTGATAGAAGTCGTCTGAGTACTCCTTCACCGCCAGAACACCTTCGTCTTTCTACCAGTTCTACATCAAACGGCCAAAGTTGTACAAGTACATCGAGTGAACGCAGTGAACGCGATGTCAGCACTAACTGGTATGCGTGTTAAATGTGGGGAGCTCAGTTGTAGACACAAACTTTGCGGACCAAAAACCTTCATAAGACGCTTATTCAATCGAGGATGCGCCTTCCGAACACGATGCACAGCGAGATAAACGATGTAACATCATTACAACAATTGATCTTGTCGAAGTAACTGACATGACAGTCGTGTGTACAAAATAATGAACTGTAGGTTTTGCGCAGTAGCACCGCTAGTGATTCTATCAATAGTTAGGCGTCATGGCTTGATACACGACAATAATAAAGTACCGATTGAGAATATCCATGTGAAGTCCCCGCGGTGTGGTGTGCACAGTCTAAAGCTACTGCAGTTAGTAGTCAACTTGATTATTGTCAGGGACGACCGCAAAAATTACATTGAACCAGACACAAGTTGAGCATTTTAGCCACAGTAAAATGGGCTTGAAAGTGAATCACTCACGAAAAAGACTTCAGGTTTGTTGAATTCTTTGCATATTAGTTTAATTTTTTAAGGAGGAGATAATTATCTTGCTCTCTGGTCTTCAAAGAGTCTCGTCCACCAGGAACTATTTCTGATATTAGTTAGAGAAATTTTGTTTGCCTCGCTTTGACTCCACAAGGGTAAAAGTGACCGCTAATTTGAAAGTGGGGAGACTTCTGAGGAAGAAAAGTTTGATTTTAGATTATTGGCTTTTTAGAAACCCCATTCTCAAAATTCCTGCATGCCGAGACCTTAAGAAAGTTGGCGAGACCCTTAAAATACATATACTATTCTTTGGCATAATGTCTGTATAGGAAACGAGGCTCTCTGGGGCGACAAGAAGTCCAGGGAGAAGCGATTAATTCCCATCTACAGCCACGAAATTCGGTGTGTTGGATGCTT
Organism: Galaxea fascicularis; assembly: GCA_948470475.1. Lineage (NCBI taxonomy): Eukaryota > Metazoa > Cnidaria > Anthozoa > Scleractinia > Euphylliidae > Galaxea > Galaxea fascicularis. The sequence goes on along the minus strand of OX419340.1, from coordinate 29,246,240 downwards.
CTTGTTTTAGAATTTCATGGCATTTTAATTCAATCAAAGTGAAGTTGTACGCGGTCATTACTTTATTGCTTCGTCCTTTGTACATGACGCTGCGAGGGCCCTTTGCATTCTTTATTTATTTAAAGTCTTTCTTCGTGCCAAAGGGCTGATAACAGTACGCATTTGAAAACATTTCTAGTTGTTTGAAAACGAATTTGACTCTGCTTACAGTGGACATACTTTGTAATCCTCTTAGTGCGATGATGTCAATTAATTCAAGAACAGACTGTGATGGAAAACGACTGAAAATAAAGAGAGCAAGCAAGAAAGAAAGAAGCGTTGTAATTGTGAAAAATCTTAAACAACCCACAGATACGATTACAAAGAGTTTGCGTTGGGGAGAGAAAGTATCAAAAGCGATGTATACTAAAACTAAACGCTGGATCGTTTTTCCATTGTTTTCTCAGGAAACATAGAACGTTTTATTTTTCCTTGGTTTCCAAAAACTCAGCGTTGTCCGTTTGTGTAATAAGAAAAATATATGAAGCACATTGAACGGGGAGGTCTCGCTCAATAGGAGCGGAAATTCCCTGCGCGTTCCATTAAAAAAACAAAGGCTACTCTCATTTACCCTTTGTTAAGAAAAATCCAAGACTGAAGAATAATCGAGTAACCTTAAATTCTACATGACAGCTTGGATAAATGTTGAGATGCGATTTTGCTTTAAACACTGACAGAGTTTTCAAGAGGGATGAGTTGTTAAGTTCCTCAAGAAGGAAGGATCAAACGTAATTAATAGGTGGGGTCAGCTACAAGCCATTGCAAAATTCTCTGGGATTCAAGGCTACGTAGCAAGACAAATGCCGGTTGTATAAATTTTAGGTCCGTTGGGCTTATCTACTGGCTAGTGACTTCAGTCGATGCAAAGAGAACGTCAAACGGTCTGATAAAGGACAAAACCGGTTCTTGGTTCCAGTGTTTGTGGAGCATTAGTGCGGCAACACCAATACAAGCACAAATGTTTGAATTGTGCTATCAAGGATGTTTATCTCGCGTGTTGGAATCAAATCCGAACACAAGATATAATATGTCCTTCTAGCTTTGCATTTATAGCTAACCACAAACCAGCAAACGCTGGTCGTGTGACCAATAGAGTGTTAGACATACACTTAAAGGTATTACAATTAAATTGTATCAGCCAAGCACCGGCCAAGCTGTCAAAAACGGAAAATTAAGAATTAAGGAATACAACTATCAAATATTATTTCCACAGACTGGTCGATTAAAGTTAATTTATACATTGGGAGATTAGAGGGACCGACATTCAATAGCTTAGACCTAAACCTGCTTATGGTGTAGATCCAGAGAGTGCCTTCCTCCGTCATAAATCCCTCGTCTGCATGGCACACAGTATTTTCTTGAGAAAAACCTTCTGCTCAGTTTTGAACTCCAAAACTAAAGGTCCGACTCCCAGTTTATCACAGTATCATTGGCAAACAACATTCCAATATTTCAGTTTTCACGAATTACAAGTCACTGAACTTGCCTAAGTAGTCTAAACCTGAGATACGCTTGGCGTCGCCATTATATTTGCAGATTGCACTGTTGTAACCCCAATGTCTGGTGGTACCCATGCCTGAGTAGCTCAACAATGAAGTGATACCATTACGTTTTCCTGACTTTCAGTAACCCTTCTACAAGCAAAATTGTTGCAGAAGTAAAAAACAAAAACCTTTCGTGTCCGGCAAAACAATGCATGGGTAATTTGACAATCTCGCTTGCCCCTACCCTTAAACCTTAGGGAATTCAGTCCCCGAATGAAATATTTCTAAGCAACAGTTTCTACAGCACTGTTTATGTTGCAGGAAAAGATGGTCCCATAACTATAACTAAAATGTAGATTAAAAACAAAAGCAAAGATGAAAGCAATTGACAATGAGTATTCTCCGGTCGCGCTGTTTAGAACACAGCACACTGACCTGTACGGTTTCTCTACAGCCTCTACAGAATTCGAGACTGGAGAAGCAACGCCTTCCTTGCCAATAGCCACTCAAGGAAAGACCCACTTAACAGTGCATGTACGTTTTGTTGTCACGATTGTTTTTGCTGTTTAAAGAAAAGGATCTTTCGAGGTTTTGGATGAGATTCCAAAGCCATTCTCCATTGAACAGTAAATCCTTGTGGTCGATTTCCTGAGTGGAAATCGAAGCGTTATCAATTTCAAAGTTTGGACTTGAGTGTTCTTTGGAGAGAAAGGTTTTTACAACCGTACGCGCGTTGGTATTTTTGTGGAGACGAGAAAAGCATTACGTAGCATCGATTTTTTATTCACTGCAGGCTAAGAGATATAGTTTACATAAGCAAACACAACGTTACTCATTAAGGACTATAAAGAAAGTGTTGCGCATTGATTAAGCTTCCAGTCAGCAGGTTCAGCATTGTCCTTGTTCTCATTTGACACTTTCCGTTTTCTTTGTGTCGTAGATGAAATCTCGCAGAGTTTTCATAAAAGGCATATGATGCATTGTCGACTAACCAAATGCAAAACGGAAAGCGAAGTCTCTAAAGAAACGGCAGGCGCTAAAACAGATCAAAATGAACATCGCCGAATGGCTATTTGAAGTGAAAACTAAATGGGGCAGATAATGTTGACCGGATACCTCATAACACCAAATCAGCTTGGAACTGATTTCAGTGTTTCTTGTGGAAGATTCTGCGTGTACTCGCCATTTAAATCGCCCCAGGTTTTCAAGTGTCTCAAAGAAAGATGGCAAATAAATACAGGAAACGGATGACATCTCAGCAGAAGATCCTTTGCCTAAACAGTTTTTTCTTTGTAAGAGGATTAGTCTCTCACTATATTTGGAAGCTTCTTATTTTTACTCCATTTGTTGCCTTTGGCCGGGCTTTTAAAGCCATTTCGGACATAAATGTTGGGAGACAGAAAACTATTAATAAATTGTGAAATCAAGTTAGCCAGAAATACAAGATTGCAAAGTCATCTTTGAAACATGTCGTGCTCTTGGGTTTTGATAAGGGAACTCGTCGCAAAACGCCATACTATGAACAAATAGATCGATACATTAATTTGTTTAGAGTCGAATGTCTTCGAGTATTAGTAATAACGCGAGATTCAGTGGTAGAGAAACGTTTGCTTCATGAATCTAGAGATTCATGTAGATTCGTGTCTTTACAAAGGACGAAATTCAGGGAAAGTGTATAAATGTTTTTTTAACTAAAGCTGAGAGTGCAAAACTTGATAAATTACCCGGAGCAACCTTGCTCTGTTGACGTTTTCGTGAGAGGAACATTGAATTTCAAGAAAGAAGTACCACATTTTGGAACATATTTTAAATTGGCGCATAATTTCCGCAGTTTCTATTTTGGGTCTCCAAAGTGGATCAGTCGCCAGGTTGGCACGCATAAACCCCGACATGAATCTCGTCAACTAGACCGGTTACGTCGGTTAACGCTTGACCCAGGAGGTCGAGATACGATCCGTGCAAAGTAAAAACAACAAACTTTGAAAAGTTTCTATCGGATTGGTCACCACGTCGTCAACAAGAAACGCTTTAGAGCGAGACACAGCAAAAAAGACGCAGAAAAGAACACGAATTGTTTTCGTCTTTAGTGACCTTGGCACAATGAAAGTGCTTCTTGTTTTTATGCTAACCAGAGGAAATCATTCCCCACAGTTTTAGCTGTAAGGGTTCATACCACAGGGCTTTTCAATACGAATTCATGGAACGATTTGAAAAAGACAAACAATAAGAAATCGCCGACCTTTTCAAGTGGTTAATAGAAAACGCAGCAGGCAGTAACAGGCTAAATGGTGTTTAGACGTAAGCGTTGATCTGAGGCCTTTAGATTTGTGCCGCTTTGAACAACCTTCGAGATTAAACAACTCAAGCGACACAAAAAAGTGGGGGATGATTTTTAAATTAATTTTTCAAAGAGGTTAAATGGCCAAAAGCATTTCTTACAAACAAGTCACGGATGGTTCTTGTACCACTCCTCTGTGTTGTTGTCCCGTTAAATATTTTTCAACATGTTTTGCTTGCGTACCCTTCCACAAATATCTAAAAAATAACCACCACATTTGTAGTAATGCATTGTTTATCAGCACGTGGGCATGTCTCGGCGAGGTGTTAAGCATATTATGTATTATGTCTTCGTTCCACGAATTAAAATCGTTGGTGATTTCATAGGTAATACTATTTGCACCTGACAGCTTAGAATTAGTGAATGCTTAAAATTTTCGGCAGCAAATGCTGCGTTTTTTAACTGGTAGCTAACAACAAGAAGGTCATCACTCAGACTGAGAGCTGGCAGAATAAATAAAACCAGACTACTCGTACAGACATGTGAAACTTTATTACCCACCCCACCCCGGGAAGTGGTAAAAAGTACTCCCGGAGGGGACCACTTCCTCATTCGACCACAACCAAAGCGTTAGAATGGCTTAAATCATAAGCGAATCATCAACTAGCAGTGCCGCGGAATCCTTTCCGAATTGAAGTGTCAGATGAGCTCGGGACAAGTCAAACACAAATTAAAGACTACACCACCATCCTAAAATCACGAAATTAAGTTGTTCATTTTATTGGCTCTGACATAGACCCTATGCAAAAATCGCTGCCTTTAAATTATTCTTCTGTTCATATTCAAAATAGCCCAACTAACCTCGCTCGGGATAACAAATTCTTTAGAATTTTTGTCTCCAAAACGAGGTTAGTTGGGCTATTTTGAATGTGAACAAAAGAATAATTTAAAGGCAGCCATTTTTGCATAGGGTCTATGGAGTAACTCCATTTGTTTTCAGGGATAGGGGTTATGTTCCGCTAATTGCACTGTTGTCCTCCACGTCAGTAGGGTAGCATCTTGCAAGGTCTCAGACATTGCCTCAAAGTAATGAGGTATTAGTTTATTGAATTGGACGAAAAGGGTAGAAAAACCACAAAACGCTGTCTTAAACAGGCTACAAAAATTAACTGTGACGAAACGCTAACGCTCGAAATGTCAGCTCTTTTATCTGTTTTTTGTACGGTAGCAAATTTACTGAATTAACCAAAAAAAGTTGTTAATATCAAAAGTTCGTTTCCAGAGCCAATCTGAGGTCAAGTAACCCCAATCCCTGAGTTATTATACGAACATTTACCTCAGCGATCTCTCTGCCGAACAAGAGCAACCAGCTCCAGCCATGCCAGAGGTTGTTTCATTCGTTTGGAGGAGGGAAATTACGCGGCGAAGCCGCGGCCACGAGGCGCGAAGCGCCGAGAGGGGAAAAATAACCTCTCGTCGCACAAAAAATGAACCTTGTTTCCGTGCTGTGCTGTCGGCTGGGAAACCACGCTTTTCCTAAGAAAATCGTAGTTCTTGTTTGATCTCGGCTGGGAAACCACGCTTTTCCTAAGCCAATCGTAGTTCTTGTTTCATGTCGGCTGGGAAACCACGCTTTTCTGTTCCATGACTGTGAGAAAAGAGAATTCTGTGGTCTTGTTTGATATCACGAAAGTACTCTTAACTGTAGTCTTTTATTCTACAGCTCCTCGTTGCATGGGTGGATGAGCGGCATTTGACCCTGGACGTAACCACGTCTTAATTTTATACAAAGTTGATATCAGGAAGCTTGGAAATTGAATCAAGCAATTAAAAAAATAATCTTTTTTACGGTTAATTAATAAGAAATAGGATTAAACAAAAAGCCCGAAATCCGTCAATGGTGGTGACTTTTATAGTTTTATCATTTTTTGGCTCTTCGTTGAGTAACTTTTCAAAACGCGGCTAAAAAGTTGGTGATCTTTGCGTTGTCTGGTGGTTTTCTTAAACCAGAGACTCATCTCCACATTGTTTTTCCTTAAGTACCAAGGCGACAACATACCGTTGCGGCAACCTTGCAATACACTTCAATCCATTTTGGAGCGAGCGGTCTGTTATTCACCAGTTTCTCCATAGACAGATACCATCGGGCTACAACACCACCAACAACGACGACGAAGAAGAAGATAAGTTGTTTTGGTTAAGCAAATGATACATGGGTCAATATAATCCAACACTTTTGTTGACCAACAAATTTTCAACTGTGTTTGTTTCATGTTTCGATGTTTGAAATTGTTGAACAGAATAGAATCTGAATGACTCTGTAAGCAATGTTCATCGCGTTAAATGGCATGATACAAAGGTCAATATTTGTTGAAAAGCAGTAAATGTTGCAAATAATTAGCAATATTATTGATCAACACCGCACGGGACTAGCGTGCGGGAGGTCGCGGGTTCAAAACTCCGGACAGACCAACAATTAAGGTCTTAAAATAACTGAGGAGAAAGTGCTGCCTTTGTAATAAACAGTGGGTCCTATCTGACTCAACACTTGTTCAAAAACTTTGGCACCGTTAAAGAAAGCACACGGCACCAGTTTTCAAAGAGTGGAGAACCGGTGGTCCCCGGTGTTGTGGTCTCGCCTATCGCAGTAATATCTAGGGGGGCTTAGGTTCGAATGATACACCAAGTAGGAGACTTCATTTTCGATTGTGTATTCACCTGCCATGGGCAAACTGTTTCACCCTTTATTTTCCAAAAGGGACCACCCTCTGACTTGTCCTTGCATATCACTAGTTCGTCATTAACACAGGGCATGAGAATACAGGAGATTATCAAGAGGGATCAGTTGGGTTAATGTTTATACAAATTCTCCCTAAATGTAACACGAAGTATTTGCAAATTGTAAGGAGAATATACATATTGATACTGGGAATTAACTGGAAGTTCAACTGTGTCACGACTGGCTTTTCACAACTCCCTATTAACTGAAAAGCCACAATGCCAGAAACGCAAGAGTGGTAGCTACCGAAGAGCAGAACGGCGACTGAAATTCTGTTCTCCCCAGGTCTTAAAGGGTTATTGAAAATGGAGGTCCTTTCCTTTGGGATTTACTTTTAATTTTAGATATTTAGAAACGAATTAATTGATCACCCATTGCCATAAACGCCTGCACAGTGATTGAAGCTTTCACGTGCGGTCAAATACACACCCGTCTCGTAAAATAAACGTGAAAACGAATTTCCTATCAATAAAAAAATAACGGACGAATTTAGACAATACAGCAGTATTTGGCGCTCTCCAAATGGACTCTTTCCAAATCCAAGATCCGAGTTTCATCCTTTGATTCAACCGTGAAATTTTACCCCAGAGAAATTAATTTATATTAAAATCGAACTTCGGCATCTCCTCGATTAAGTGACTGGTTCCGAGTTATTGAATGCCCTTCGATGAAAGTGATTTACATTAACCAGTCCTATATTTTTGTTTATTCTCGCGCGAGTTCGTTTAACTTTGAACTAAGAATTATTTCTCACTGGAATTCCCTAACCTAATCAGCATCGAGGCCTGGAATGTGCACCTTGCTTCATTTGTCTCCTTCGCTCTGACAAGTTACAGTATCTCCACGGACACACATTCTTCTAGCATCCGCTGCCGCGGTGACAGGTCAACCTTTGCAAATTACCCGTGAAGATAAAAAGATTGATGACAGATAAATAGATATTTTGGAACTAAGCTTCATTCGGCTTGAATGTCAAAAACAAGGCTAGGATACTAAATATAGAAAGAGAAGGAAGATTTCATAAAAGATACCGAAAATTAATAGACTTAAACGAAAAGCGGTTTACCTGATCAATAATTATTTTAGTTATAGTGAGACCCAATTTGCTGCAAAAATCCGCGGTTTGGTTTCGTAAGATTTTCTTATCTTATGACGAAGTTTAACATATCTTTATTTTAAGAAATAGGGTTTTGTTCACGAATGAAATGAAGTTATGAACAAGATCTGTAAACGCCATCAATTACTTCCCTGTAAGACTGGAGCGCTTTACAGCTGTAAGCAAATTGTACTGATGGGTGACATTTGCTACAGTTCTACCCACAAGTCCCAATTTGTGATAAACATCAAATTTTATCCTATTTGCAAACCACCCCCTTATAAAAAAACATTCCAAAACCTGTGGCTTCAAACAATTAAGCACTGTTGAAAGTCAATTACGCCACGCGAAATTGATGCTACTCGTGTTTTTAAGGATAAGATAAGGCCACGGAAGCGCTTTGGTCAGGCGCTTTGGTCAGCACACTCTGTAAAGGGGCGATCAAAAGCCTATGAACGAATGTCTGAGAAATCTCTCATACGCTCAGTATTAACTCATATTGCAAAGCCAGCCCCTTCAATCACAACTTGTTGTCAATAATGAATGCACCGAACTGTTTAAATGTGTAACTCAAAGCTTTTTTTTTTTCACGTTTCGTTTCTTTTTGTTTTGATTTTCACTTCAGTTCTATTTCTCTTAGTGGTTATAAATCGTACAAGCACCTTTTATTTTCGTTTTGTTAAATATTACCGACGGAACTCCTGGGGCGCATTCCATTTACATAGAAAACCCGGAAATTCTGGTTGGAAAATCAAATGGTACATACCATTCCATATGGAACGTTTCAGATATAATGGACCATCGGCTTAATCAATGCACTTTTTCTGTTCTTTCTTAGCTTCCCAACTGATACTAGTACATTTTGTAGCTTATCCATTTTGTATTTGAACAAGCTGCAGCATTGAATATTTAAACCTAAAATTTCCACACGGATGGATCCTGTAAATGGAAAGCGCCCCTGGTAAACTTATGGCTCTAACATGATACTGTTACAGGATGTTTTCTGGTACAACAAGATTTAAGAAAAGTTACGAAAGATTGCAATGTTTCTGATTATAAAGCGAGTAATTAAGGTGTTTTCCACCTGTCCTAAGGAAAACGCCTTAGATTGTAAAATGAGCGTTGGATTGTGAAGGTGTGAAAAGTGCAAATTTCCTCTATTTGCTGAGTTTACGTGAGTGCATGAGTTTTCAAAATATTATTGCTTGGAAATCGTATATGTCAACTAGGCCTGTTAGTAAGAGCTCTGAATTCCGGCTGTAATGAAATGAGTGAAGATCTCCAAGAAACACCATGTTCCTGGACGAGGGTGGGGAGGGTGGGGTCCATCACTTGTTAAAAGATCCCGGAAGGTAACAGGGCACCTCTCGCTCTGCCAATGAGTTAATTTCCCCCACAAAAGCCCCTATTTCAATACAAGTCGTTAAACCATATAGTGACTTTCAGACTAATTTGGTGTAAAATTAGATCCATCACTGTTTTTTTTTTTCAAAAGAACGTTTTATGCTAGAAACGCAAAGGTCGAGATTCACGAAAAAATTGTAAAAAGTTGTTACATCCTAGCGTTACTTTGTAGACATATTTTGCAAAGAGTCAGTATAAATCCAGTGCAATAATTTAAAAAATCAAGGTAGCCTTAGGACATTTGTCTGAGTAAATTAGTCCAAAAATTAAGGATAGATCACTCGCAAGCTATGACAAGCATTAAGGCCCTGGGGACAGGATATGGATCAGTATGCATTTATGTAAAGAATATGCACGAAGTGCGACGGCTACTACCTTCTATACGCGAAATATTTATGAGAAGGTCCAGTCGTATCGCACGAACTTCTTGTGTATTTCAAGACGCAACAACGCAATGTTCTTTTCTGGGTGCAGTGCTAACGATAGCCCGTGAGTTAAGATCATCAAAATTACCATAATTATAGTTTTTGCATGTTTGCTCAGAAAGCCTTCGGAAGCGTCAGTAAAAACAACCAATTTTGTGTCCAGAATTCTGCGCGGATAGAGAATTTCATGAGTTGACGACACAGCAAGGTAGGTAGACTAGGTGACGCCAAATCTTTTAAACTAAGATTTAGAAGGGAAGTTTGAAGGCTTCGAGTTCAAGAATGCTAAATTTTGCGACTTTAAACGCCACAAAAAAGGTTGTGACTGATCACTGAGTGGTAAAATCAATTGTGCTCCACTCGACGAGAAAACTTGGACACAAAACCACGTTTTACAAAAAAATAACTTAAGTGGCTTATACAGCATTGCCGCGAAGACGGATCTATTCAGAAAAAAAGCAGTGCTTGAGCACTTCAATTATTACCCAATACCTCCGTAAAGTATTAGCGGAATCGGCTTTTAAACGTTCATGATATAAGGTTTTAAAAAAAAGCACCCTATACTTACCCCTGTATATTTTTGAAGCTTTTTGACTTACGAATACATTCATACCATGGCATATCAGTGCTGGAAACAATAATCGGTCATCGGACATTGTCCGACCAAATTTTGAAAACGTCCGGCCAATTTCACATTATGATCAGACATGATGTCCGAACATTATTTCCAAACAAATTTAAATACAGTTTTCAAATTTTCGCACTGAGTTACGTTATGCTAATTAATGTCTGGTCAAATTGTTAAAATGTTCGACCAAAACGAAGACTTAAAAGGACAAATGTCCTGTTTTGGAAGGAAACTGATTATTTCCAGTACTGCATATTATCTAAGTGTCAATATTCTTATCGGTTACTAACATGTTAATGTTAGTAACAGAGCAGTCTGTTAAGTACAATCAGGAACTGGTGATAAATTATGTCGAGAATTAACAGCAGGGGCTGAAACTCAGTGACAAAGTCGCAGTTATAGCTGGACGAGAGAGATGAATCTGAAGTGTGGAAGCATAAAATGATTCCAAAAACAGGTATTTGGTGTCAGACATCCTGGCATCAGATTTTTTTTTAAATTATAATTTTTTATTTTTTTATTTAACAATACATAAGCTGCACTACAAATACAATTCGCACTGCATCAACATTTACCACACTTAAACTATTTACGGTATATGATAAACATTAAAACAATAGGAGGGCATAGGAGGAAAAAAAAAAAGAAAAACAGAAAAGGACAGAGAATGCACGAGGTTTGCGGTAAAAGTTTGGTTTCAGGAGATCAAGGGGAGTGTTAATCGTTTATATATTTAGCTAGAGATTCCCATTTAATTGCTTCGCCTGCTTTTGATTCACAGCTTGATTTCAGAGAGCGTAGATAGGATTTAAAAATGGGATAATTTGTTGACTTTGTTTTGGAAAGCCATATGTGATATCGTGCTAGAAGGAAACAGTAATCAATTTGAATTGCAAATTTAGATTTGATTGGTTCCAGACCCAAAGCAGAGGTATTTGCGAGAGAGAAATCGTTAGAAAGTAGATTAGCATCCTGCAGCCATTTAATCACTTCCTTCCAAAAAGATGTTGTTTTTGTGCAAGACCAAAAAAGATGAATTACAGATTCGGGAAGATGTTGCAAAAAGAGCAATTTCCATTTTCTTGTATACCAATCCTGGAAAGGAAAGTTGGCACTCGTCTGTGTAAGAATTTAAATTGAAATTCGATACGTTTGGTGCTCCTTATACACTTCATGTACGCTGCCGACCAGTTAATATTTTCATTATCCGGAAAGCAGCAATCTCTGAGCCATTTCTTTTGGCTGGACTCTGGGGTTAAAATCTTATTAGAAATAAGTTCTTTGTAAATAAAAGTTGTTATCTTTGAAGCCTGTGAGATTTTATTTGTTAGGGTTTCATGAACATGATTATCTTCTCGTGAGTCCTGAAGATTTGACTTGGCTTTAAGGGCTTTTACAGCCGATAAAATGCCATTGTAGCCGAGTTGGCATGGAGTGAGATCATAATTTAGGCTAAGCTCCTTTAGGGAAAGGAAGGTGCTCGTTCCTGGTCTCACCAGATGTTCAGTTTACTTTTGATATCCCTTTTGAAAGCCAATCTTCGAACAGAGCGGGTTTGTTTGCAATTATTATTAGAGAGTTAAACCATAGTGATTGTTCAAGAAAATTACCTAACGATGTTATCTGAGATTTAAAATTTAGTTCTGCCCAGATTTCCAGTAATTCTTTGAAGAAGCCATCTGACGTATTAATCAATTTTTAGATGTCGCTGGCATTAAGATTGTAAGAGAAGAAGCTTTGGCAACCGAGTTTCCTGAGAACAGTGTCTAAAAAAATTTCCATTTCCCATAGTTGTCGTTATCTAAGTTTTTCTTAATTCACGTGGTCTAGAGGGATTTATTAAAGGAGATAAGATCTATCATTCCAATGCCACCATAGCGCGGATCACAAGTTCAGTTGATTATAACTTTTCGCTTTATCTTGTCCCTTTTTCCGTTCCAGAGGAAACTGTAAAAACAATCATTTATTTCATGCAGTACCTTATTATTTGATTTTAGAGGGGACAGCAGATATACAAGCTGAGAAACGACTAAGGATTTAAGTATAGTGATTTTTCCTAACAGCGTTAGTCTGCGGTATTTCCAACAATTTAGAATTTCCTTGATCTTTTCTAGTTTTTCGTCATAGTTCAAACGTGTGGACAGATCGGGGTCAGTCGAGATCCATAGCCCGAGAGTTTTGACCTTATTTTTCGGCCACTTAAGGTTCTTGCCTGGTATTGGAATCTTGTCATTCCCAATACTTGAGCCTATCCAAAGAGCTTCGGTCTTCATATCATTCAATCTAAGGCCGGAGACTTTGCTAAAATCATCAAGCATTGCAAGTGATGAAAGGAAAGAAAGCATCAGATATTTAAAGATTTTAAAATCTTAAACTGTTCAGTTTGTCATTAAAAATGAGAACCAGTCACTGAGAATTGATTTAACATTGGAAAATGTCAAGTTGTGAATATATGCTAGTTGTATCTGTTGTTTGTTTTTGCAATGAGTCAATCATAGCATTTTGATTTTGTAATACTGTACACAACGAGAAAAGCTGATTTTTTTTTTCAAACCCTTTAAACCCTGAGATGAAACTTTAAATTCTCATTTGCTGCCCTACACATTTCCTATCAAAGTAGTGGGGAGAAGTTGTTAAAATATGAAGAAAATTCACCTTGTGTGATCCTATCCTAAATTCTCGTGACCACTCTGTTTTACAAAGTATTGAAATAACAAGGCGAAATTTGATGCTGATCACTCTTAGGGTTTAAAGGTTAATAATTTTTGAATTGGTCATTTGAAACTTTACATCGTCATTCACAAATTGGAATTGGGAATTAACTTTGGCGAGTTGCACTGAAATTTGGGAATGGATTTTAGAATATGAAATCATGAAGTTTATATGATGAATTTTGAATACAAAATTTAAAGTTTTCATACCAGTTTGAAATTCAACAACACCTAGACAAATTTTTACACATACTGCAATATATTCAACCACACCCTTTGCCTTATCATACAAAATCATTTTGTTTTTTAAGATCACTATTGTACTGCAGCAGACTATCTACTGTTCTGCGACACTGAACACAAAGGATTGGCTACAGTTGAAACTAAACAGGGATCCCTTCAAGCTTACAATAGTGGTTGGACATTTTACAAAGGGAAACGCAAAAGGTCATTTTGATCCACATTTTGCCCCCTATCTTTTCTGGGGCCAAAGACTTGGCTCCTCGCAAGACCTCTTCTCATCCCCCTCCCAAAATAGTGTTAACAGGAGGAAGTGTGATTGAGTGGTTGGGGTGCAAGTCTTGTAACCGGGACTCTGATTACCAGTCTATTTAGAGCTGATTATAATACCTAAATGAATTTTTATAATACATACATACATACTTTATTTAACGTGAAAACACACTAACCCTAACTTTCCAGGTGTTCCACAACAAAATAGTAAAATTGCAATATACTGCAATAACCAATAGCAATAAAGGTAAAACTAATATATGCAATAATCAATACATAATTAATTAAAATATAAAATAAAAACAACCAAAGACCTACAATACAATAATACTAAGTGCTATTAAAATTAAATCACGAATTAGTTTTAAGAAGTCTTTTGTGCCTGCTACCGCACAAATGTTACAAGGTAATGAGTTCCAGTACTTCGGTGCTTTTTGATGTGGAATCACTTGTCGGTTGTTAAAGAGGTTTGCTAACCAGTGTTTATTATCAAGTTTTTGTTATCCAGTGTCAGGAGCCCATAATATTTATGGGCTCCTGCCAGTGTTTAACCACTGACATAACAAAGATAACAAATTACCAGTGATGTCAATTTTATAATAGGCTTTTGAATATAGCCGGAATGCCAGCGTAGCTTGGGTTATTGAAATGCATTCCACAAATGACCACATAAACCATACTTCTTCTCTTTAAATGTTGATATTATTCCATTGATGGACTGGGTCAAACAATCATAGCTAATAAAATACCAATGGTTGTAAGGGGGTGCTACCCCTAGCAATTACGACTAGGATACTGTATCCTGCGAGGGAGCTTGCTCCCAGGCTACATTGTAGGTCTGGGAGCTTAAGGGATCGTTTATACGGACGCAGTTTCCAATCGAAACGGTCTCATGACCTCGAAACCGCGTGGTTTCTTAGTGTTTCCACGGAACCTATCACGTCATGGCGATCTTGTTCTCAGGCCCCTTGCGCTTCGTCAATTTGATCTAGGAACAAGTGAAGAGTTGTCCCACCAAACACGAGTTCTTCCAGGCAGAACCCAGAATCATCGTTTTGCTTTTCTCTTCATTACTCTGGAGCGTATCGACGAAAAAGTCAACATTTCAAGACATCTCTGCCTGTTATTACGATATGCCTCTCGGTTTATAGGGAGTACATGAAAAAAATACACGAAAATACAATACACTCTGCCTGTTATTACGATATGCCTCTCGGTTTATAGGGAGTACATGAAAAAAATACACGAAAGCTGATTGTGTAACAAAGCGCTGCACTCCGTGCGAAATTCATCATGTTTATCATTCGCGAGCCAGCCAATTTTGTACCAAAACTTGTAACCATTTTTAAACAACCCGGTTCTGATAACGAACTCGACCGGCGCCGTGTAAACAAAACTGTGACCGCATCGAAACCGCATCCCTGTTAACAGTGCCAAAATCTAAGAAGTTGTATGAGGACATTGTTATACTATTCTCCCGAAAGATAAGATACTAGATATCGCCCTTTGTCCCGTAAATTTTGTCTCTAGGTCATTCTTTACTATTCTGGGCTGACCTGAGCTTAAATAGAAGTTTTTGTTATCAACCATTCGCTGAACACTGCACGCCCGCAGTGAGACCACGAAAGGTCACGAGATCACAGTCAAAACAACACATTCCTTCCTTGTTTCTCGTTCACATCTGTCTAATTTCTCAATTTTCTAACACAGGTACAAAGACAGTCAAGATTTCCTACCTTCTGGCGATGGTAAAAGGTAATTGTTCCATTTCTTGGCCACAAAAACTGCGTGACTCTCACAAGGTGCGACACTTCTGCCCATTCGATTCAAATATGGCGGGGCCAGCAAACTCGCGGCCTAGCCTGGAAAAGAGGACAGTTGAAATCCCTACCGGGAGACTAGTGGGGAATTCCGTCACATGGTCTGAGCAGCAGTCACACGACCATTTACCACTTTGTGTGGCAAATCATACAAAAAAAAACATGATACAAAAATTTACAACACTAACCAGAGAATGAGATCATTGCTAATATTGTTCATATACAACCACTACAATCACCAGGCCGGTGTTCGCTCCCATTCGCACTGCCTTCTTCATGCTTCTCTTGTTTCATAACCCATAATCGTTTTGCAGATATTCAGTAGGGGCAAAAAGAATCCGTAACCGAGAATTCAGAATTAAAGCTTTCTGAGTTACAAGAAGTATAAACCATTAAAATTTATCCTTCTGGTTTGGCGGTATGTTGAATGCGCAGTAATTTCAACATAGTTAACTGTTATTGCAACTATTTTATTTCATTATGATTATTTTTCACATTTGCTGTCTTCGCAAAGTCGTGAATATCAAGTGGCATGGCAAGACAAAGTTCCCAATTCCAGATTGCTAGATCTAGAAATTGCAGGCCTCGCCAGCATCACAATCATGCTAAGCCAGAGACGGAATGAAATGGCTTGGGCATGTCTACAAAATGGACAACAGTCGAATCCCAAAGCAACACCCTTTTGGAGAACTCGCAACTCCGGCCTCGAGGCTGATCAAAGCTTCGCTTTCGCGACGTATGTAGGGACACCACCATTAAAATGTCTCCGCGACAAGGGAAAGCCGAGAGTCGCTGACCGTTCACACGGGATAAGCCGGAGAAGTGCCGAAGAAGGAGAGAGCGAACCAGCGAGTCAACCCCTGCCCCAGAAACCTTTGTGTGCCACCATTGTAGCCGATCGACTCTGCTTTTCTAATATTGGCAGAATAAGCCATGAACGAACAGAGGCACGCAACGAGACAAGATTAACCACAAGCCCGGTAAAAGTTAAGCATTTTTAAGTACATTATGATGTTTGAAGCCTGTTTAAGGTGATGTTTTTGAAAATTCTACCTGACGTTTTTGACTGTCAAAAACAGCAAATAGGACCCTTCCGAAAACGTCAGGAGCTATGGTTTCCCTATTGCCACTCTTTTAGGCCAAGTTTAATGTTTCAGTTACGAAAATCCGCGAGTGCACTCTTTGATCGAAACGAACTACCCTCCACCGAACAGATATCGATCTACCGAAACTCGTCGTTGGGCGACAAGGCGCTGACCACTGATACTATGAACTCCTACGACCGTCTGCATGACGTTAAGAGCCAATAATTGTTTTGATCATATAAATAATCAGCCGAGAGCATACCGCACTTTCATTTTTAGCCATCCAGTTTCAAATGTTTCAAATTCTCATCGATCGTTAAAATTTCTATCAACATTTTGCAAAAAAAAAAAAAGATAGCCATAGCCGATGTGCACTCTCCGAGAAATGGAAGGCCGTAAGTTAGATAACTCATTGGGTTAATTACGTCACCTTCGTTAAATAAGGAATATTGTATTGTATTGTATTGTATAGAAATTACTGTGAAAACTTCCGAAAACCGTAAACAGTAGAATATTATTGTGTTTGAAATAACCTGAGTCAATCACGCGCGAGAAAACTAAAACGCAAACAGTAACGGCAATTAGTTTGTGGTTTCATGTCGCTTCTGATTGGTTGCTTCATAATGGGAAATGTCAAAATCAAATCAAAGTGTTTTTTTGTTTTGTTTTGTTTTTTCACCGTCCTTTCCCCAACATTGAATCAGGACTACTCTGTATTTATTCCAAAGCAAACGTTGATTACTTTGTGGTAACCAAGAACGGTATTTATCATTTAGTGGCTCTGCTTCTTCCTCAAGGAGGATACAACTCCGTGTTCAAGAAAATTTTCAAATTTTCCATGGAAAAGGTTTGAACGTCGGACGATAGACCATCACCTATCCTACTCCACCAAATTCGCTCTGCTACTCCCAAAATAATAGTGGTTATCTTTAATATCAGTTGTAAACATACTGCTTGAGCCCCAGCCCTAATCCCTACCAAATTCAAGCTTTACAGGGCTTCACTCTACCCGTAAAAGCAAATAATCAGGATAACAATATATTCATAATTCACGATATTGGTGTACTCGAACACGAAACCGTTACCCTTAGAGAGCAAGAGAAAACCTGTAATCGTATACCAAAACTCAAAAACACAACAACAAACAGGCATACTTGAAATAAATTTGAGTGGGAGGACAAAAAAAAGTTGGAACGCTTCACGATTATGCGTGTCATCCTTGCGCCAGGGGCCATGCTAATCTTCTCTGTATCGTTCCAATTTTAGAACATGTGCTTACTCGGAAGTTAGCACGTTTAAAGTGAGGGCGTCAAAACTATCTTATATGTTAGAAAGAAGTTGGGCGAACCCGTGTGGTACTCACTCTCGTACCCAAAGTCATCGTTCCTACTGCGCACGTTCTACTTCCAACGCATGCCTAACAACAGCTTTCTCGTTTCTGCGGGGAAGATCCTGAGAAATATAACATGATTTGGTTCATTTTTCTTAAAATTCCTTCTAATTTCTAATAAAATGGAAAGCGTAACTCGGCAGCAAAACGTGTTTTACATGGCTTTAAAAACAGAAAAATGCCGGGTACAATATATACAAATTTCGACCTAGTCTTTCAACTAAGTTTGTCTAAATGTCAGAATATAACTGTAAAAGGTATCATCAGTTAAAAGCGAAATACTGTAACTTCAGTTTGTTCACATAGGGAATATAATATTTATTGTTTGCATCTGAAAACGTTTGATCCCGACTATTTGCAAGGCAATACGAAAAAAGTTAAATCAGCACAGTCTCAGAAAGATTGACGCAACGTTTGAACTACGTTTTTTATTTCAATTCTAGTGCCATGCGCATAGGCGGTCAGTTTTTTAAAAGGACCAAACACTAGTTCTCAGGCTCTCGCGGCGACATAAAATTGGAGTCCCGCACCCAAGTCAATTTCTTTTTTAACCTTTCTGGGTTTCGTCTTTAGACTTACAGCGCCATGTTGACGATCTAAAAATTAAGAAGATATATAGGAAAGATATTAACAAGATATAGGGGAAATCAGGGGAAATTTAACATCCCGCTGGTATCAAGTGTCCGAGGTGAGAACAACGCCAGAGGGACCTGCAGAAACCATCCTCACTCACAGGAAACCGGTCGGGAACGGGGCCAAGGGAAGTGGGGGTGAGGGGGGGGGGGGGAGAGGATTGGAGAACATCAAGCGGAGAGAATGATAAAAAAGTTGAAAGTGTAGTTAGCATTTCGCTTTGTTAGCTTGGGTCAAATTGAATTTTATGTCTGAGAAGTATTATTCTGAGTTACGGTAGTCAAGCTTCCTGGCGTAGCGTTAAGTCACACAGATTTATTGACTTGTCTGAAATACTCCTAATTAAGTTTACTTAAGTATGTGATGAGGCAGAAAAAACTGTCATCTTCAAAGGACATTTGCAGTTGTGCGGCTGAGTTTATTGGGTGTTAAAGTTCAAACAAACATCCACCAGATCAACACTGATCCGGCTGATGTGTCATAGGTTTGTACTTTTGTTATAAAATCTTTACTGTATAGACGGTTAAGATAGTTGTTTTAACTCGTTTAGTTCCATTGGGCCCTTAGGCAATTCCCATGTAATCAGCGTAACTAGGATAAGAACAGAAACTGTACGTATTTTATACGATTTTACACTGGAAGGCTTATAACTCAAAGGCTGACAGAGTGTAAATTCAGCTCTTATGAAAGTTGAATCAGAAGACACCGAACTCGGTCCAACTGAGGAGTTTTATAGCCTTGCTTTTCAGAGCTTTAGCTGTCATGAACTGCTCAGCTTTAAATATTAAAGAATTAAAAAACAATTCAAAACCAGGGGTGGAAGTAAAGGAATGCGAAAGAATGCATAAAGTGCAGGTGCAGAGCCATTGTTTTCGCTCAACAAATCCATTGTCTTATAGAGTTAAACGCGTTTTTGTTAATGACCTTGGTAGCTTAAGAAACGGCGACGAGAATGCCTGTAAAAAAATGCGTTGATAACGAGCAAAACAATCGCTGCGCGAATGCATTTTATCTTTTTTTGGTACATTTCTTTGCCGCTCTCTTCAAAACAACAACGTGAAATGCTCGTATACACTTGAGCACGAGATTAGCAGTGCCAGAATTGGATGACCTAGACCTTTAATGAGGACTCTTTACTGAGGCTAAAATTAATTGTTTTTGTTGTGACTAGCCATGGACATCTTCATGACGAGGCAGGGGGCGTTATTTTGATATTTGCTCCAATATTTTGTTCTTCTCCAGCAGTGATATTGTAACCACTGCTATTGAGTCATCAAGCTGTTTTAATTGTGATGTCTTCTATTCTCTCAAAAACATGAGACACAATGGAATACACGCCATCATCAAATCGATTTCATTAAGAACATTAGTCAGTTTGCCTTATCCTGGCCTAAACTCCGCAGTATATTTGACGGGAAAAAAAAGGTACCATTACTTAAACACGCAACTGTTTTTCGAACACCACGGAAGAGCAACACGAAAATTTTCTCGAAAATTAACAAATAACACACAATCGAAACCTCTCAAAACTGTACGCTATAAACAACACCTTGACCAGATTTGAACAGGGACTGACAACTGCTTTGCAAGTGTTGCAACATAAATTGAAGCTATACCTTCAATTTTTTCTGAAAATAATACACTAGTACCCCACTGATAGCTCTTGCAACTACCAGACTCACTTGATTACCCCGCCATTCTGTGGAAACGGAACTATCGTGAGAGCAATCCCCTCCGCTGGATCAATTGTTCAAACCGCCAATGAATTCTACGTGAAATCGAAAGAAGCGTGATCGAGTAAACCACAGTTGATTTTTTTTCCTTTGCTGATAACAAAGAACGGCAAACTGCCGCATTTGTTTCGAAATCAAGGTTCTAGAAGCGCGGTTAATTCAGTGGACCAAAGAAATTATTTCCCTGGGTCGAAATTTGGGCTTTCACCCGATGCGTCAGCCTTGTTCCTAAGCCTAAAGTCTAATTCCTTGCCTTTACTGATTCAGAAATTTGCTACAAATAAAGTTTCGCTTCATAGGTCAACTGAATTAAGATTACTTACAAGTAAGAGGCTAAGCACTTGAAAGGCCTTTCTCTTGGCCTTTAGCTTGTCTTGTTGAAGACACGCTAGAGACATCCAAGTCGTGTTGGGAGGTTCAACAGTACACTTGTAGAACAGTACTGCAACAGCTATAAAATCTCCTAAAGTCGATCCAAGTCGCCAAATAGATAATCGCCATCGTCATTTCGAGGGAAATTTTGGCAAAATCGCCCGTTGTTGAAGTCAGTGGCCTAAATTAAAGTTACGACAACTTTAGTTGTTGTTCTCTCTCAATGGGCTTATCAGTGGGCACAGCCGTAACCTTACTGTCGTCTGACATTATGATGGAGTATCTTCCGAGGCATCTAAGTGGGAGGTATATGGAGGTCGATCTCGTCACAATGCCGCCGGATTTTTATGTGAGTATCGACTCTAACTAGATGTCTTATTTTATCTTTTGAATAAGTGGAGAGAAATAAAAAGGCAGCTTTTTGAATGCGTTTAGCGATGATTGACGAGACTTTGACTAGGAAACTGAATTGTAATGCGTTTTTTTGTTAATTTGTTCGGGCATTGCACTGTTTCCGAGAAATAAACCAAGTCAGACGTATTCATGTCAGTCTTTCATAACTTTATGGGAAATATCTCTAAGCTAGAGATAAAACAGGGCAGAGTATGTTCATCATCAAGCTAAACTGAACAGAGTTCATAACCCAAGACTTCGTAGACACTTCATTAAACGTGGAGAGCGCGTGCCGATAATAACCCTGAAGACACCCTTTCTTTGAAACAGTATTTAGAACCTGACAGCTTTGTCCGACTTGCTAAAGGCATTAATTTATTTTGATAACAACAACGACAACACACTGAACACAAAAATTGCATAAGATAGGATTGAAACTTTACAAATCCCAAAACCTTCGGATTAGTAACAAATTAGCCTGCGGCAAATTAGCAGTCACGAAATTTGTTTTAATCAATGGAGTTGATGCGATCGGACGAGGGGCTAAACCTGGAAACGTGAGCTTATTGAATCTCTTTACGGTGGGCAATTTACAATCGACTCAGTTGATAAAACCAAATTTTCGTGTACCACTTCCCACTGATGCAGCACCACACAGTTGAAAGAAACCCCCATTTATTAAATTAGCAGTCAATCTACTGAAAATAAGCGAGCTGGTTTCATTTATAGGTCATGTTTTTATTCAGCTTTCTCTGGTGGCAAAAGTGAGGTTTGTGCTAGCTGCGTGTGACTAAAATAGTAACCACACCTATCCACATATCCCGAGCAAACCATGAATTAGGATAATACTGAAAAAATTGTCTATTCGTTAGCTTGCTTTTATACGAGACACCTTCATTTCGATACAAGCCATTGGCCTGATTTCAACATGGAAAACAATGGAAAACAGGAAACTTGTGAGTGATTATGTTAAGCTTTAAGATGACACGGCCATCAATCATGAGATTGCCAGATTATAATTAAAGCCTGTTTTTCACGGTCAGTGTAAAAAGGTGTACTTTATTGTCTACCGCATATTTTTTTTGCCCTGTTTGTTTGCTGTACATGAAAGCTTTTCTTAGACAATTACTAGCAAACACTGTCGGGAAAACCCCTGCCGAGTATGCCGAGAACTGAAGGGTGATATAAGCCATTACTAGATCAGCAAAGCACTAACTTGATCACTGAGGTGTGGTGACTGTCACTTTTGTTCGGCAGTTGTTTCGAATGGCCCCGTGAACAAAATTAAAACATGCTACATTTATACGTATCGTGGGGTGCAAATCTTTAATTCAAGTTTATTAAAAATCTAGAAAGAATAAACGGATTAGTGAGGCCATGTTTTGTTCCATTGAAATTGCTTTCCACCGTCTCGCCACCTACAACGAATTTAATCGTGAAAGATGTAGTGCCAATTCATCACAGGAAAGCTGCAACGTGTGTATTAGCACGCTATAACCCTAAAGTAGAGATACCTGTGCTTCGTCGATCAGTTTCGAAGGGATTAAGCGAGGTATGTCTGAGTCCAATGCTAGTGATGGAGACAGAGAGGTGTTACTGAAGCATATCGAATCTAGGTGTATTGAGTGCGGGTAAAGTAACCAAACAAAAGCTAAGCTTAATCTAAATTGAATCAAGTGAATTTAGGTTCGTGTGGCCGAAAACGCTGGAAATGATTTATTTAGAAATTTGGGAAACCAAACTGGCCTCGATACACGTTGGAAAAACAAAAAAGAACTCGAATGGAGGCGTTTTGAGGGTAACGTTTTCCACCATGAACTGGGAATAGGTAACATACGAACTCGGTGATACACATTACCGTTACCGTGAACCGACCGACCTTCCGTCTCTTGGATTTAAAGGGCACTACCTGATCAAAATAAGCTTTGCTCCATCTACTTTAGCCCTTTCTCGACCTCGGTCCGTTGCACTTCATATTTTCGCAATGCATGGCCTATACGAAAGCAACCTTGATTATCATTCATATCAGTCAGTTATACATACAAGCGCGAAGTCAACTTTAATCTTGAAGTTCACCTAACTTATATTTGGTAACGTCGCCACACTAAACCGTATGATTGAAATCTATGCTCTCTTTCAGTGCACTTTTATTTCAAAAATATATTTCTATTTTTTGTAGGTGCACCCCGGCAGCGAGCTTGATCTCTAGCAAAGTGTAACCCAGTTGCCAAGACAACAGTGTCTACGATCTTCACCGATGATTTAGGATATTGGTGATGAGTGTTGCTGATTCTTTTTTACGACTTCATTCGTGTGAGTTGTTTCTGTAGGCCATTAGGATGCTTTTAGCCAGCAAATTAATCAAAAATTGTATTTGTTATTTTTTCCAGAAGATTTTTTTCTTACACTGGATATTACTTCACTGCTAAAAACAAAACTCCTACAAATATGGAGGAATAACTTTCTAACAAAGGTTGTCTAAACATTAAAATCGTAGTACATTTTATCTTGTTAAGATCAGCCATTTAATAACTGTAAAGAAACTTTTTCGCCAGAATCAGATTGAAAATTTTTATTTCATGATTAGTTCTAAGAAAAATTGTGATGAATTAACATGTGTGCCGTGATCAATTTTTTACACTTTGTTTGCGCCGCTCTTGATAACCAGACATGTGGTAGCTTGTATTCTTTCAAGTTCATTTACACTGTAATCAATGTAGGCAGAACAACTCCGTCTCGTTGTCTTCAGGGAAGATTTTATTGAATCAATTTTTTTTATCGCGGTTTATTTGACGGGGCTTAAACAAAGAAGTTTCCCGGTGGAGGCTCTTAAATTTCTCCAGTTTGTCTTCAAGACAGCCGATTCGCTTTCGGTCGAAAAAACTGATGGATCCCACCGCAGAGTTTTCTAAACTGTTGTGCAATGCAGCTCGTAAAGTGTACGACTCAAAAACCGTAACAGGTCGAATGTAGGACATATATTGGCTGTTTTGAACGGATCGTTAATCATTCTAATTTGTCGGCTGTCGTTGTACCTAGAGTTATTGCCGACGCTGGATTGTTTGCCTCAACTGATACGAAGTCGTGGGCCGCCAGAGGGTGCACCATTGATTTTTCATATTTTCTGGCTGTTTTTTGGCCGTTTTACAAAGCATCAACAATGTTACTGAGTGAAGAGAAACAAAAGTTTATACAATATTAAGGCACACTTTGCAAGCGGATACAGAAAGTCTTTTGCTGTTAGTTGCTTCTGAAGCGAAGCACGAGCGTTTTGGCATAAAAATGTCATTATGTTGTTCTATATATGTTTCCCTCTTAGATTACACTCAAGGACTAACAGGATAGGTTTAATCTTTCACCAGCATGGACTTAACTTTGAATACAATCTTCAAGAATCCTTGCATCATGTGAAAATGGAAGATTCAATTCAAAGCAGTGTTTGCAGACTAAGACATACGACTACATGTAAATTAGTTTGGTAAAACAACACGAATGTACATGCAGCAACCAGTCTCACTGAAATTGATTAGAAAGCAACTCTAATAGAATTATCTAGGGAAAGCATTTATAGGTAACACGCCCGTGGAATTCTTTGAATGGGATTCGTTTCAGTTTATTTTTCTTTAAGATTAAGTTCCAATATTAAAAATGTATTGTGTTTGGTCACTTGTTGTTTTCTATCGTGGGCCAGAAAGTGCTAGCTTTAGCCGAAAAAAAAATTGTAAAAGCTTCAAAGGCAAATTATTTCCTCAAAGCTGCATTTAAAATTGAAATTGAAATCAAAGGTTATTTTTTGAAACACGAGATCTGAGAAATCATTTTCTTCTCAGCACTGAGAAATTCCTTTGAAACTGTGCATCTAAGACATAGACACATTTGTTCCACGCGGGAAAAATAAATTACACCGCTTTTCTGCCGTCCTTTCGAATTCATGTTAACTTTCCCGGAGAAATCTTTAAAGAAAAATGTCGAGGGAGCAATTTCACATCTGGGTGAAGTTCACTCGCGATGTGGACACGGTGCGGCCACGCGTGTTGGATTTTATGACGTACAAAGCACAAACCTCGATTATTGACTTTATGTCGCTCTTGGGAGCCAATGCATATTATCGTCTTCTCTTTGTCGAGGTCGAGAACCAACGTCACGCAATGAATTTCTTGTCTATACTGGCGCCAGAAGTTGCCTCATGTTATACCAAAACCTGTATGCTCTATCTTAGTAGAGTTAACAGGGCAGACGTCAATGGAATGGGAGCATTTTCAATTCGGAACATCGAAGCCAATGACCTGCGTGCTAGGAAGTGAAATAATTTCCATGTGTTTGCTGTGGGAGATAAACTTCTGGTATACCTGGAGGGCGGTCTTTCTAAATGAACTTAAAGCTCATGGCGAGGCGCCTCGGTGTGTCGTACAAAAAAAAACCGAAAACTTGGAAAACAAGTCACCGCGCGCGGAGGCCTGATTGTTAGTTTGAATTCTTTCATTTTGGGAACGATTTTTTTGGTGCCATCGCACCTTAGCCTTCTCGACATGGGCCGCCCAGATTCCTGTCACTCCAAACAAAAACGCTTGCGGTATCAATCCCCATTTCCGTCAATCTCTCATGATAATCTCCACCGAGATTGCCAAGCAACAGGGAGTGTATGGAACGCTGAGTGGGAAGACCAATTTCATGTGCCTAGTTCCCAGATGTTATAGGTGTCAACCTCTTTTAAGATGGCTTGCTGTGAGAAAAATTGTTTGAATACAATTTTTATTGAAACAGCCGCAAAGATTGAAAGCGCGCCGTGGGGTGCCTTGGCGGTGGGGGCAAAAATACTATGTGATGAATGAGACACCCAGAGAGCCGGCATCGAGCATGCGTGCGCTTGCTGTCGTTAACTTACAAGCAGGAGGCACATGAAAACATTTCAAAACGGCGTGCGCGCGTCCAGGGAACAGGCCTAATTATTCCGTCTTTAAAAAAAATCACGGCTTCGCTTGGTGAAGGGCCAGACGTTTGAAAATATTTCTGAAGATGGGGAGCGAAGAAGCAATCCGTTTTCGGCCGTCGATAGTCGTCAAAGCGGAACCTCTCGAAAATCCACCCGCATTTGATTACACCAGCCTGTCTCAGGCAGAGTCTAGAGTTGTGTTTCGAAATTATTACGAGGTACACACCGACGGCAATGTCATGGAACGAACAAGCTCTGTGGAGTCGCTACTTAGCCATAGCAGCGGCGAAAACGACGACATTTCTCGTTCTCCGGACAATGAAGAGAGTGCTGTTAATCCAAGTCCACGCGAACAAGTGAAGAGTGAATATTTTTCGTTCCCAGCCTATCGCGCAGATTGGAAAGCAAGCGCGTCTGGTCCCGGCGAGGATTCTGAGGAGGAACAACACAGAGAAGAACAGACTCAGGATGATGTCAGTACGGAGGAGAACGCGAGAAGAACGCCGGCAAATGACAGAAATGTTTTTCGAGTCTACTCAACAGATCCTGTGCCACACGAGCAAGGTTTAAGTTCTAAAGGTACTGCGTGTCAAACCCAACGAGAGATTGTCATCCCTGGTATACCTTCAAACACACACAACGGCATAAACATCGTGTTTCACAAGCACTGCAAGCTCAATGTGGATTCAGCTGGGAAGCTGTACGGTAGAGAGACGTATTCACCGAGCGAGGGCTATCTTGCGCGCGTGGAGAGATTCGCGTCAGACTTGCCACCCTCGCTCGTGTACTCCACGCGAAGCGAGCCCCAAATTTCGAGCGGCTCTTGCCGCTCGCAAGAGGCTGAAGAGCCTCGCTTGTCGACTTACGAAGCGAAAAGCCCATCTGCTGGATCACCTGTGTTAATTTGCCAGTGGATTCAACTGGAGAAGATGGTGAATCATGTCTGCGGAATGGGGTTTTATAGAATCGAGGATCTAGTGACACATATTACGGATGTTCATCTAGTTTCCGCCACACCTGTGGGATTCGTGTGTTGTTGGAAAGAGTGCATGAGAAACGGAATGCCTTTCAAAGCAAAATACAAACTAATCAACCATATAAGAGTACATACAGGAGAGAAGCCTTTTACCTGCAACCAACCTGGCTGCAGAAAGAGTTTTGCGCGCGCGGAGAATTTGAAAATTCACGTTCGCACTCACACGGGGGAAAGACCTTTTGCTTGCGAATTCAAAGGCTGTGATAAACGATTTGCGAATTCCAGCGATCGTCGAAAACACATTCATGTTCACACCCTGGAAAAGCCGTACCGTTGTAAGTACGTGGGATGCGACAAAAGTTATACACATCCCAGCTCTTTGAGGAAACACATGAAAGTTCATGGCTTGCGTTCCGAGGAACATTTCAAAGTCGTTCATGGGCTCTCCTTAGGCAGTCCTCCTAGTATTTATCGGCAGAGAACCGACATTTGAGGCAAGCAAGGTTTAGCCGAACAATCACGTACATTTCTAGGAAACACGAGTGTAATTCACATTTTTATCTTGCAGTGTATAAGTAGATAAACACTGTGTTTTCGTTAAATTTGAGATGAAATGTCGACACATGGAAAGTTGGCGGGTGCCTGACATGAAATTTAGCCACGCAATGGGAAAAATTCAAAACACAGGGTTTTGTTTACGTCCTTTTGGCCAAGTGACAATGTAAACTCGTGAAGTCGAAATTTCGAGCTTGTAGACGAATCTTAAGACATGACCACGTGAAACGAATTCAGTTA
Organism: Galaxea fascicularis; assembly: GCA_948470475.1. Classification (NCBI taxonomy): domain Eukaryota; kingdom Metazoa; phylum Cnidaria; class Anthozoa; order Scleractinia; family Euphylliidae; genus Galaxea; species Galaxea fascicularis. The sequence goes on along the minus strand of OX419340.1, from coordinate 29,218,753 downwards.
AAATCGAAATTCGCATTTTCAGTCCTGTTATTGTATGACAAACTTCCTAAACCGGCACTATTTTTCTTTTATACTGCTATTTTTTTTTGGTTGATCAACGTCATTAGAATTTTAAGAGCTCTGAACTGTTCTTGAAACAAAATCATTTTACCCTAAAATCCATTTAAAGTGTGGACACTTCTCTTTCAAGGGAAGGCTCGGGAAATGTGTGGCTTGGCAAAGTAACGTTGCTTCATGAGTCAAATGCTCTTTAGTTGTCCTTGATTTTATAGAGAAAAATGAGAACTCACAACCTGTCTTTTTATTTAGATTCTTAAGATGTTTTAGTGACCGCCAGTGTACTGTTTTCGCCTTTGCATTGTACAGTAAAAGTACAATGTGGGCGATAAGGTTGGTTGAGTATTTTAACACGTTTCATGATTTCACAATAAAACAAGCTTTCTTTCCTCCAGGTTAAGGATACATTAAATAAAATTCCGGAATGGAGTATATAAGTTTTGTTTACTTTGAACTGTTCTATGCTGCTATTTCTTGGAAAGAGACGACCCTATAGGAGAGGTCGTTGCACGTCCTCGTAGAAGGGTAATCGCCCAACTCGACAAGTGCATATAACATTCAAAGTGGCAACCAGCTTAGTGATTTTTCCGGCGATACTTTTGAGTTTCCAGAATAACTTTTAGCCTTCCTCAAACTTTAGAAAAGACGAATCCTAAAATAAATCATCGAATCAATCATGAGGAAAACGTTACACAGATCTTCACCATACCCTTTGACCACTTAAACTTGAACATTCAACTGCTTCAACCAAGTACTCTAAGGTATCTTAGATCTAAGTGTCATAACGAAAATTTCTGTTAGTTTTATTCCGCGCGCTAAAATATTTCTGAAACCTTGAGAGGTAACCACACTCCAAGGAAAAGTTTGACGATGTAAAAAGAAAAACGCTTCTCTCGGCATAACCGTTTCGAGCCATGAGTGTTTGTTTCACTGGAACACAATGTTAAATTTATTGAGTTTTGGAAATGAGTCTTTCTCCGTCATGGCGTACACGTGGAGAAAAATTTCGGACGATCTGCTCAAGCGATCCCTGGCGTTACGCCAGTTTCGGTGCATAAAATCTGCACTTGTTGCCGTTTTACTGTATCAGCTGCATATTGCTCTAGTCATTGGATGGAGCAGATCTTCTTTCGATTGCCACTAGTGGAACTGTTCCAAAAGGACTTAATAAATGTGAGGTACTCAACGTTTATATGGGACCGCATGAGTGGCTATGTGGGGAAAACATGTTTTTCGCTGATCATGAAGTTTTGGCCTATTTCTTGGCCTATTTAATACTCTTTCTTGGCATGTGATTACTCTCCAGCGTTGAAAGAAAACGCTCCTCTGATGATCAACAACCTTTGATTGAAAACGAAATGTACTAGAGTTTGTTTTGCCTCAAAAAGGTTCGCCCGTCGATGTTTCGCGCGACTCAGACAGTTTATTCCGCACAAACCATCGCGCAACGCGCGAGGCACTGCCACCATACACTCAAACACTTCACCAATGGGGGTAGAAGTTATGGGAATACGATATCATTTCCGGGCTTCACCGCCTACCTAAAGCTCGGCGGGCAACCTTTGTATTTTGCCAAGGCGCACAGATTTCGTGATAAATTCATCGCCAGCGGGCCGCCGCCAAAGACCCTTTTAGCCGCAAATTGCCTCGAAACGGGTAACATACGCGCTGTGAACACGACAGGGCCATCGAAAAACTCGTCTCCCGCTCTGACAGATATTGCGTTTTATTTACAGCAAGCCTCGAGAATAAATTAGCGCCCCGGGAGGCAAACTGTCAACTGCTGAGCTTACAGTCAACACTGGGTTATTAATTTGGCGGGAGGTGTTTCCCGTGAGCCAATCAAATCGCTGCATTTCGACCCTTCGGAAGTGCCTTTGCGATCATCTTACGAAAAAAATACTACCGTTCCTCGCTACTTTGGTCCGCTGTCAGACATATCAAAAATATGTCAAGGATAATTTTCGGCCTTTGACAGCAGTGATTGCATTGCTACGTCCAAATATTGGAAATTTCACTGTTTCCTGACTCGGTCGACCACCTAGGAAGTGGCACGCATAAAATGCATTGTGCGTTTTGTTTTGATGAGCAGGTCGCCAAACGAGTCAACTCTCTCTGGACCTGTTTTGAATTGTTCCTACTTTTTTTCTGCTCTCGTTCTCAAGAAATATTCCTTTCATATGTGTGCAAAACAACGCTTCAACTGGTGCTTGGATTATATAAAATTAAGGCCATAGTTTTGTCCACGTACGTCACTGAATTCGCTAGTAAGAAATTTTTTTCGAATATTTTGTTTTAGGGTATGACCATGATACACAGCCGTACAGATTTTGCTACAGAGCAAACCTTTTCTACCTTGTTTTATCAAGGCAACAGAATCATATTCCCTCTCTTCATTTGCTTGTATGATATGTCTATAAGTAGAACAAAACGACGGTAATTAATTAAGTTTAAACGGAAAAAATTAGGGAAAGATCGAAAAGAATGAAAAAATCTCCAGTTAACGTGTCGATATACATATCAGAAGCCGGGAGTGATTTTCAGTTAAGGCGGAGAAAATTAACCAGCTTATTCTGACATCTTGAGCGATTTCCAGTCCAGTTACTTCAATTCACTTCGTTAACTACATACCATAAAAAACATGACTATGGCCATAGATTGCCCCTCACTGGGACCTCTTGTTGACAAAAGAAATATCTCTTTTTCTACAAAGACGACTTATCGCTGTTTTATCGATTCTGCCTTTCCCGCAAAGAGCTGTTTACTGTTTTGTTTTAAAACTGAGCTTAGTTTGAAAGCAACAACGTGATCAAAGGTGTTGAAACTAATGACCGTTTACTGAAAAATAAGACTAATTGAAAATATTACAGTGAACTGAGGCTTATGAGGCAGATGTTGAATAAAAAAAACATTACTTCTAGCTTATATAACTTGTGAAATTTTGAGCTTCTGGAAAGTAAAGAAAATCCACGAGGAAATATGATTCGCCCTCTGGGTTCAGTGTCATTCCGGACGGCTCTGATAGTTTAGCTTATCAAGTGAAAACATTTTCCTCCGCAAGGAAAGTTTAGACAATGGCGAATTTTGCCACAGACGTATTCTACAAATATAACAAAAAATTAGCCAAAAACGCATTTAGTATTATTATACAAAGGAAAAATTTGGCCGTAAATTAGCGGCTAAATTTTTACTGTGTTCGTAAAGTTTGACTGACAGTTTTCAAAAATTAATACAATAACGCAGGCTATGGAGCAAAACACATGTCAGCTGAATATATGCATGGCATAGGTTGATATTTAGTTGGCCTAATTTCAATCGGGGCCTTAGGCCCCGTTCAGACTAGGTGCCTGTGCCCGGTTCTCGGGAACGGGCACTGGTCTGAACATAGCTTTTTGTTGGTGCCCGCGCACAAATCTGAGCACCGTGCCCGGGCACGGGCACTCCCTCCAAGGGTAGTACTCGGGCACCGTTCCCGGGCACGGGAACTTGTCTGAACACGTTTTCATGTGTTCCCACGTTTTTTCCCGTGTTTCGTTATGATGCAGTCACGAAAATGGCAGCAATATTGCGGAGTACTAAAAAAGATAAACTGGGCACTAAGCCTTCTGCACTAGTGTGAACATCCTCGGTCCAGGGCACTGAGGTGTCTGGACAGCGTCCTTTTTAGTGCCCGGGAACGGTGCCGCGGAACGGGCACTTAGTCTGAACGGGGCCTTAGTTATCCAGATGTCAGAGAGTACGCTAGTAGCCTTGGGTGGCTTATCAGGGTCCCTGGAGTCCTGAAATTTCTGCTGTGGAGCCCGGCGCCCTATTTTACATATCAAGATTGTAGACCAGAATGGATCCCGGAGCCCTAAAGCAGATGACATGAGATGACGTGGAGCCCTCAGTGAGAGCCCTGAAATTTTCGTCTTGGAGCCCTGGAGCCCTGGAGCCCTGGAGCCCTGGAGCCCTGCATTTTTAAGGCCGGAGCCCTGGAGCCCTAAACCCCTTTGGGACCCTGGCTTACATTTAAGGAAATGAGGTCGTAGATTCAGGGTAAATCGACACCTGTAATCACAACTGCCTTCCGTGTTATACAAGGGAAGGTGTGAAAACCTTGGGTAGCACGCGAAACTGAAGCCGAGCCGGAGCAAAAATGACCGCGTCCTCACTGGTTACCCCTTTCACTCCAATATGAATTTTCAATATGAATTCTCCTTATTTGCGGGTAGTTATACAATTCTGTAATTGTTTACTGTTTTTAATAAAATGTTATCTGTTGTTGTTGTTGCAAGGGAAATTACTTTACTTGTTGTTCACCCCTGGAAGTGAAGGCGTGGGGGAGGGATGGTGGGGGGGGGGGGGGGTCGTGACAGTGGCCGTGACTCTTGATCCACTCTGATGTGCGCAATAGACCTTTTTACCGATACGGTGGCCATCTTGAATTCCGAGGAAATTATGGGATACCCAGAGGACAGATGAGAAATAATTATAAAGAATACTGTGGCGTGATAACTTTTAACAATAATTTTTCGCTAACCATAGAAACCACTGCCAAATACCGTGACAGAAAGATGTAACGCTTGTAATATTTGTTTTGGAATATGAGAGACAAAGCAGTAAAAATTTATCCTGAAAGCTGTGTATACCATAAATTTTCCAGCGATTGCCCCCTCGGCAGCCCATAATTTCAGCTTGCACTTATTTCCATCTCTCAAACTGACATTTTGAGCCCACGGTGCAGTGAGCACCCATACCAAACCATGTTGTAACTGCCCAGCGGTATATCTTCGAAGTCAGTTTGAGAGATGGAAACAAGTGCCAACCCATAATTTCTCAGTCAAAACAATAGCATTCAAGATGGCCGCCGTATCGGTAAAAAGGTCTTTTGCTCACCATCCGGATAGGCATCACTCCCCTTAACAGCAAGGCGACTAATGTCATGTTACTTCAGTGAAAAATTATTCCCTAAGCTAACATTTTTATCACGAAATACCCATACCCAGTGACTCCATTTTTACCTGGCAGATCCCTGTCCTGCACGGTGCAGGTTAGTGCTATCGGGCCTCATAAAGTACAATGTAATTATATAATAAAAATGATTTCCAAGACGGAAGAAATCTCTGCACGAAAACAATATTTTTAACATCGCAGAGGGAAAAATATTTTAAGGCATTAACCTGATTAAGCGGAGGCCTCTGTAGCGCCAAATCGCGCCACTTTTTTGGGTCCCTGCTCTTTAATTCCTTGTATCTTCTAACGTTGTACTATCCTACTATATCATAATATAATTTAGTCAATCGGCTATTTTTCTGATCTTACTGTGGATTCTTACATCTATCTTACTTACTCTTGGAAAGAAAATTCTTTCTTGTCTCTTAACTGATACACTATTTGGATCGTCACGCAACGCTCGTAGCTTCTCTAATTACAGATAAGCGACACAATGGTGTGTATCTGGTGTAAATGATTAAAGTCTTTCTGAATTAATAGACCATGAAAAGTAAATAGAAAGTTAAGATTAAAAAGGCTGAAACTCATGTTTAGTGTGTCACTTCCGTGTTAAAAATATCGCAATCTCGGTCAAGTAAAGCGGGCTCTGGGGACGAGATTGTCGAAATGCAGCCGGACTTGTCATTGGAGACATTGGTGAAAAACGAGATATGTGTATACCGGAGGTATGTTTACTGTCAGTGACGCAGGCTGGTGTATCGCACTGGCCAAGCAAACTCCCTCAATGCAACCGGCATAATATTGGTCGTCTCGTTAAGCGATATTTGGCTTGAGCAACATAAGGCACTACTCTGTTTTTTTCAGTCATTCAAGTATCGCCAAGGAGCACTGGCAGAAATGCCATGCCGTATAGGTCCTCTGGACCGGTGTTTGTTACCCTCCACGCCCTTGACCCCTCCAAACCTTTCATTGATCACAAAGCTAAATTGAAAATGGCATTGCCGCAGAATTTAGTATGGGTCAGCGGTTCTCCGAAGAAGTGGTAAAATTACTGCACAACGAACGCGACGCCGGGAGAGTGAGATTTGGCAAAACTGGTTTATTTTATCACACCCGGCCCGTCTTTTACACAATGGAAATTCCTCATTTTAAGCACCGCCTAGATGCCGAAAACACTGTGGAAAGTATCAAGCCGGTGTTGAAGCAGATCAGACCAAAATGGGATGTAGAGAAAGTCAAATTTAAGGAGTTTTCTGAGGGGATTAGCAACAAGCTTATAGGGTGCAACATGCCAGGATTAGAACCCGGCGAAATGATTCTGTTCCGACTTTACGGCAACAAAACTGAGCTCTTTATAGATCGACAGAAAGAGCTCGAGACCTTCCAGATTTTGCATTCGAAGGGTTACGGACCTCCCGTTTACGGAACGCTGGAAAATGGACTTGCTTATGGCTTCTTACCTGGTGACGTTCTCGATACCGACACGATTGCCGACAAGCACATCTCTTCACTGTGCGCTCGGCACATGGCAAAGCTTCATGCCATCAAAATAAATCACGAAAAATCCCGACATAAAGCTGAACCGATGCTGTTCACTGGTATGATGAAGTACTTAAACCTCCTACCGGAAAAATTCGAAGACCCGGTGAAGAACGAAAGGTGAGAAGGGGTGTGGGGTGGAGTGTAAGGTGGTCTTGGCAGGGGAGGGGTGGTTGGTTTTAAAGCTGAAAAAATTTGGTTTGTTTTCTGAAAGGTGCTACGTTGGGACAGTTTACAGCATGGGAAAGATGGAAAATTTTCCGCACGGCCCGAGAATCCATAATTAATGTATAGGGCTGTCTGGAAATCTTGCCAGAAAGATTTCTGCCCAGCTCCCAACATTAATAATTTATTATAATTATACATGCAACCCTGTGCAGAAAATCTTGCTTTAGAATGTCCTATTTAAATATTAAAATATGGGGATATGTTCAATAAGAAAAGATATCAAATTTCTCTCCTCTCCTCTCCTTGTGTTTCTAGACTTAGCCAAGTAGTTTTCCCAACTGACCTTTATTTACATTTATCAACTCTGTTGATAATACCAAAATCTTTGTGTACTACTTCCCCACCGACGCAGCACCACAGTTTCTTTAGAAACTACCCCCTTTATTCATTTATTTTATACTATTTATTTAATACTTTATTCAAATTGGCTACCTGGCTCCTCTAGCCCCAATAATATTTTATTCCAGGGAGGTGGGTGTGAGATTATACTAGTCAGATTATTAAAATGTGATTCTTGCACTCAGGTTTGTGACATTTAAGTCTATGACCAGTTTGTACTTGAGAGAGATTTAATGCATCATGTTTTTCTAACAAGTCATGCAAATCTGCCTTCTGCCATCTCCAAGATCACAACAGGTTAGTCATGTCCTGGGCCCTTGATTTCAACCATGAAATACAAGGGGATGTTGCATTCACAAGAATGCAAGTTGCAGATGCATGAGGCATTCTGGCCCGAGTTGCTCGAAGCATGGTTAGCGCTAACCATTGGTTAAGTTGTATTAAAACCTATAGGTTGTCGTGGTATTTAACGTGCGTTAGCGCTGACAATGCTTCGAGCAACTGGGCCCAGGTAGTTAGTTTCTGCCGATCATGAGGTACATTTTGTCCTGTTTGTTTTTTATCTTGTAAGGTTTGAAAAGCATGCTCCCAGTAAGACTAAACTAAGAGAGGAGATTGAAACCCTCAAGAGTGTATTGCTAAAGCATAACTGTCCAGTTGTGTTCTGCCATAATGACTTGCTCTGTAAGAACATTGTCTATGACAAAGATAAAGGTGAGTGAGATTCAGCATGAACTGAAAATTAACAGAGTTAACTATTGTTTCCGTTTTTCCTTTGGTCTGTATAATTTATGTTCAGGTTTTTAGGATGGAGCTCATGAAAAGAAAATGTTGCAATATATAAATTAAGTTTCCAGAAAAAGCATTTCATTTCGTAGTCCTGGAGGAATGGATATCATTTAAATAGTACAAAAACAGTAAAAATCTGAAAATCTGATTCATTATCAAAAGAATATTATAAGAAAATAGTTTCCTTTTGGGGAGCAGGGATGGCGCAGTACTGAGAGCACTCACCTTCCACCAATGTGGTCCTGGTTCGATTCCCAGACTCGACGTCATATGTGGGTTGAGTTTGTTGTTGGTTCTCTTCTCTGCTCCGGGAGGTTTTTCTCCGGGTACTCTGGTTTTCCCCTCTCCTCAAAAACCAACAATTCTACATGTAAATTCCAATTCGAACCAGAATGCTCGAACGTTTAGTACATGAGCCCCTGGCTCGGGAGATTGGGCAACCACTCCTTGCGCTATCGAGCTTAAATAAAATAGACTTGATTTGATTTGATTTGATTTTGACAGTTTCTGTGCTCCCTGATACTGTTTTAAATACAAAATGATTATAGTTTCTTTCAACTGTGTCTATCTTGATTTTTTCTTATAATATTTTATGTGCCTGGCAGTAAATTTATCTTTCAAGCTTGGTGGCTGTTTATGTAACAAGACATAATTATTTTTAAACAATGCACAATTTTAATTACATTTAAAGAATAAGTACTAATTATGTGGAACCAGTACTTATTAATTACATATAATACTGATCCTACAATAATAATTATTCCTACTACAAAATTAGTAACTAATTATGTAGGATCAGTACTAATAATTATAATCTGTTTACTATTATTGGTAGACATTATCTTAAGCATTGACTATGAGTATGCCAGTATGAACTTCCTCCCATATGACATTGGAAATCACTTCTGTGAATATGCAGGTAAGCAACCACTCAGCTGGATGTTGTATGAGAACTGATAAATATAAAATAAATTAATTTTCTCTACATGTTTACCCCTGAGATATATTATTAGGAAGGTTTGGGGGAAGGGGCGGGGGTGGTGGTTTTGAGAGGTATTAATGCTTCCTTCTGCCATTTTTTAAAGGGATTATGGTATTAATTTCCTCTACATGTTTAATCCCAGGGGTATATTATTAGGGGAGGTGGTAGTGGTGGTTGTGAGAGGTAGTCTGGTATTGATGCATCCTTCTGCAGTTTTTTTAAAGATATTTTTTTACACAATTCTTAAACTTTGCATGGTTAAGTTGGCAAGCAGAGTTTGGTATAAACCAGGTACTAACAGAGGTATAATATTAGACAGTGTAATATTAGGGGCATCAGGTCACATGAGATAAAGGGGGGACGAGGTTTCTCAAGTAAAAAACCCTACACTGAGGTTCAACGGTTTGCACAAATGGTAAGCAAAAATCCCCAATGAAAAATTCTGTTCAGGATTGGCATGTACCATTTGCACAACCCCTACTAAATAACATGTGACACTCATCAAAATTGGAGTAGGGCTTGGAACTGGTGAAAATCGCAAATGGTAAACACATTTTCCATTCGAAAATTCTGGTTTGCAATTTTGGGCTACCTTTAAATTTCAAGATGTTCCGAAAACTTTGGAAATTTTCCAGTCGGGAACACCAAAATAGCCTTAATTGCCATTTACATTCCAACTGAAATTTCCGAAATGTTTTGGTAAATTTAAACAACCTGAAAGTCAGCTTTGTGACCCAACAAACTTATAGAACATTTATGATGGTTTGGTGGGAGCAGTCACTGTGGTATTTGACCCATTGCAATTTTTTGTTGACACCTTTATAGTACACTCAACAAAATTACTCAATTCTGATTGGTTGAGAGCAGTACAATTAATCTCAAATAGTACTCCATAGGAGTCCCTATTAAGTTTCCATTACAATGGCGCATGAGTACAGCCAAACAGTTGTACGTTTCCATTCTTTGGAATGATTTGTTGGACTAATTTATCAGAATTCACAATAATTATTGGTAGTTTTGTTAAAGGAACTATAAATAAAAAAAATTGTACAACCTTGATTTTGAAAGTTCTCAAATTGCACTCGCCTAAAACTTGTGCAATTTTGAAACTTTCAAAATCCCTTGTTCCAAATTATATTGTACTTGACGTTGTCGATTTCCTATACTAATAATTTTTTGTTGATACCCTGTATTATTTATCTGAAATCCTGAAGTTAATTGTTAAGTCGTTTGTTCATTCGTTCATTCATTCCTCCCTATTCATTATTATATTAAGTACATTACCTGGTATTCTGAAGTTGTTCATTCATAAGTTAAGCCTTTTTTTTTTTACTTATTTATAAAATATATTTTGGGCACATGTGTTCATTTATTAGGTGTAGATGACGTAGACTATAATCTTTACCCCAAGCGAGAACACCAATTAAAGTGGATAGCCATTTACCTTGAGGAGGCAGCCAAACTTAGAGGTACAGTGTATGACAGCTGAATTTTTCAGTTACTGGTACCTTGTAAACTGGTGACATTTTATCATGTGTGCTTCGCTCTTACAAGCACTCAGTTGTCTCTGAGAAAAAGGCTTGTAAAATTTCCTCTAATCTACGAGAGAAACTTGCGTTTCCAAATGTTAATCAAATATCAGGATCTTGAGGACATCCATGGGTACAACCAAAGCCTGCTGATTATAAAGTGTGGCTGCATTGTGTCTACCTAAAACCACCCCAAATATTAAGACCTTTTTGCTCATTCCTTCACTTGGTAAAGTTGTGATGTGTGTCTCTCAAAATAAGTGACCTTTTTTTGTTCTGTTTCTTGGGTTTGGGTTAGAAAAAATGTGATTCTTTAAACACTACTTTCAATTAGCTTAGACTCCACAAATTCAAATGTGGGTGAGAATATTGATACATGTAATTGCATAATTTACATGCTCATTTTATTGCTTTGCACTTTAGGAGAAGCCAATCCTAAAATAAATGACATGGAAGTTGAGAAGCTGTATGTGCAAGCCAATCATTTTGCATTGGTAAGCTTGTCTGAATCCAGGGAGGTTTTTTTTGTAAATAATTAAAATATTACTTGTAATGATGACCTTATTTAAATTTTTGTTCCTAAGTTTAGAACAAATTATGGAGATCAATATTGTTAATGAATCATGCAAACATACTTGTATGTATCCATCATATTTTTCTAAACAGGCAGCTCATTTCTACTGGGCCATGTGGGCTTTAGTTCAAGCACATTTTTCTGCGATTGATTTTGATTTTTTAGGGTAAGTGCCTGTTTTCTGGTCTTTTATGTGACTCACCAGATACATACCTTGTAAAAACAATATATGCTATGACCTGCATCTCATCCAGTGTAACAATCTCACTGTTCATGGCTGTTCACTAGAAGCTGAAAATTCAAGGCTAACCCAAGGTCATAGATGGCACCCTGTTTACACTTTCCAAGTGAAATGTCAAAAAGGAAAACAATCATACCATTCTTACTTTGGCTTGTTTCACCAGTTTCAAGTGCTTGAGCTAACAACAACTCTTATTTGTGCTGCAAATAGTATTGTTACAATCACAAGGAAAATCTAGAGAAAGAAAAACAAAACAAAAACATGTGCAATTGTCTTTGTGCCTGACTAGACTTTTCTCTGATTGATTGTGCATCTTGTGCCCTTAGAGTCAACTGTTCAGAAATCTCTAAACCGCCATGGTGTTAACTTGTTTTTGTGTGTTTGTTTTTCAGGTATGGAATTGCTCGTTTCAATGAGTATTTCAGTCGAAAAGATGAATTCCTGGCTCTTGGTCAACTAAATTAAGATGATGGTTCTTGAACATAATGGCAACAAAAAATAATTGTTCTATTCAATAAATGGATAGAAGCAGATAAAAATTACTCACATTATTGATAATTATCATTGTGGTCTGTAAACCCTTGACTATTATTGATACAGGTACATTTAAATTAGTCCTTCTATTTACATTAACCTTGACACTTATGGGTGAAAAATGTGGCAGGGCTGTTAGGGAATAGGCAAAACATAGCCAACAAGACACTTGGTTGTACTATGGTCAAAGTAGCAAGAAAAATCCCTGCTCTTAGCTCTAAATGACAGCCTGTCAAACGTATTATAAAAATTACAAAATAATTATTTTTTCAGAAAATTATAGCTGCTGTGATTGATTGAATCAAGTGCATAATATCTTGGTAATGCACTCACCCTAACCAACAGAATTCCAACAATATAAATAGTTATTATTTGCAGTACAAAAGGGGTTTTTTATTGTATTTTAATATAGGTCATGTTACAGCATACAGTGCAACTAATGCAGGTCCAAAAAATTTAAAACAAATTGTCATCTAGATCTTGTGTTATCTGACAATTATACATAGAAGATATTGATATTATTAACATTTGTGTGTTTCCTCATTTTCTTTTTATTTTTGAAAGATATCCTTCAAATAAATGATTGAAATTATAGCTGTCAGAAAAACTGGCAAGGTGATACCATGTAGAAGCACTATGATGTTGGACAACTGCAATGGGTCTTTTAAATTATTATAGTGACAGCTGGTGAAGAATTTTAGTCAACAAAGTTAAATACTTAGTCTACTTGCATGCAGCCTTGGATAACAGTGCCAAGAGTAAAGAAAAGAAACATTGGAATGTGCATGATTCACTTTTTGTATGGGGAAGAGAAACAAAAGTTAAACCCTTCTGACATTACAGTCCTCAGATAATGCATTATTCAACCATGCTCTATGACCTCTTTCACACTGGCTGCTAAACAAAATATTCTTTTGTTTTTGTGCTAATGAGCCTTACCAGCCTCACTGGGATGTGCAAAATTGAAAAGACTTAGTTTTGTTCTAAAATGAGGCTACAGTGTCATAGGTCTAATTAACATACGTACAAAGGAATAATTAATTGGTTGCCATTTAAGGAAGAGGTCTGTATACAGAATAATCATTGCTGTTTTTTGAGAAAAAAAAAAACTGACAAAAAGACGTGTTTTGTCTTTCATCATGACACTAGACATCCTGTTATCCCCTCCATTACAGTGTGTTACATGCAACTAGCCAAAGGCTCTTGATCGCATCCTAATACAGGGTTCAACATCTGGTCAGCTGAGTCACTTGCCACCAGGCTAGTGATCTTTGAAATATTCTAGCCTGAAGCACAACTTTGTAGCCAAGCTCAGGTGACTCCTTAGATCAGGCTTCATTACATCACTTTGCCCTCACAATATGGAAAGAAAGACCCTGAATTACAACAGTTACTGCATTTGTTTTGTATTACTCTTAGTCAACATTGACATTAAAACATCAATGTCAGCAACTTGTGTGCAGCCTCTTCTTTGTCCCTCAACTTATCATTTTCCAACTCATCACTATAATAGTAAGATAGATCCCCATCATCAGCTGCAGTACAATTTCATTCTCTTTGGCATTATCAGACGGACAAGTAACAGCTCCTTGTACTTCCTTTGCTTCAGCACATCCTCCCCTCGTTGTTGATCATGTGATACTCTAGCCAGGCAAAACCTAATAACAACCTTACGTTTTTTTGTCCTCATAAATAACTTTGGACTTGAAAGAATCAATTTAAATATTAATTCTTTGAATTTTCTACTAGCCCACGGGCTAGTAAACGGGAAATTTTACTAGTCTGAGCAAATTTTTACTAGACTTGGGCTACCAGGCCAGCGGAGATGTCGAACCCTGCTTAATACACTGTAACCACTAAAATATGTCAAGAGAGCGAGTTCAAAGAATTATTCTTAGCTTGTTATACATCACTCCATTTTTCTCTTAAATCACTCATTCCTTAGTTGAAAGGAGGAAATGAATTTCAGAATCTGGACATCACATTTTCTCCTCACCCCCACCCCCCCTTTCTCCCCCCACCTAAGACTGTCAACTTTCCTTCCATTCACAGACTTCACACTTTTCTTCCTAAGCAACAAAACAATGTCCTTCCAACTCTTCTTCCAACATGGCCTCAGGTGTATCTGTTGGACCTTCGACTTGTTTGACATTCCAAAACAGAGAGAGAAAGTGAGGTGGTGTAAAGATGTTATTGGCTGGATCCTTCCCCTTGGTTCTCGGGTTGCTGTGATGTTAACATCATGAAAATCACAGCAGGGACAATGTACATCCACTACAGAGAAAAAATATTATTAAAGTTCTTTAGTACAAAGTAAAAATAACTATTGCAGATTTAAAATGAAACAAAAAGTTGAAAGAGGCAATTTACATGATTGTATTCTTTACTGTATTTTATTATATGGCTGGTGTTTGTACACGATATAACGCGCGCTCTGATTGGCTAAGCGAAGCGAAGCACTAGGGCATTATTCTCCCGTAATGCCCACGGGCCGATTACGGATGATGCAAATTAGGAACAAAAACAACAAAAAGTCATCCAAAGGCCACATTTGTTTTATTTACATTGAAAATTGGTGCCTCTAGAGCAAAAAACTGAAAAGACGATCAGGAAAACTGTTAGCGAAACGTTTGACCTGAGTTTGGAAAAAATTAATGAATAGATTACCGTGAAGCGACGACTTGTGCTTGAACTATTTTTTTCCCTTAGAACCGTTATGTTAGCCATATAATAAACAACTTAATAACCTCGACCATTTGGTCGTTACAGGAAAATCTCACTCTCGGTTATTAAGTAGTTAGTAATGTAATTCCATATTTTAACCCCTTTACTGTGTGAAACCCTGACATCAACACAAATACTCTCCTTATTTCCCCCTCGCCCTCATTATTTCGTATGGTTTTATAGTTAGGAGAATCTAGTTAACCATCAAGTTTAGACAAGTTTGGTGATCACTTTGTTTATTCTCGTTAACATTTGTGTTCACCAAATACTGCCATTGTAAAGGGGAAAGTACACATAATAATAACTTTTATTAAAGTCTCAAATCATTCTAGCTGAACACCAGTGCTCTACTAATTGGGGAGACTGTAAATCAAATAAACTCTAAATTCAATCAAATAGATGCCAGTAACTCACATATTTTGCCAGGAATGACCTGTTGTCCTGATTCTGTCCTGCAGCCTTGTCCCGCTTCTCCTTCTCCAGTTTTTGAATGTAGGTTTGTGTGTCAGGCCTACAACAGAAGGACATAGAAACATGGTTTGCTTAATCCGGGGTTCTTACACTTTTTTAGGCCAAAAGGTAAAGGACTTTCCAGGACCCTATTGCTTTTAAAAATTAAAGGACTTCTCAAAACGAGAGCATGAAAACACGCGCAGAACAAAGACGTGTGGTGCACTTGTGGCTAAACATGATGTGCGTGAGAGTAACAAGATGGAACTGGGGATGAAAAAAAAAACAGGTGTTAATGCATTTCATACATGTAAGCATCGTGAGACATTGCAAGAACATTTTGTATTCACTACCCCAAACTTGATATTTTAAGATCTTGTTCACAAAAAGTTAAGTCCTTTCCAGGATCAAAAACCAGTTTCAAGTACGTACTTTCAAGGCCCTGAAATTGGACTCCTGAAATTCGAGGGTTTTCAAGGATTTTCAAGGCAGTTACAAACCCTGTTAATCACTAAAAAGTTATTGTGTGTTACACTTCTGTATGAGGAGAGAAGAAGTGGGTAGAAAGGGGATTCAGTGGATAATGATAAATTTTATTGTGTGGATGATATATATGAAAGAAATCATATATGAACTGCAAATGTGAAATCAAATGAAGATGATCCTCCCAGTTGTGAACACAACACAGGGTTTTCAGGCTTCTTAATTTACGCAATTGCCTAAATTACGTTCACAACTGCAAGATCAGTCTTCATTTTAAATTCTATTGCTATATAGCTGGCATTTCTCCCGTTACAGTATGTCTATTCATTGGCTAGTTAATGGTCACATTACATCTAACAATGAAACTGTTTACTGCCAAATGCCATGAGCGAGCAACAATCATTGTCAAGTATATGACGTCAAATGGGAAACAGTTCACTGTTACCCGCGAAATGTTGACCACTGTTGCATGTGATCAGAGTGTGCAGTTGAAGGTAGCCTGATGTTGTCGCTGGAATCTCAGTGTGTTTTTTGTTTCCATTTGTTTTGCTATGTAACAAATCACTTAATGACTGGTCCCCTCAGGACCAGTCAACTCATTAAGTGTTAATTATTCTATTATAACTCACAGCTGTCCAGTTCCTTGAAGCAAGACTGCAACTGATGTATTAAATTGTGAAGGTAGCGATGCTGAATCCTAAGGACAAAGGTGACAATTAAAAATGATAATTTAGCCACAAAGATAAGCTTTCTGTGCAGGTACTCTGTGGCAGACAGGATAAGAAGTTGTTAGAATATCAAGAAAATTCACAGCCTGCGTGGCAGGTGTAAAAGGGGAGGGGGTGGGGAGGATCCTGTCCTCAATTCTTGTGACCACTCTGTTTTATAAAGTGTTGATATTACAAGGAGAAGTTTGATGTTGATCACTCTTGGGGTGTAAAAGGTTGAGACAGGTTTGGACGTAGACACAGAAATTAAGGAACAAAGTAAGAATACCCAATTCAATGTCTTTGAATGGCATCCTCCATCTGGAACAATTAGACCAACACCATACAAGTGACCTGTCAAAAACAATACGAGCAACAAAAGCAATTCAAAACATGAATTATGGAGTTTTCCTGAGGATTGCTCAGAGGAGCAGGGATGGTACACTGGTGAGAGCACTCGCCTTCTACCAATGTGGCCAGTGTTCGATTCCTGAACTTGATGTCAAATGTGGATTGAGTTTGTTGTTGGTTCTCTTCTCTGCTCTGAGAGGTTTCTTTCCAGGTACTCTGGTTTTCCCCTCTCCTTAAAAACCAACACTTCTAAATTCCAATTTAATCTGGAATGCTCGGACATTTAATACATGAGCCCTGGCGTGGGAGATTGGGCAACTACTCCTCATGCTATTGATTTGATTTGATTTGATCTGCATTTCTTAACATGTCACACATGCCTGAGGTGTGACTGAGTTAAAAGCTAAAAAAAATCACCTAGTTTTCAGCCAAAATTTTTGGGGTGCCATAAAAATTGAAAATAAACATCAAAATGTTGCAATTTTAAAGAAGCAACAAACATCTAGCTAGTGCTGCAAAAAAATTTGAAAATTGTCTCCATTGTACACATAATTTTGCTTTTGAGGGAGGAGGTGAACAAGTCATCTGACTTTCATTGTTGCTTCATTTTTAATAAACTTCCTTCCCAATCTCTTCCAGCCCCTCTGATGCATAGTTCAGTGTAGTTTGATGTTAAAATAGTTTATTAATTTAAGGCAAGGAGTAACAATAAAATGTTCAGTGAGAAGAACATGTGCATTGTATATTACCTGCATTATCCAGTGATAGTGTTAAAGTCTCTGTTAGCTTTGATGTAAACAGTGCACACTGAAAAATTAATATAGAATTCATTTTTGTTAAAAGAAAAGTTTCACTGTTTAATTAATACGTAAATCAGCAAACTCTAGCTCTTTTTAATTGCCCTTCTTAAATAAAACCTATGCTTATTCCTTGACAGAACTCTATTTGATAAGAATGATGTACATTGTATAAAAAGTAAACTATGGGGAATAAAATTATTGTTAAAAGATGTACTCACGGCTTTTACAAAAGTAGTAACACTACTATCCACACTATCACTGTTATCTGCAGCCTTTGGTTGTAGCCGTATTCTGTAGTAACCATTCCTTGATGCTAATTCCTATTGATCAAAGTGCTCAGTTAATTTAAAACCCTTTCCCTCCTAAGATTGACTAGATTTTACTCCGGCTAACGCCAGACGATTTTACTTGTCAAAGGGAGACCTCTTAGCAAGGCTGTCCTCTAAGAAAAGTAGTTGGGTGCCCAAACCTACAGTGTATAAACCCTTGAAATCCAGGGTGCCCAGCAGATAAGTTTGGTGCAAAAACTAATAGTTCCTGGTCACCCGATGGCAAAAGTAAGTCGCCAGGGGCGACCGGGTGCCACTAGAGCACAGCCCTGCCTTAGGGGTTAAGCAGTTAAAAAGGCTATCTCCCTTAAAAAACTTTGACTCTGCATAATTAACTACTGTCTGTGGTGGGATTTAGTTGTCATAAGCAAGTGGAAAAGCTGATCAAAAGTACATGAAGTTGCAGTTCACACAGCTAAAGATCAATAATAAATACCAGTATCTACAAGCATGTAGATACTAACAAGGATTATTGATTAGTGATCACTAATGATGATAACTTTTACTTCTAAGTGGCACATGTATTTCACAACCTTGTGTATGTGAGTCTCAAAATGTGATTAATTTTGTACCATAAAAAAATCAATACTACCAGTATTTACTTGTATAATTTATGTCTGTAATTCATTTAACATTATTTTACCTTCAGATTATCAACATCATCTAAAGAAAGAGGTTCTCTTTGAGAAAATGTTCCAACAGAATTCTTAAGACTTTTTACATAAACAGTTCCCCTAAAAGAAAAAGATTAAGAACTCGTGACTAGTTATAGGTTTGACACAACTCTTTTAACTCTAGTATCAGTATGTACATCCAAACTGTTCTCCATGCAGTTTTAAGCCCAGGTCAAATGGCTCATGATAGTCGATGATAGTTGAGCGTGCGCTTCTGTTTGACCACCAACTATCATGCACTATCATCGACTATCATCAACTATCATTCAGTTTGAGCTTGTTCAAATTCTTCATGATAGTCGATGATAGTTTTTCTCGTTTGACCACGCGTACGATAGTTCATGATAGTTTTTTGGTCAGCTGTTTTGATAATCACTGACCCGATAGCGGTCAGAAAACATGTTGCCGCCCTCTTTTTCATTGCGAAAAATTCATACTTTTACAAGTTTGTCTTACGGGATGACATTTAGTATTAACATTTTTACGTTAATAAGAGCTTCGAATTCCCTGCTCTCGTGATTTTGTTTGCGCGAATGCCGGTGAACTATCGTCACCTATCACGAACTTCTTTGGCCGTTTGACCATGTGAATGATAGTTGGTGATAGTTGATGATAGTTAGGAGAGAATCAATTATCATCAACTATCATCGACTATCACGTGCCATTTGACCAGGGCTTTAGTGGTGATGATGAGGAGAATTTCAGGGCTCAAGACTAACTTTTCAGCTTACTAGCCCAGTGGCTAGTGCACATGTTCTGTGCTAATATTTTCACTGGCCAAAATGGCTAGTGAACCGCAAAACCTACTAGCCAAAACGGAATTTTTACTAGTCTGTGGCTAGCTGGCTACCATTAGTCTCGAGCCCTGGAATTTGTTAAACAATCAAGAACTTTCTCATATTAATATGTTGATCACTTCCTTTTCTTTTGCCACTTTTACCCTAAGAACCCCTGGTTAATAATGGTAATTGAACTAAGCGGAATGAAATTTGGTCTGAAATCATACGTGTGATTTCAAAATCGAACGAGCATGCAGTGTGAGTTCGATTTGAAATCACAAGTATAATTTTAGACCAAAATTGCACAACACAAAGTTCAATTACCACTTCATTACACCCATTTTGAAATCACAAAGTTTTTTGTCAGTATTAATATTTATTTAATGTCCACTTCAGGAAAACCAGTTTTGAATTTTGATGGGCTTAAACAAAGGATGTGATTTAGAGCAAAAAATGGTGCAATTTGGGAATAAATTGCACTGTTGGGAGCCAATCAAATTTCATGAATGAAGAGTGATTTCAAAATGGGTGTAATAAAAGGGTTAATACTGCAGGAATGTGCATGGACTATCACTTTACACCCCTTACAAACTGACTACGAGGTCTGTACTGTACGTTACCGACCAAGTTTTTTCCTGTTTGCTTATGGCCCAAGTGTAAAGTGTGTGGGCCTTAAATCAACTAGAAAAAACAAGGATCCATAACTTACAGTATGGACTGAGAAAAACGAGGTTAGTAAGATATTTATGATATCTCTGAGGTTAATCGGGCATGCAGGAAAGGAAACTTTCCAATTTAGTGGGCCATACTGTAAAATAAGGCCTGCAAAATTGACCAATCACAGCACGCATACTGAGAGACATAATAACACAGGTTATTATTAAATTGAAACTGTACAACAAATATTATCTGTGTTCAGAAAGACCAAGTCTTTCTGACAGTAGTCTGCACTGCAAGCATTTCTGTGGGTTGCCCTCGCCCTGTGCATCCAAAATTGTGAAATTAGATTTGAAGTGCTGAAAACCCTCAGAAATGCTTGCTATGCAGGCTAGGAGCTTTGTAGAAATCTTGTCAAATCGCTGTCAGGACATTTTGGTATTGTTTCTGTGAAGTGTGACAAACTTGCCTTGGTTTAAAAACTCCATCTGCCCCTGAGAAAATATTAAACAAAATTGTTTCAAGTTACAACAGCTTGCAGTGAACTTGGAAAATTTGTTTTCTCGGTTTTAAATCTTCCAAGAAGACAGAATTTCATTTTCCTTAGCTACTAAAATCAATGTGGTAAAAAATCTTGCACAAAGGAATGGCAAAAACTATCAACTCGTATTAAAATTTTCAAACCAAAAACAAATTTAAACCCAAAATATATGTACATATACTGCACATTTACAGGTGTACACTGAAAAAGAAGCAAGCGAACAAAGAAAAAAGACAAACACGACATGACATGGGATTTTGGAACACTTTTCATTGCGTGTGGCATTTTCGTTACTTGTATTATGCGAGCTTAATAAAATGAAAACTTAAGCTTATAATTATTCTCTGTGATATCTAAACAACAAAACGTATTCATGGTTACCTTACCTTCAGTCAAGCAGTGCTCTAACGTAAAAACTAAGTCGTCTCCACGAGGTTCCACACAGAAAACCTTGCAAATATATAATTTTAAAACCCAAGCAATTTTAAGTCAAACTGGTGTTTCCCGGCTCAAACAAGCATTTTTCATGGCGTAAATCATTTAATTGCTTTAGCCAAGTAACAACGCTAAAACTGAAAACTCCAATGACTGAAATGTTAAACAGTTTCTCACCTTTTCCGGCCAAATAAGGAGAATTATACAAAGAACTGAGAGAATTGGTTGATCCGCCATCTTGGAAGTTGACGTAACTCGCTAAGGACGATGGTAAGGGTAAATGGAAGGGTAAATTTTGTTGAGAAAGACTGAACACCAGTTTACGGACAACATGGTGGACGAATTCAGATAAAGTTATCCAATTTTTTCAAGTTTTGTGAGTTTATAGTCTTTGTTCTACGTCTCGTGTGGAAAACACTTCACGTCGTGAAACTTACTATGCCAGTGGGGGCGAAATCGAAGGAAATAAGTAGCTTAAAACGCGAGTTAAAACGCGCGAAGTTGTTTGAGGTGCAACGGCATGTCCGAAGAATCAAGCAGCTAGCCAACAAGAAAGGAACTGATGCTCAGATTAAGAAGAACCAAAGAAAAGTAGAAAGGTTTGTAAAGGAGCTGGAGTTTCTAAAAGACGCTGACGTGAATGACATTGCCCTCAGTATTGCTACAAAAGGGAGGGGATATGAGCATCAAAATGTGGTCGGCGATGACCACGGTGAAGTTTTACATCAGCTAGACACAGATCTCAAGAAGAGAGCTTTAGGTAGGATAATAAACTCAGCAAAAGTTCAAAAGTTCCTGCAAAGATCAGAGGCCAATAGTAAGGATTTTGTTGCCTCTGCAAATAATGATGGTAAAAAACAAAAGACTGTGGCAAAGGAAAAAGTAAAAACAAAAGCACTTGATAATTCTGTGTCTGTTAAGCCGCGACCAAAAGAGTCAGCTAAAGGCAGAGATTCTCATACACGTGTGCCAAGGATAGAAGGAAAACAGAAGTCTGCAGACCTTAAATTAATGGCTACAACAACAGCAAGTGGGGAGCCAGAAATGAAAAAAATAGATGTTTATGATAGTAGCAGTGAGGAAGATCAGTCAAAACTTGAGGAAGAAAAACTTGGACTTGAGCTATCACTTAATGAAAGTGATGAAGGTGATGATCTCTTGGCCAGTTCAGACCTTAGTGGAAATGACTTTGCAACAGACAATGATGATGAGTTTTCCCCTGGGTTGAAGCATAAAGGATTAGAGTCTTGTTTTGTCCAAGTCATGTCTGGTATGAACAGTGGGAAAGGCTCAAATCGAAGACACAAGAAAGGAGAAGACAGAGGAAAGCCGGGAGATAGAAAAGGAAAGAAAAACCGCATGGGGCAGCGTGCAAGACAGAAGATGTGGGAAAAGATGCATGGAAAGAGTGCAAAACATTTACAGAAAAACAAACAAGGAATTAATGTCAAAGGAAACAAAGAACCAAGGAAACAGATAAGTAGGTTCAAACCTCGGCAGTCTTTTGAACCAGCAAGTGCTGATAAACCTTTACATCCATCCTGGGAAGCCATGAGAAAGAAGAGGTCACAAGAAACTTTGAAGGTTGAGTTCAAAGGAAAGAGAATCAAATTTGATGATTCAGAATAAAACATCTAACTGCTGCACCCTTTTCAAATTCTGCTGTCACAAAGCTCTTTGGAACTCTAATTTCATTTGCCCCATAATGGCATGAAGCTCTATTGTCTCAGGGATAGGATCCATTGTGTTTTTATTTTGTTTACAGTGTGTTTACTGTTTTCTCAACCAATCCAGTGAGACACTCTGAGAGCTTCGTGGCAGCCCCTCAAATTACAATTTACTGCTCTTAATCAATAATACCACTCAATAATTTGCAAAGGGAATGTGTACATGTGTGTAGGAAATAAGAATTGAGAAAGTGTTGTTGAAAGAGTCATTTTCTATCATTGATTACATTGTAGTTGTTTCTTTTCCAAGAAAAAGTAATGGAAAAGCATGGGAAGCAAATAAGAAGAGCAAAACTGGGGCAATGGGGTGAGGAGGTTTTCTTGTCCCTTGTTCCACACTCTTAAGAAAGGAAAAAGTGTCTGTGTTTAGAGTCACCATGGTCAGGAACAATCAGGGAAAAACAGACCTTTTTCAGAGTCAGGGAAAAAACCTGGGAATTGGGTATCAGGTTCAAAAATCTAAACTTTACCTAAAAGTCAGTGAAAGGTTGAGGAATTTTACCTTTGGCTGGCTCTTTAAGGTAGTTTTGGGAAGGAGATTCCTTGATGAAGGTATTGATTGTTAAAAAAAATTCTGCAAAGAAATTTATTTCCGTGGCTTCATTGTTCACCTCCTTGCCAGATATTTGTGTTGGATTGTCAGTAGAAATTGGTTACTGGTCAGTGAAAAGTCAGGAAATTTTTCAAACCCGTGTTTGGGTTAGCAGCTTGCATGTAATCTAACCTAATTCTGTTTCACTGTTCTCTGTTCCATTGGGATGATTTATGGCTGTCAACAAACAGGCCATGTTGAGTCACAATCAGTAATAATAATAATACTAATTGTGATACTGATGATAACAGCCTACTGCACTACCCACTGCAGCTGTAGGTCATTTTTTGTGATTAAATAGTACAATGTAGTTTCAACTTTGTACCCATTGGAGAAAATGGTTACAGGTTGTCAAAAGCTCTGTTTATAAAACCTTTTTAACCAGAGAACGTTTTCAAGAACTTTTATTTTTGCAGTTCATATATGATTCATTTCGTATACATCACTCACGATATATTATTACTGTTATTATTTGTTTCTATTGTTTGTTTTATCCTAACAATAAAAGTAAATGAAAGACAATTCCATTAGAAAAATCCATTGTAGGTTAGGGAGAGGAGGTGGCTGACATTTCAGACTATGTTATTGGCCGTTTTTATACTAAAGACACATTACCCGTCTGGACGACTTTGGGCAAACATATGTACTTCGTCTGGTTATGCGTCTCCAGTAGAAAGACGGGCACAAGACGCATTGGGCGTCTAGACGAACTATCCTTCGTAATTCGTCTTGAACGACGACTTTCGAGCGAGAGTTCGTCTGGACGCATAAGTCGTCTTGTGCCCGTCTTTATACTGGAGACGCATGACCAGGCGAAGTACATATGTTTGCCCAAAGTCGTCCAGACGGATCATGCGTCTCATATAGTTCGTCCCGTTTTTACACTAGTCGGATAAAATGGAAGACGCATAAGTCGTCTGGACGGACAATGCGTCTCTGGTATAAAACGGCCATTGTGTGTGACCGGCTACATCGGTAGTGAGTCTTTTTCTGAGGAAAATGTTGTTTAGTTCTTTTCGTTTGCCTACCATCCTCGGGAACCCGGGATGGGATGCAGATCGGGACTTGCAGGATACCTAGGTCCTAGGACCATACGTGACCCTTGTGTATCAGAGGGGTGTGTACACGCATATTAGCAACTTCATTTTCTTTTAACAAGTTCTGGTTGTGGCTTCAGTTTCAGTTTCAGTTTATTCACACTTATTCAAACATAATATTAGTTTACAAGAATAGAAAAAAAAGAAAGAGAAACAAAGCTAGCTTACATTTACATTAGGCATTAATTTGGAAAAGTTCGCAATGGCCAAAGGAGCAGAGCTTAGGCTTCTGTCAACTGGAACCGACAAAATGAAAGTACTTGGCATGTCTTCGTACAGATTCACGCTGTGTAAAGTGGTACTCGTTGTGCCAGGATTTCTGCTTTCTTTCACCCGCTGATTAGCGCTAGACATCGACTGTACGTCGTCACCTCCTAACCGAAGCATCTTCTTGAATGCAAGCTGGAACTGTGGATTCATTATACCATATATGAAGGGGTTTGTTAGACTGCTGCAGAACACGAAATAGTACGCAAAGAGATAAGCCCATCGCGGGCTCGACGATCCAAACACTTCAATGAAGCCGATTACCGAAAGAGGAGTCCAACACGTCATGTAAACGCACACAACCACGAAAGAGGTCTTGAGGACCTTTTTCTCGGTTCGGTCAGTTTTGGCCTTGATACCGTTGGTTTTTGCATTAGTATTAGCTGCGTGTCCCTGCATCCTTTCGGCGCTGGCTTTGACAGTTTTGTAAATGGTATAATAACACCACGATATTATTGCCGCGGCGGCGAAAATCGTCGACGCGCACAGGAATATAATGTAAGAGACATCTGGTAGGTTCCAAACGCACGTACAGTCAGCAAAGAGTTGATGATATTCGATCTTTCCCCAGCCATACAGCTGCGGAGAAGTGACGGTTAGAGGACCCAGCCAACAAATAACAATCATCAGATAAGTCGTCTTCCTGGTTGAGAAGTACTTGAGGTACAAGTTGCGCCTGACGATGTTAAAGTAACGGTTGATGGCAATGCCAGTCATCGTGAACAGTGAACAGATTCCAAACAACAACTGCGTCAGGCCAACCATCTGGCATGGCACGTGACCGAAGACCCAGCGACCATAGCGAAGGCTGGTGATCCAGAAGGGCATGTGGAGGGAAGCCATAAACACATCTGTGAAGGCCAGGTTCTCGATCAACATGTTAGTGATGGTGTTTAGCCTGTGGTCGGATTGAATCGCAATGACCACCAGGACATTTCCTGCGATGAAAGTAAAACACGATAAGGACATTGGAAACCAGTTAAAACGGACACCAAGAGGATCTGTGCCTGTATTAATAAAAGCCGGGGTTAATTTTAGAGAAAATATAGGAGCTTTTCGTCGGGACAAAAAAAATTGTCTGTATTATTATCCGGGTATCCGTAGAGGTGGGTTCCACTGTAAATTCTAGCAAAGCAAGAAACGGTCGAGTTTTCTCACGCCATCAGTGAGAGCTCATCCTTACCTTTACTGAATTAGATTACGTGGATATTTAGCTATGTCACGACCTCTTTTTTCAACGGGTAATGTAGAACTTGACCACATTTTTCTTCCTTTTTAAGCTTCCGTACACGGCATGGTGATAACGATCATTTCTGGCTAGGCTTCGCCTTACCTGTAAATGCCACAAAGCAAATCAAGATGGCGAGCGACACTTCGAACCATATTTGGACCTGTGTGCGGCCCAGAGGATCAGCAGTTGGATTGTCCAGGACTGGGAGGGTAACGTTGGCGCTCATTTCTCTTGGCAAGAAAACAAACAAATTGTTAATGAATGGAAGACAATTGAATCAACTAACTCTAAGATCAAAATTCAAATTGTCATTTGTTGTCCTTGATGCATTTCTTACAGTAGTGGGGTGAGGTTTTTAAAACATATCAAGCAATTTCGTCATCTCGTGTGACCCTGTCGTTAATTCTCGTGCCCACTCTGTTTTATTAACTGTTGATATTACAGTGAGAAATTTCATGCTGATTACTCATTAAACAAGAGATGATGTTCAGCATTTTACTGGTATGGGACCTTACAGAGCAAGTATTGTCGTTATTCGTAATCGCGACCTTTCGCTCCCCGGTTGGTAGGTAACGTTTAATCATTGCTGAAGATTTCTGAAGTTTTTGTTGCAGGCCATTTGGTTTTCGTAAACCTCAGGCAAGCGCAAGCAGCTAAGTAGGCAATGAAACAACACGTTGTTCCCTTATGTTAACTACCGTAAATCCTCTATTAAGCCCCCCTCTCTAATAAGCCCCCCCCCTTTTCAGAGGAGGAAAGTTAATAAGCCCCCCCCCCCCTTTTCAGAGGAGGAAAGTTAATAAGCCCCCTCTCCCCCTCCCCCTCCCCCAATCCTTATTGTTCACAAAAAAATTAAGGATTAACGTGGACTGATCAGTTATTATTTATTTAGGCTGGAAGTTCATATTGTTTTTGGTCTTCGGCGGCATGACCTCCAGCTTCAAGTAAACAAGTAAACATTCTCATAAAAATTACCGAAGAAAATGAGGCCGAAAGCGCATTTTTGAAGAATAAGAATTTTGTTTTTGTTACTTTTAGGCCCCCACAAGTGAATTAAATACTTTTGACAGTGACTTTAATTGTACAACGCGTAAGTCTACTCTGTCTAATACCACGGTATTTTTGCTACAGGTGATGCGTTTCGCTAAATTAAATAAGCCCCCCCCTCTCTTTTAAGCCCCCCCCCTCAAAAGTGCTTGAAAAAAATAAGCCCTCCGGGGGGGGCTTAATAGAGGATTTACGGTAAGAAGTAAACTGGGCGCATTTTGTAAGACTTTTCTGCTAATTCCTCGGTGTTGTGGTTTGTAAATGATAGAATAAGTGAAATAAGGTCAGTTATCCAACAAAATGCTTATTCTCAAAACGTTATATTCTTGTAGGAAGTAACCTGAGAACAGCGCGCAGAATAGTCAGCTGCACGTTTCTCGAAACTTCGGAAACTTTTCGGGCATATTTCGGGTGCCATAATTGTTAACTTTCTACGTATCTTAAAAACAAACACGTTTCCAGGCATGAAATTTTGCCATGAATCTGCCTTTTCGAATCTTGAAATCGTAATGAAAGACCAGCTTTTTAGAATAAGCGGGTCACAGTTTTAAAAGTAGCTTTTCATACCCGAAAAGCTTTCGGGGTTCGCGCCAAGAGATTCCCGGAAGAAAGTATATTCTACGTATTCCGATGTCATTCTTGGTCATGCCGTTGATTCATTCTGCCTTAGAGAGCAGAATACACTCTTTTTTTTTTTTTTTATAAGAACATCGAGGCTGAGGTTAACCCAAATTTTAATAACATGTTAAGAACATAGCCAGGGTTTGAGTCAGTTAAGAACAACTTTGAGATGGCGGATTAGGTCCCAAAAAACACGATTACCCGGCAACTGACTTGGATATAATGCATTTGACTTGGATATAAAATTTATCATCGAAATTAAGCCACAAAAAATAACACAAGACACTGCTCTCCTATTAACAAACGGACAATTAGTTTCAGGTTATGATTTGCAAATGCTAAGTCAACTTTCTTGACGCAAAATGGTAGTTTTTTGATGAACAATTTATTAAAATCCTAATTTGAGCGGTCGGCATTTTTATTCTTATAGAGAAAATCATTTTGGGACTTGACGGCGGTTTACCCATTTGTCTGTCAGTTTATGAAATTTTAAGATGTACCTTTGCCTTTTTTTACCCTAACTTTAGACGAATATAAGGGTGAGAAACTTAATCAAGGTCTTCGCCGTGCCTCGACTGCTTGCGTTTCTCAGCATCAAATTGACCAGACAGTTTAGATTACTTTGTTCATTTTCTTACCTACTCTAATGTAAACCGGTGCCAATGAACAAATATCTTCAGAAAATTTTATTGTTTCCGAGGTAAAGAAAGCTTTGTCTTACAGACGCTATTCGTACATGGGGGGCGTTATTAAAATTTGGTGAAATTTTTCCAACAAGAATCGTACAGCCGGCATTAGTCTAGTATTTTTTATGTCTTTCCTGTGCCAACTTGTTAGGCCGTTAAGTCAGGCCGGTGATTTTTTATTACTCTCATGACTCGTAAGCCTTTTAGCTGAAGTAGCGATTCTTTAACTTAATGGAGCCGATTTTACTTTCCCACAACTGCACTCTTGAAAATTGAATAGGATTGTCACAGAATGCACACGCTCTGCGTGTAGTCCATTTCTTAATATTGGTTTTAAGCCAGTCCTGTTTTTTCAACTCTCAAATTTTAAAATCTCCACTTAAGGCCAATTCGCTTGGAAAAGGCATAGTTTGTTTCATCAATATTAATCATGTTTTAGTGGTTTTATCTACATATCGTAAGCCAGGACTGATTTTCCATCTCTTTCCCCAATAAATTTGACATGATGCTGAATTGACTGAATTCGATTCAATCAAAATCAGTATCGTATTAAATTATATGAAGAACTACAAATTCGCAATAGATCTTGCTAAACTTTCACTGAACTTTGTGGTGAGAGTCGAATGTCTTTTACTGCACAACATTGCTGTTCTCAGATTCCAAAATTACCTCTTAAATCCTCAGTGCAATTTCAAAACGCCGCACCGAAAATCTCGAGATCGACTTTAAAACCAGAGCAGATTAAATCGCGGCTTTCCAGCGGTAAACGAGGTAGAGCTAAAACATCTATTGAAGCGGGTAAATTGAACATTTGTTAACCACACTCAGTTAACTGTTGACAAGATGTATCTTATCTCATGATGATTTAAACTAAGGTATCATCTAACATAACACGTGTGTTATGTATGCAGGTTTGAAACCGTACTGTGTCTGACTACTGTGATTTCGTACTCAGTTTAGATAAAATCGTTTTACAAGTTATAGTTCGATTCATTTTCAAATGAAAGCTGACGAATAATGTCTTCCTAAAGCACAGGCCACTGTCTCGTTTTTCTTCCAACGTGGCAAATATATACTGATGTTACTTACTATTTTCAACTGTTTCGCGGAATGATTCAAATCCTTCAGTCTAGATCTGGGTGTTGGAGTTAAAAAGCGGAGCGGGCCAGCCTCGATGTTACCATTGGAGAGGATTGTGCGAGAATCGGTTTCGTTCTGCACAGCTTGACTTTTCAATAGGGATGTAAGACTTAAGCGACGATTTATCACACCCGGTTTGATTACTTCTGAATGACACGATGAGCCAAAAAAGGTTATGAATTGCTTGCACATCAAGAATCTTATATGGGCCAGTTAATCCTGCAAAATGAATTATTTTACCAACGAATAACTATGACAGTCCGTTTGCAGTAATTATTCTTATTTATATTTTTCCACACAAATTAAATGCGACGTCACACTCAATAAACACAGAAAGTCAGGTGATATCTCACAAAATCGCGTTATTGTTAAATTCGCCTGTTATCGCCAAGAACATAATAAGAAAACCAGTTTGCAAGGCGAAAGCTACCTGATGTCCCTGTGACGAAGAAAATATGTGATCACGTGTACAAGTGTAGCAGTTCCCTTTCAATGTTAAAAAAGTAACTCTTTGCCAACTTCTAAACATTTCCGTCAAAAAAAGGGTCAACCAAGGCAGTCAGGCTGCCCAACTGGCTGCGGAAAATTACTTTGCTTAATCTACAAGCCGGTAGAAAGTGACGTACGTGGGAAAGTAAACGAGCACATTTTCTTATTTACACATTTCAAACCAGACGCTGCCACTTGTGTGTCTAAAACACAGGGTCCTGTTCTGTGACTAGCTATATATAGTTATACTTGAAAAGCTAATAAATCAATGCAAATAAGAGCAAGTTTTCATTGAATTTAATATCGTTGTCGACAGCTTTAATCGATTTGATTGCACCACACGCTTTCATTTTACTATCTTCAAGACAAGTTGTTCCTGTTTTTACTGGGGGTGGCCTACACCGTCTGGTATAGGTGTCAATCAAAACCTGTTAACGAACAGGAACTAAAAGCTAATAAACGGTGTGCGTTTTTTCAATTGAAATTTCAAATAAACGTCTTGCATGCTCACAGTGTTATTTTCTGTTTACACTATTCCGGGATCTCAAGTGTAATTTCGTAATCTTCTCACACCATGCATTGAGGAAAAGACAGTCTTTAGCTAAGGGTAGAGTTTTACCATTACGTAACAGCTACTGAGGAATAATAGTCTGGCCACTGTGACCAAGAATTTCGCTTGCTTATCTTTTGTGAGAAAATGTCCTGTATTGAGGTTCGAGTTTTCTCGCTATCACTGAGAATTTCATAGATACTGATGGAAAACATTTCGCCCTAAGATGCCCTTTACAAATGAATCGCTGTAACAAATTAGGCCTCATACCAGCTTTTTCCATTCGGGTGGTGTCGGTAGGCGCATTGGGTGGAGTCCAATTCGGCCAGTAATCATATGAATGATTAAAAACTGGTGAGGTCCGATGTATTGAACGAATTGGGTGATACAAAGAACCGTCGCTGATTAATCATATTTATGACTTAGCAAAATTGAAAAAATTGAGAATTTTAACGCAGGATGAAACGACTTAGAGAATCAATAGGATTTCCGATATTCGCAGACCGACTGAAAAAAGTCATTCAATAGGCCATTTCCGAGTTCATGTCTGCCTCCTCTTCAAAGCGAGTCTAAGTGCGAAGTTTTTGTGATGGTAATTAGTTCTACTTTACATATGAATGAAAACTAATTTTCATAACAAAAACTTCGCACTTAGACTCGCTTTGAAGAGGAGGCAGACATGAACTCGGAAATGGCCTATTGCAGCTGTCCTCGTATGGTCCCTTGTCATCCATAATGAACTCAGACAGCCCTATCATTGCTTAAATTATGACCTATGACAGAAAATATTTGAACAACATGGTTCAAAATTTTACCTTTAGAGTTTGCAAGTAATCCCAAACGAGCAAGCAAAGAAAATAGAAGATACTTTGCTACACTTTCTAGAAGGGGTGCTATCAGTCCTTCATTCTGTGCAAACTACGTTCTGACTTATGTGAGGGCGAGAAAAATCCTTTATGTTGAACGACATTTGACACTGAGATCATTAAAAGGACTGAAAAGCTGCTAAGCAATGCTTTTCTTCGTGGTTGTATTGCTGTTCAGAGTAGTGCTAACGTTGTATCCTCATCTGTAACAATTCGAATTACAACTGTTGACGATTCTTTCATATCATATTATTGGTCCTGCTTATTTTATGATTCTAATTTAATTTTTGGTCCGTTAGAAGGCAAGATTCTCAACAATCATTCACTGTTAGAAGCTTCTTATGTCGCACAAAGCCGAGCTCTGATCTACAGACAGCCTCAGCCGAATTCGAAGGCAACTAAACGGTGTTTTCCTGTTGCCCTGGTATACTGTACAGGTTGGATCGCTTCTATCTGTGATTTTGCCGCTAATTTTAATCCATTTTGTGTGGTCATTCAACAGATTCACGCAATCAGTTTATATGTACTATTATTTCATGATTCATTTTAAGATTCTACAAGGCAAATGTGGCAAATTCGTCAGTGATCTTTAAGGAAGATTTCTCAAGTTCGATTCAACACATTTCAGGACAATTTTGGTGTTAAAAGGGTTCGACAGAGAGTGCGATATGATTTATCTTTTCCTCAAAGTGTAAAAGGTAAGAAAAAACAATTGAAGATTACCTCGCATCGACAGGAATCTTGACGAAAAGGATGGAAACTCAGCTCATGTAAACGGAATGCGACATTCGTTTTAAACTTCTGCTCATAGTTTTCCGATTACTTAGCAAACACAGCTGGTTTTAACATGTTTTTTGCCAAACTGGCATGACAGTAAAACTAGTTTGCTATGCATGGCGTCAATATTTTTCTGGCGACGGAATAAATGCACACCGGTAAGTTGACATAATGGCACTGATTGTTTGGCGGGATGATGTCTGTCTGGTTGGTTACAATAATCTCTCCAGGATGCAGACAATTAAATGTTAAGAAAAAAATGGAGCTTTTTCTTGAAATAATAATAAGAAGATAGTTTGGGAAGAGACCGTGACATTTTGATTCTTCAAGCCTTTTGTTTTCAGGCGGACATAAATGTCACTATGAGCTAAGAACCTCAATCAACTGGAAAAGCAATTTTACAACAGGCCATAAGTTTCGGAAACTGCATGCAGATTAATAAGATTATTGTGTCAAGACCCGATAGTTCCCACAAATTCTAGAAAACGGCTGATGTAGGCGACAAATGAAGAGCTCAGTGTGAGGTGTATACCATGACCGAGTCTAGCGTAACCCCTGCGATGCAACTGATACAGCCGCGATGGCGGAATCGTATCTTCATTTATTCTGGTAGGACCTAATTTATTCAACGATCTTCATCGAGTTGGTTTGGCATTTTAACCTTCGCCAGGGAAATAAACAGCATTTATCTTTCCGTTCACTGATATTTAGGGCCATGGATCGGTCAGCATAGGAAAAGTCGAAGTCGTCCGCCCTTAGTTTTGGTGGGCAATTTTTACAGAAAAACGTTGTAAACGCGTTTAAGAGTACATCAAAATAGCAAACCTTTGAAATCTGGGACCGGGTTCGCGAAATCGTAACTAAGATGTGTCTTGAGATACAACTAAAATACAAATATTACAACCTTCCCATGATACATGTCGTAAGTGCTATTCACGAATGTTATCTTTAATGTCCATCATTAGACAAGCTGAACTTAGGCGTCTCCCAACTTCACTCGTCTCGAGAAATTATCTCGCATAGAAATAATTGAAACTCCAAATTTGAATAATAGTATTCAATTGCTCAATTAAATACTGCTATCAACAATGTCGGAATTCATTGTTATCCCGGACTCACTAAGGAGGCGAGTTTACTCCGGTTCCCTTGTGTGGCTCTGCCGGTATTGGGTTACATGATACCACCAGGAAATGTCGTACCACCACGAGCCAGACCGGCGCGAGTTCACCCCGGTTGCTGTACCAGGGCGAGAATTTCATTCCGGTACGAAATCTCGCAACGGTATCATGTAAAACGAAGAACCACCACTCGTTTCGGTATCAAATCGGTCTCTCGGAATCTCACGGTGGACTGGAACGGGTAGCGCATGCGTAATTTTTCCCAATCCAAGATGACGTAGTCGACGATGAGGAGAAATGAGAAATCATGTAAAGGCGATACGATATCAAGTAGTCATCTCGGTGTGAAACTGGCGCCAACATAAGTTTTCTCATGTCAGCGCCCCCTTAACCACAAACTGCAGCTGCTCGAGTAATAGAACCGTAGGACCACGCAAATTAATTGAATTTTCAATTCCACGGGAACAGGCTGGGAAAAAATGTGTGGATTTTTCCAAGATTTTTCTTAATAAATTCTCTACAGATATTTACATTTTCTTCCTAAGGAAAACGATATTCCTTCAGTAGATTTGTATTTTGCAACTCGCGAAGACTGGAACGCAGGGAATACGCGTTCACACCGTGAAGCTCGAACGCAAACATGGCAAAACAATATGGTTGCCCTCACGTGGCATTGAATTTAGGAAGTCTTAAGAACGTAAGAGGTCAATTTGACATGTCTCAATGATATAGCAGCTCTTTGTGGATATGATATATCTTGCACGAGTACTGCCCCTGATTGATAAAGTACCCACAGGCTAAAGTTTCTCGAGGACCTGCACCAAGTTATGAAAACAGAAAGAAGTCATTAAGTGTACAATTAGTAAATGTTAAATAACGAATTGTTGGTGACGGTCTTTATAAGAAAAGACGGTAATATATATATTTTTTTATTTCGTCAAAAGCAAAAAAGAAAAACACTCACGAGAAACGCTCATCGGTCGTTGGTGTATCATCGATTCGACCATAAAGATAAAGCTAAGGATTGTAAAAGCTCTGTTTACATCGTTTTTGTGTTGGGCTCCCGTGTCAGGGAAATGGAATTTCAGTTTTTTCTTTGAAATCACCTTTAATTTTTCAGTTGCAGCGAAATTATGCCATTTTTAAAATTGAAGCTTTAAGCGGTTTGGCCGAAAGTATAATAAAGACGGTTGGTACATAGAACCCATTCGTAGAGGATAAAACGACAAAAAAGCAGCTAATGATATTCACATCCCTCAAATAATGCTTTATTGAATCTGTGCGGGTTTATAATAACTCATCTAAGTAACTTGAGGTTACCAGGTTACTCTATTTTAATACAAGGTGACTGATTTGAGGCAGACTTTCCGGATCGTTAGCAGCATGATCTATTTGAGAAAAAGAAGAAGAATTAGTAATTAGAGGCTTGGGGAAGTGATTAATCTCACTGTCCGATAATGCAGTTCCCTCCCCCAGGCTCCTGGAATCCAAATTCGTAATGGTTCTCTCGTGAGATCACGAGAAGGCGTGTGCCAAAGCCTCTGCGTTACAGAGGATTCGCAGGCTTATTCCTTTAGACGTAATGTGCCGCCTTTATAAAGCATATATTTTGCCTCATTTAATATTGTTGTCCTTTACTACTTGGAGTTGGAAGAGGTCAAGTTAAAAAATTAGAAGACACTAATAATTATATTCTTAGATCAATTTTAGGGTATGGAAAGCATACACCATACAACCATTTATTAAATGTGGCTGGTATAAGAACGCTAGAAGAAAGAAGAAAATCCCAGGCCTTAGTTTTGGTATATAAATGTATTCATAAAGAAGCCCAAGGTACATAGAATAATTTTTTAAGATTAAAATCTGTAATTATAATTTAAGAGGGTTGGGGACACTTTTAACGCTACTCAATTTTAATCTAGAATGGCGCCATAAGTCATTCTCGTTTTTGGCAGCAAAACTTTGGAATTCGTTACCTACGTATGTTAGAAACGCCAAGGATATATCTTCGTTTAAATGTCTTTTAAAGAAGCAAGTTTTTAGATAGACTTAAGAATGGTAATTTTAAACTATTTCTTTTCTTTTTAACGGTTTTCGTTCACGTACATGTTTTGAACTCCTAGATGTAGCGTGGGTAAATAAAGTATTTGTTGTTGTTGTTGTTGTTGTTATCACCGACCTAACCGTCGCAAAACTAAAGCCGCAGTTACAAGTTGAAACTTTTAGCTTAAACTTGTGTGCAACGGCGCTGCGAAACAAGTTTCAGCAAGCGTTGGACCGTGTGGCATGGTCGGTCTTCTGAAACGTTTCGAACTTCCGTTGCGAGACAAGTTTCACGAAAAGAAGCACAACTTTCTACTTCTGCAACAGTCGCAACGATCGCAGTGATGATAAAAACAAGAGTTTCACCGTGTAACACAACTTCGTGAAACTGGTCTCGCTCGGTTCTTTTTACGCTACGCTGCGTAAGCCAATCAGAAACCGGAACAACAACATTTCGAGACCAGTTTCAACGTTCCCGAACAAGTTTCGATCCTTTATGTTACACGGTGCAACGCCAGCTGAACCTTATTTATCAGCGCCGTTGCACACAAGTTTCAGCTAGAATTTTTTACGTGTAACGGCGGCTTAAACCAACTGAAGAACGCTAATTTTCCCCACAACCTCTTAACCAGATCATACGGTTTATACGGCAAATCTGTTTTTCACAGCAAGGGATTACCAGAAAGTCTTCTAAAAACAAAATCATCTGAAAAGAACCTGTGTAACTTACAGACTCATTAAGGGACACATGAAGCTCTCAGAACATTGTTCAATCGCACAAAGAGGTCTTCAAACTTGTCAACGTGGATGACATTCGCTGCTTTGTTGTTTGCGATCTCCCGGAGTTCGCTGTAATCGATTCCGGACCCAACACCGACGGCGATCATTTTCACCTTCTTTCTCTAAAAAGATAAAGATGAACTGTATGAATTGTGAGAGGAGAAAAATCTGACTTTATTAACACAGATTTTCTGGGAATGGCCGTTAAATGCGTGATTACGTCAAACTAGCTAATTTCAACACCAAGCCTCGTTTTTGAATTTCAAACTTGTAGATTAAATCCTAACGCGAATTAAATCCTAAAGCTGCACAATTGTAAAGAATACCTACGTGCGAACAGTGCGCACGACCAGAGCATGAAAAAAAGTTTAGTGCAAACGAGGCTTGGGGGTGAATTTTCAACATCTGACGAAATGTTGCGTAAGGCCTATCCATCATCCGCCCTCCATACTCGCCATGACGCATGGGCCCCCCTAAGATATTTTCATGACAACTGGAGGGTCTTAGGACAGGTGGTCAGCCCATCGCCCATCGTTGTGGGAACTGCGTCACCTTCTTGTTTTTCAATAAAAAATTACAGTGAACTTACGACAAGAGGTGCTAGGACAGAGCTGTAAGCCCTGCTACCGCGGTTCGTCTTTCCGTCTGTGATCACTACCAGCACGTTAGCTTTGTCTCCACGATCTCCGCCCGCAGGACTGAAGAGTGCAGAGTTAGCCATTTGAAGGGCAATGTCAGTGCGTGTTCCTCCTCCTGTGTAAGCGATCCTGGTGTATATAAACCATTTTACTGATGATCAGTTCCAAGTGAATTGTGGGTAGATTCAGTCCTTTGTGGGGGCCGGCGGTCAAAATTACAATTTCAAACTACGTCTTAAAATGGTCCTTTGCCCCCACAAAGGAATGGATCTACCCATAATCCACCTGGAGATTATCATGCTACAACAATAGGTGTTGTGACGACCATACTCTTTAATGACTTCCTATGGATACAGATTTCCTCGAGAATTAATGTCCAAAACTACTCCTACAAAAACCTAGAAGTCCAATAGAACTGGATCTAGCATGAAGTGGAGGCTCTTGCGGGAATCTTTTCATATGTAAATGTTTTCCCCCGCA
Organism: Galaxea fascicularis; assembly: GCA_948470475.1. NCBI lineage: Eukaryota > Metazoa > Cnidaria > Anthozoa > Scleractinia > Euphylliidae > Galaxea > Galaxea fascicularis. Next base: position 29,181,927 of record OX419340.1, on the reverse strand, counting down.
AGAGCCTCCACTTCATGCTAGATCCAGTTCAATACCGAGAATATGAATATGGCCTATTTCCTGACCTGTGTGTTCTCATGACCTGAGTGAAATCCGACCTCGAGTGATTTTCAATGGGGAAGCAAGGATGGCGCAGTGGTGAAAGCACCGACTTACCTCCCACCAAATTGACCCGGGTTCGAGTCTCGTGCTCGTTCTCGTCCTGGTGTCAGTCTCTGGGTTGAGTTTCTTGTTGGTTCTCGCTCTTGCTCCCACAGGCCTTCCTCCGGGTACTCCGGTTTCAATCAACAAATTCAAATTTGATCCGGAATTCGAGGGCCACAGGTTTGTCAGTTAAATCGACTGTTATTTGTCATTCTCATTCTGTTTTAAAGCGTCACAAAGTTGATTTGATTTGAATGTTCTCCGTTCCTCGATTTGTAAGCGAAGACTCAGTTTCAGTTCAGTTATATTTATGTAATCATGCATGACACTTAACATAATGACACACTACCTACAAATAGCAGAGCTAGTCTCGGCGGGTAGTGTGTGGACGCTAAAACATTCCATTCCTCAGTAGTCGGTGACATACGTAGGACCACATACCAGCTAAAGATTTATTCAAATAAATCAACACAAGTACCCCAATGCTTAATTTGTTGCCCGTGGGGTCATGTACAAAGAGGCCATTTATGAAGGAAAGAAAATGTCAACCACTGTTACCTGTTGATGATATTTGTCATAGCAGATGGCGTCTGCGAATTGACGTCGGCGAATTTGACAGCCAGGTGCGAGCTCGACTGGTATGCAATGATCCCCACACGGGTCCCGTGGGAAGAGATTTGGAATCTGTGGACCAGGGTGCGGACAAAATTCTTGGACTTCTGAAAGTTTGCGGAGCCAACCGATCCCGAGCGATCCATGATGATACCAACATCCATAGCGTGCCGACATGGAGGGTTGGGAGAGTCTGAGAATAGCAACATTGACCCTTTAACTAACTCAAACGATCTGATTATTAATTCTCCTTTCTAGGTGCTATACAGTTCTTTGTAAATTAGTTATAAGAATTTGGGGTTATATCAAGGTAAATTTGTCTATTCTGAACTCTCTGCTGGGCAATGTATTGGCCGTTCCGAAATTCAAAGGGAACTGGGGCGAGTTTCAAATTTTGAAGTAATCGATAAATTGACATCATCACATGAAAGATAACATTGAAAGTGGTCGTTTGACCAAGTTTGACTCTTTTAGGTTGAACAGAGACCAAGTTATGGACCTTGAAACATAGCTCAAAATCCATACAAACGTCTCTAATTTTGAGGCTGCATGGTTTTGGGGGACGCTGTCACAACATCACATGGACCTTGAAACATAGCTCAAAATCCATACAAACGTCTCTAATTTTGAGGCTGCGTTCCCCAAAACCATGGTTTTGGGGGACGCTGTCACAACATTAGAGACATTTGTATGGATTTTGAGCTATGTTTTTTTGAGATATTATAAGCAACGTTACATAGTAATCACTTCTAGTAAAGGCAATAGTAATTGAAAATTGGTACCTATATCCTATATGTAACTATCGTACCTGTCACTAATGAAGTTTTAACATGCCACTTCTTGTTAACATTTTATTATACCTCTCAGTACGCCTGCTGTGATTGGTCAGTTTTGCGGGTTATATTCCACTGTACGCCCCACTTAATTTCAAAGCGACCCCCTGACTTAAGCCAGTTTCTTTTCCCCCTCGTACGATTAACCCCAGAGACGCAATAACCTCGTATTCTCGGTCCGTACAGTAAGTTAAGGATCCTCGTTTTTTTCCCGCTGATTTATACATAAATCAACCATCAACGGTCTGTAACTTACAGTACGGACCTCGAACTCGGTTAGTAAGAGGTATGCAGCGTGCAGTAATTGCTTTGTTTCCCCGGCAGCGAAATATACGTTCCACCGTCACCGTTAAAATGATCAGACAGCAAAAGACTACCGCCTGAAACAGTTATTTTAAGACCGTCGTTTTTAGTCAGGTCTGAGATGTAAACGCATCAACATCCGCTCAGCAGACGAGCGCGAAACTGTTACTAACTGAGCCAACCTCAACCAAACGGCGACATAAAAATGGCTACAGATTATTAGACACACCCTTACAACACTTTACCTTTTTTCTCTGTACAGTAACGGAGACTGCATACAGGAGTCTTTGGCAGCTGATAGACGTAGAACTCTCCGCAATTTCTGACCTTGATATTAGTGTTCCATCTACAGCAATTGTTGGTCCAGTGGAAACAGACCTTCCTTGTCACTACACCCTGTTCCTCTGTTGGATGACCTCCCTGGAGCCACCCCGGAGCATGCGTACCGCAACGATTCGCCGGCACACACGATGTAGGCATTGCATTTCCAGCGGCACCCATGAAACGATGCCACCTACCAACTGTCGGCAGGTTCCTTTGATCACAGTACAAGTTGCCCCCATTGAAGTCTTTTGAACGGGTCTTGTCGCTGTTTACCACATACGTGGAAGATTTGCATTCGTGTGGAACGACCACTGCAAAATGAGAATGTACGCAATGATTTTTAATAGGGAGCTTATAGAAAGGCGTTTTTGAGCGACTGACGGCAACCGCAAGTGGACGTTTCGCATTAACGGGCAGTAGTTTTGCGCAAATTTTCAAGTAAATCGTCTCTATAAGTGTAAAGACACGCAGTAATACTAATATAGTAGCGTCAAGGCAAGTTAAAAAGAAAACACCTTACTTCCGCAAGTGGTCTGTCCCTCAAAAACTGGAGTCACGACGTCTTGGACTAAACAAGTGTTAAGCTTATTAAGGTGGATTTCCACTGTCGCGTAATTTTTACCTGTGTACGGACGTAAACTTTAACTGGCTTTACGTGCGTAAATAAATTGGAGACGATTAATCTCACCGACGTAATGACCTCGTTTTCTCGGTCAGTACAGTAAGTTAGGGATCCTCGTTTTTTCCCGTTGATTTATGCATAAATCAACGGCGAAAACACTTGGTCCGTAACTTACAGTACGGACCTCGAACTCGGTTAGTAAGAGGTATGCCGCGTGCAGTAATTGCTTTGTTTCCCCGGCAGCGAAATATACGTTCCACTGTCACCGTTAAAATGATCAGAACAGGAAGGACTAGCGCCTGAAACAGTTATTTTAAGACCGCGGTTTTTAGTCCGGTCTGAGATGTAAACGCATCAACATCCGCTCAGCAGACGAGTGCGAAACTGTTACTAACTGAGCCAACCTCAACCAAACGGCGACATAAAAATGGCTACAGATTATTAGACACACCCTTATAACGCTTTACCTTTTTTCTCTGTACAGTAACGGAGACTGCATACAGGAGTCTTTGGCAGCTGATAGACGTAGAACTCTCCGCAATTTCTGACCTTGATATTAGTGTTCCATCTACAGCAATTGTTGGTCCAGTGGAAACAGACCTTCCTTGTCACTACACCCTGTTCCTCTGTTGGATGACCTCCCTGGAGCCACCCCGGAGCATGCGTACCGCAACGATTCGCCGGCACACACGATGTAGGCATTGCATTTCCAGCGGCACCCATGAAACGATGCCACCTACCAACTGTCGGCAGGTTCCTTTGATCACAGTACAAGTTGCCCCCATTGAAGTCTTTTGAACGGGTCTTGTCGCTGTTTACCACATACGTGGAAGATTTGCATTCGTGTGGAACGACCACTGCAAAATGAGAATGTACGCAATGATTTTAAATAGGGAGCTTATAGAAAGGCGTTTTTGAAAGACGGACGGCAACCGCAAGTGGACGTTTCGCATTAATGGACAGTAGTTTTGCACAAATTTTCATGTAAATCGTCTCTACAAGAATAAAGACACGTAGTAATACAAATATAGTAGCGTCAAGGCAAGTTAAAAAGAAAACACCTTACTTCCGCAAGCGGTCCGTCCCTCAAAAACTGGAGTCACGACGTCTTGGACTAAACAAGTGTCAACCTTATTAAAGTGGAATTCCACTGTCGCGTAATTTTTATCTGTGTACAGACATAAACTTTAACTGGCTTTACGTGCGTAAATAAATTGGAGACGATTAACCTCAGCGACGTAATGACTTCGTTTTCTCGGTCAGTACAGTAAGTTAAGGATCTTCGTTTTTTCCCGTTGATTTATGCATAAATCAACGGAGAAAACACTCGGTCCGTAACTTACAGTACGCACCTCGAACTCGGTTAGTAAGAGGTATGCCGCGTACAGTAATTGCTTTGTTTCACCGGCAGCAAAGTATACGTTCCACCGTCACCGTTAAAACGATCAGACAACGAAGGACTAGCGCCTGAAACAGTTATTTTAAGACCGTGGTTTTTAGTCCGGTCTGAGATGTAAACGCATCAACATCCGCTCAGCAGACGAGCGCGAAACTGTTACCAACTGAGCCAACCTCAACCAAACGGCGACATAAAAATGGCTACAGATTATTAGACACCCTTACAACACTTTACCTTTTTTCTCTGTACAGTAACGGAGACTGCATACAGGAGTCTTTGGCAGCTGATAGACGTAGAACTCTCCGCAATTTCTGACCTTGATATTAGTGTTCCATCTACAGCAGTTGTTGGTCCAGTGGAAACAGACCTTCCTTGTCACTACACCCTGTTCCTCTGTTGGATGACCTCCCTGGAGCCACCCCGGAGCATGCGTACCGCAACGATTCGCTGGCACACACGATGTAGGCATTGCATTTCCAGCGGCACCCATGAAACGATGCCACCTACCAACTGTTGGCAGGTTCCTTTGATCACAGTACAAGTTGCCCCCACTGAAGTCTTTTGAACGGGTCTTGTCGCTGTTTACCACATACGTGGAAGATTTGCATTCGTGTGGAACGACCACTGCAAAATGCGAATGTACGCAATGAGTTTTAATAGGGAGCTTATAGAAAGGCGTTTTTGAGCGACGGACGGCAACTGGAAGTGGAAGTTTCGCATTAATGAGCGGTGGTTTTGCACAAATTTTCAAGTAAATCGTCTCTGTAAGTGTAAAGACTGGTAGTAATACAAATATGGTAGCGTCAAGGCAAGTTAAAAAGAAAACACCTCACTTCCGGAAGCCGTCCGTCCCTCAAAAACGGGAGTCACAACGTCTTGGACTAAACAAGTGTTAAGCTTATTAAGGTGGATTTCCACTGCCGCGTAATTTTTACCTTCGTAACGACGTAAACTTTAACTGGCTTTACGTGCGTAAATAAATTAGAGACGATATACGAAAGCTCGCGCGTGAACGTAAAAGTTGAACCTCCCTCAACTTTTACGTTTACGGACGACCTTTCATACATCGTTTCTATTTTATTTGCGCACGTAAAGCCAGTTAAAGTTTACCCCCGTACGCACGTAAAAATTACTCGACAGTGGAAATCCACCTTTAGACGAGTCTCAAATGATACTTTATAGACATTTGTGTGAGGTTATTGTCACGTTGTGGTCGGCAAAAGAAGGTTGTTGCACTACCCCAATCCTATAATGTTTTTGTTTTTCTTTTGGTAACATGGCCAGATACTTGGCAAACGGCATTCCTTTTCTAATCCCCCCCCCCCCCCGTTCCCTTGCCTTGGAAGATATTTGTTTTCTTTCAGATAGCTGTCTACTTGGGTATCTCAGGGGCTGTGTTCGCATCCACGGGAGAAGATAATTTGCAGTGTAGAATGAGTTGCGATTCGTTCAGATTCGAAAGCAATTTTTGTCACGCGCACAGCGTTGTTCTTGCGCTTTTCTTGCTGCTCAAGATAATTCTAACTTTTAATCAAGGCTTTACTAAAAACAAATAATGAAATGTGACCACTCGCGTGCAAGATATTTACTCCTTCCCTTATCCGTTCTAGCTATTGCAGGTTTGAGGTTGAAATTAGTGGCACCTCTCAATCGAATTCAAGCTCCTCTCCCGTAGTAATGTTTTGTATGATTGGTACCTTAAGGTGCCTATAATGTTTCAATGTTCGGATTATTTGAATGCATTGAGTAGATTGAGTTTGTTGTTGGTTCTCTTCACTGCTACGAGAAGTTTTTCTCCGAATACTCCAGTTTTCCCCTTTCTTCAAAAACCACCAACATGTTCAAATTGCAATTTGATCTGTGTAGTGTCCCCAGTTACCACATTGTGTGCTAAATACATTGACACTCAAATAAGGTGATTCGTTTATTTCTTTCTTTCTTTGTTTTTCTAATGAATTATTGATCGTATGTCATTCATGTTCGTACCTTGATCACAGTTCTTGCCACTGAACCCTCGAGCGCACGTGCATATGTACCCTCCTCTAGTGTTACGGCATTGACCACCATTCTTACAAGGCCTTACAGTTGCGCATTCGTCCACGTCTGAAAAAACACACGAAAGGTGTTTGAGGAAGGAAACCCACATTCTGAAAACGGCTATTTTGGATAATTCCAATCCCTGGAGGAACGTTTTAGTGGTGCCATTGTGCTTTTAAGGTTGAACAATAGGACCTTTTCTTTTTCAAAAGTGTCTTAGGTCACAGTTAGCTGAGTTATCAAATCAGAGTCGTCCAATCAGATTACAGCAACGAACAATAAAACTCTGACTAAGTCGTTTGAGCCAATCAAAGTTTTATGATAATAAAATCCGTGGATTTTAAATATCATTCTTTTCCAGCGAATTCAACATGTAAAAAGTGAAAAAGCCATTCAGTAACTAAATTGGTATGAACCACCAAACAATGAGAATGAAATTCTCGCCGACGTAAGTTTCAGACCGCTGAACAGCTTGCTCCCGTACGAATAGCCACTGTCTTAAAGACGATGTCTAGTCCGGACTGCGCAGTCTCAGCACCACTGTTTATATGATGAAATGCAAATTGATGATATTAGAAACGAGCCCCTTACATTATCTTTGAGGTACTTTAAATTCTTTTTCCAACAATTTCTTTGATTTTCATAGCTACGAAGTTGTTTCACCTAGTGATATCAGAAGGAACGAAGCATAAAGCTTTCGCATCCAGAATGGCGGTTGGCACGAAACTTTGAATTTACTTCATGTAAGTAGTTGCGAAATGCTACATTTTGGCGACGCCTTGCATGAAACAAAACAAAAACATAAACAAACCCTAGGGAGTGCGCAGTACGGACTGGAAATCATCTTTAATCTGGGTGAGTACTTTCTACAGAATTATACCTTTGTCACAGTACGCTCCTTCGTAGTTGGCGGTACACCTGCATGTTGCTCCATCGCCATTTGGCATGCAAGTTGCTCCATTTTTGCACGGATTTTGGACCCTGCAAACATCTGCAGATAGAAAACAAATAAACAGAATTTAGCGCCAGGGGAGGGGGTACTCTAATCATATATAAGCTATATGGGTATGTCAGTGGTCGCTATTTATAAACAAACGGTATTTCTGATTTCGGTAAATGTCATGCAACCTAGTCAATTTTGCGAGGCAAACAGTTAAAGTTAACCATTAGAAAAGACACATAAAAGTCAACTGCTGTTTTTTAATATGTATATATTTTAGTTCTTAACATAAAGCCTATTATTCTGCAGTTGTACATTTTCTTTATGTCTAAAAAATATATTGGCATTTGTGTTTAGATACCCTTACAAATCTCCATACGTTTTGGCCACGCGATCCTGCCGCCGGCTGAGTTGAAATTGATGACGTAGCAGATCGTGTCCCAAAATTTCTAGCTATGGTGGCACACTCCTACCCAAACATTTGCACACCCCCCCCCCCTCTCTCCCAGGGGCCTATCCGAATCGAGTATTTATTTAAAAAAAAAACGTTAACAAGGGCAAGGGTCTGATTAAATTTTAAGTCAAACTGATAAGGATTTTATACTTACTATGTCCCTTGTTTCCACAGAAGCGTAAATAATAGTACCGCGTCTTTGGCAATTTGTAGACGTAGAAAGCCCCGCAGTTGCGAACAGAAATATATATGTTCCAATAACAGACTCTATTGTTCCAGAGATACTAATGCTTTAGATTTGCCATTCTTCATACATTCACATTCGATTATCTATCTGTCATCTCATAATATCACTTTGCAACAAAGCTGTATTCACTATTTAGACACCCTTATCCTTATGACTCAAAGACGACAATAAGCACTTACTATGACCCTTGTTGCCACAGTAACGGAAGGAACATCCCGGTGTCCGTCCTAAATGGTACACGTAAAACGCGCCACAATTACGCACACTAACATAAATGCTCCAACGGCAGCGATTGCCACTCCAGTTGAAGCAAACCTTTCGCTTCACCACCCCATCTGCTTTACTGGGATGTTGTCCATCCAACCAGCCAGCGGCGTGAGTTCCGCAATGATTCTCTGGCACTGGCGAGGTGGGCATTCTGGTTCCAGCTGCACCTTCAAAGCGATACCACTTAGAGACAGACGGGAAGTCATTTCTATCACACTTGAGTAGCCTGCCCCTGTGTGACCCAGCAGCGCGATCCGCAGTATTTAATGAAGAGTAGCTCGAGCATTCCGCAGGATCTGACAGGGTGAAACAAATATTATGACTTGATTTGTGGTTGAAAAAGATGTAGAATCAACAGTAGCAGGTTGTCGATTCAGTGTCGTAAAACCAGAACCCAAGTATCAGTGCTGGTTAATCGTAAATACGTTAGAAATGCTGTGAACCAATCAGAAACAAGGACATGCAAACAGTGTAAAGTCACGACCAGTTTTGTCTTGATTCTTATGGGTCAGCAAAGTGGCACACGTTTTGCTAATTTTTATCATAACAATGACAATAGTTATTATAATTGTTAGAATTATTAATAACTATAATACTTATAATTATTAATAATTAATTATTAAAATCAAATGAGGGATGATCCTCGCAGTTGAGATATACATCATTCACATTCATATCTTTCACGGGAACATATGAACCCACATTTGACCTGCTCCTAACGTCGGTGGCTTCATAGCTCAGTTGGTTAGAGCATCGCACCGGTATCGCGAGATCACGGGTTCAAACCCTGTTGAAGTCCTGAAATTTTTTAGGCTTTTTACGCAATTGCTTAAATTGCCTTCACAACTGTGAGGATCTTCCTTCATTTGATTTCATTTCCGCAGTTCCGTAAACTATTTTTAATTTTGTTCTTAGCCATGTTTTATGAAACATTTGTTACTATTGTTAACAAAGTTCTTATACGAGATTATTATTTGGAATGTTTTTCACTGAAATGATTTTTTTTAATCGAAATGAACAGGAGCCTATGAAATGAAATGATTTGTAAACAGTGCTTTTTTTGAAAAAATTCACAATAATTATTATTAATAATGATAATTATTATTAATTATTATTAATTAATAATAATCCGGTCAATAATTTGTTATTTCCGCCCACCTTGATCACAGTGCTTCCCAATAAACCACCCTCCAACACATATACACCTGTAGCTTCCCACAGAGTTTACACATTTTCCCCCATTTTTGCACGGGTTAGCGGTACACTCGTCCACATCTAAACATCAACAAAGGTAAATTGAAATCATGACAACCAGCATCTAATCTCTCTCTACAGTATCACTACTAGATCAAACGCAAAAAGTAGTGAGAATAAAGAGAATGATCACTAAGAAATATCCGGATTTTAAACTAATTCTTCCGACTAATGCCACAAGAAACATAAGGGCCATGTGTGGAGAAGACGCCTGTTGATAGCAACGCTTGCAAAGAGAACACAACTCTAACTATTAAGAATCAAAGAGCATAAAAAAAAAGACCCAAAAAAAAAAAACAGACGAATTTAAAAATTATCTCATGGCCCGTGGAAGCAGTGCTTTTGACGAATATAACCAGAGGGTATCTTGGAAAGAAATTGTTTCATCTTGTTTGCGACGGCAGAATTCTCTCCACAAGTTGCAATCGACCAAAACCAGCCTACTCTGTGAAAGGAAACACAAATTTTCACTAACCTTCATCGCAATGTTTTCCTTTATAATTTGCCGGGCATCGACAGCTGTAACCACCGACAGTATTTACACATGTAGCCCCATTCTTGCAGGGTCTATGTACAGTGCATTCGTTTACGTCTATAAGAATCAAAACGAGAAAACAGTAGGAAAATGGCGTGGACGAATCACAGCCATAGGCCCGTCGCTGTTCCACACGAGATTTCATTTGGAATGTACTCCAAACACTCAACAGCAACAGCCAACGTGCAAATAAAAAGCAAGATTACTTCTGCAGTGGTCATATCGTGACATGATTTGCCAATTAAAAAGCATTGTGATCTTTTTAAAAATCGTACTTCTGCATTACTTTCACTTAATGGTGTGATACACGCATTCCAAAAAGTATTACCAACAGCGAATTAGTTCGTTTTCTATTCTCGGGTAAAGAAAAAATCCGAGGTCATAGGGCCCAATGAGTTGCTTTCAACTTACCCAGACACATTAATTTGCGAGGTATTCTTGTCACACTAAGCCACACCCCACAAGCTTCACAGTAACAAGACAATAGTCAACTGAAATGACTAGAAAATGCTGACGCTCACCTGATACAAATAAGGGAATTAAGAATTTACCTGTTTCGCAGTTCCTTCCGGTGAAGTTTGCCCCGCACGTGCATATGTAACTTCCGGGCGTGTTAGTGCACGTGCCACCATTCTTACATGGACTGTTGACGGCGCATTCGTTTATGTCTACAACAAAAACCATGATGTTGCGTTTAGTTGGAATCTGAACGCTTCTTTGTTATTAAAAACTGATTATAATGACGCAATGGAGCGCAATATTCCAATAAGGTGTAGCCAGTCTAAATCTAATTTTGATAACCTACAAATATCATGGGAATGGTGAAAATATAAAATACGTGAATTCTCCTTAAGTTTTGCTAAACAGATGGCAAAACCAAATAGCAAAAAAGAGATGGAATTGGTGCCGGAGTTAAAAAGGTTTAAACTGCTTCAAGACATTTAACGACCACGGAGACTTTACATCGGTTAGAAAAGACTCTGGTTTGTGGTGCGGTCTGGAGTTTGAACCTGCAGCCTTCCACTTAACATTCGAGAGCTCTTAACAACTGAGCTAACACGCGTTTTTTTGTTAGTTTAGGTAACGAGTCTCTCGGTAGAGTACGGTTGGCGCAGTGGCGAGAGTGCTCGCCTTCCAGCAATGTGTCCTGGGTTCGATTCCGACACGGCGTCATAAAAGAGTTTTTTGGTTCTCTACTCTGCTCCAAGAGGATTTTCTCCGGGTACTCTAGTTTTCCCCTCTCTCCCAAAACCAACATTTTCTTTGATTTGAGAATTGTAAAGATATAGAATTTTAAAGCTTTCTTTGTAAGCCACATTTGAAAAAAATTTAAAAATGTGTATTATCTATTAAATTCATACTCGTTCGTGTACCTTTGTCACAGTTTTTTCCTTGATATCCGGGAATGCACTGGCAATAGTAGCTTTCTCCTTGTGGTTTACATGTTCCTCCGTTTTGACATGGGTTCTTGGGTTCGCAGATATCTTGTTGAAAAAGAAAATCAGCTCATTGAGTAGTCTTCCTTTTGTTTCTACTTCATCGCTTGCGATTACACTGGTGACGACTATGATGACAACGAATACCACGATAAAGGTGATGGTGATGGCCACGATGATGATAATGACGATGATGATGATGATGATGATGATGATGATGATGATGATAATGATGATGACGACGACGCTGGTGACGATGACGATGACGACGACGATGATGATGACGATGACGATGATGGTGATGATGATGATGGTGATAATGTCGACGACGATGATGATGATGGTCATGATGATGATAACGACGATGAATATGACGATGACGATGACGGTGACGATGTTGATGATGACGACGACGATGATGACGATGACGATGATGATGGTGACCACAATGATGATGATGGTGGTGGTGATGGTGATGATGATGGTGACGACGACGATGATGGTGGTGATGGTGACGGTGATGGTGATGATGATGGTGACGACAACGATGATGATGGTGGTGATCAGTGGTGAGGATGACGATGTCAACGTTACGCCAACAAAAACAAAATACTTACTATGCCCTTTGTCACCGCAGAAGCGAAGATAGCAGACCGGAGGTTTCTCCAACTTGTACACATAATATCCACCGCAATTTCGCACCTGGATGTTCACACTCCATCTACAGCAATTATTGCTCCAGTGGAAGCACACTTTTCTGGTAACTACACCATCTCCCTTCTTGGGATGTTCGCCCTGCATCCATCCCGGGGCGTGTGTGCCACAACGCTGAGTAGGGACACAAGAGTTGGGCATCTTGGTGCCTGCATCTCCCACAAACTGGTGCCACTTTCCGATGGTTGGCAGATGTCTGCTGTCGCATTTAAGACAGCTTCGCCTCAAGTTGCCTGAAGCGCGGTTTGCTTCACTGAGTTTGGTGTTTACGATACATTCTGTAGGAGCTGTATTTAAGAAGAGACTGTAAGCAGAATTCACTCCAATTTGTTGCATCCTCAAGTGACCTCCTACTTCTTGTTTTCATTATTTCCTCCAATCAGCGCAAACACTTTCACTCTCCGAGAGTCTCGATCACTTTAGAAGACTAATAGACACACCAAAGTGTATGTTAAGTTAGGCGGACGGGAAACTAGATCCACGGTCACATGAAATCAAGGGCCTAGTATAAGACAAAGTTCGACATCATAAAGCTGGAATGGACATTCAAGAAATGTGTACGTTTATCGAACAACAGATGAGAGCAAAATAGTGCCTACTCAACCACGCATCTTCCGAACCAGTATAAACAGGAAAAACAAAATTAGAAAAGTAGCATGATATTGTAGTACCAACACCAAGATTGTTAACGAAAGTACCAACACAAAAAGTGCACAAAGTATTTACAAAGAAACTTTAGCGATATTACCATTTTTCAAGGACCGTGGCTTGAATCGTTATTACAAAGGAAGAAATCAAGTCCCTCTGCATTTACCTTCATCACAGTTCTTTCCAGTGAACCATCCGCCGACACAGGAACAATTGTATCCTCCCGCTGTGTTGGCACAGTTGCCGCCATTTTTACACGGACCTGATGCACATTCATCAATATCTACCGAGAAAAAAACGTCTACATGAAGCGAAGCTTGCGGATAAGAGTACCTTTGCGAGTTGTCTTTGTAGTTGGTATTGTAAAATTCATTAATTATTCGTAAACCCCAACAGAAATCAGATGAATTATAGAACAGTAAGTAAACTATTCATAAAGATTTCTTCCAAAGAAGAATGCATAACCAGGCTCCTAAATGGCTTTCATGATTCGACAATAGGTGCTTATAGCACAAGTAATTTTAGTCTGGTATATATTTGCGTACACCGTTACGGAAACTCGAGTGCTACTTTAGCATGTGTAATCTCTACGGTACCTTAGTTTCCAAGTTATTATTCAGATACTTTAGTCTCACCTTGATCGCAATTTTTTCCCATAAAACCAGCCGGGCATTTGCATTGGTAACCACCCACAACATTTGTGCACTGCGCGCCATTTTTGCAAGGTTTGTGCACATTGCAAATGTCGCCGTCTGCAGAAAAATGTTTGAACGGCAAAATAATGATCAGAAAGAGCTTGGCATACTTTTGCGCCGATAAATGACAAATGTAACAATCAAATACATCACACTAAATCATGTAGATAAAGAAATGTTGATTAACATGCCCCAAATGTAAGACATGTTTTAAAAAGCTGTTATTAATACAGATAAATTACGACAGTTCTAACCACCAGGACAGTCGCAAAACAATTGTCAGTGAGGACCTGGACAAAAAATGTACAGGAACAAGGCACTGTGCACCCTACCTTCAGTGCAACCATAAAACTCCAGTCTCATTGAAATGTGTCCATGCCAAGTCTTCGGTTTCACCCGTACGTATTGCGCCACGATTGGTGGATTGATGATCTCTGTAGCCACCGCGTAACGATCAATGTTGCCTTGAAACTCCTGAGAGATCATGGATTGTTAGTCAAGTAAGGTGAGAGTTACAGCGATTTTTAGCATCAGGTTTTTTAATGGAAACCGCTAACCCCAAACTGCAGTTTGCAGTTAGGCGTTTGCAGTCTCAGGTTACCGGGGTTTCGAATTTGTGCCGCCATATTGTTTTTCCTCAAGTCGAAGTGCTTCACTTTTATCGCCCCCAAAAACATCAATAATTTATTAATTCGAGTTCAAAAATCTAACTAACACATCGCTGGTGGGTTAAAATCCTATTTGTTGCCGTTAAACGTGAGGCTGTACAATTTTTAATGGCAAATGCTGTGAATCACTTTCCCCTGGAAGCCCTTCCTGCCGTTGAAACGCGAACTGTGAACTGCAAACGCGAACGCAAGACCGTGGTCACGTGACATGCTCAGGTTTTCCGTTAACCTTCAAAACCCTGATGCTAAAAGTCTCTAATGGTGATTGCGTACCACTGAAAGACGACCAAGAATCTTCGTAATAAACCTGACCATTGACAACATACCGTCAATTTGCCATTCAGCTTGTAATCCTTCCAGCTATTTCCGTCAAAGCTGTAAGCCAAAGTGTATGTCTTTACCCACTGGTCAGAGTCCATGCGGCCTTGACAACTCACACGTCGGACCCTAGCAACCACGTCAAACTTAGCCTGTATCCACTGATTTGCGTCGTTCGTCTTGGCTGACCAAGCGCCGACTCGTGAACCTGTTTTCTGGAAATGCAGACGTCCATTGTCTGGTCCATGATTGCTGTCATACTGTGACGACGCTTGCAAGGCTCCTGGCTTTATATGTCCACTCTGCATACCGAGTGCGTTCATGCATAGCGAGGGACTGGGCGGCACAAAACCTGGGCACAAAAACGTTTTCAATACACCATTTTGCTAATGATCAGTTCCAAGTGAATTGTGGGTAGATCCAGTCCTTTGTGGGGGCAAACGGCCATTTACAGACGTAATTTGAAATTCTAATTTTTACCGTTTGCTCCCATAAAGGTCTGGATCTACCCACAATTCACGTGGAACCGATCATTAGCAAAATGGTGCATAAGGAGAAGACAAGAGATGGCAGATGGATGATTGAAAATCGGCCTTGGTTACCAACTCTACACCTAATGACCTAAATTTGCTCATGGATTTTAACCTTCCCCTATATCCTCGAATTTGGTCCGCACTCTAAGCCGGTATCAATTTTAAATCGTGCACTCATGCCCCCCTCCCTCCTCCTTTTAAACAGGTTTAAACCTAATACCAACCTGTTTTGCATCCATATAGTTCCAGCCTCAAGGAGATGTGACCATGAAAGGATGCAGGATGCAGCCGAATATAGCGAGTGTAAATTGGCACATGCAACACGTTAATTTTGACGGTATTGCGGTCCGTGTTTCCAGTTAAGATCTGAAAGCGAACAAGACAGAAAAAAGATTTCCCTAAATTGCTTAATTTGAATTACCCAGTACGCTGTTGGCACAGAAAATGGTTGGAATCCTCTAACGGTTGAAGGGGGACCAATCAGTAGCTTTCAATTGCGCAACTTTGAACGGTTCTTTACAAATAATTGGGGGGGGGGGGGGGGGAGAGGAAAACGACATGCAGAAGTTTGCAATTTTCCACCCCTTTTCCTGCAGCCAATTAGTTTCAACAAACACCAAGGATGCGTTCCTTTAGGATGACCCACATCAAGATCAATGATACAAGATCACTCGGATCCTGATACAACAAAGGACCCGAGAAATCCACTTTGGGCAACGATTCTGCTGTTCCTTTGATGAGCCACCTGGATCATTCCAAAGGAACATACCCCAAGTCTTCCACTGATTAACGTCGGTGCCCGAATTAGCACTTGTCTCATTTCTTCAAGTACTTTTGGTACTGCTTTTCTCATCACTGAACTAAGCTGTCCTCTTAAAAAGAACAACAAAATTTAGAGAATGGGAAGGTGAAAAGAGTCTTTTACATCCTCTAGCCTGGTCTTCACTGGCGACGCAAGGATAAGCGTAATTGCAAGCGCAAGACAGGTGAGGACGACGCAAACATAAGCACAAGCGAAAAGCCCAGCAATGATTTTCGACTCCACTTCCTTCACTCCTTGCGCCAAAAAACGCAAACGCAGACATCAGAGGAACGCAAGTTTTATTCTTCTTGAGTCGGTCTTGCGCTTGCGTCGCTAGTGAGGACCAGGCTCTCTCTCACCTCTTCGTCCTCACGAAAAAAACAGTAAGGCTATTTTAACGACAAAAGTGCTCTCTTTTCAGCAAGTAAATTTATCTTTGTTGGTGGCTGACGAAACGTAAGCTTAATAGCTTGTTGAAGATACTCACAACAAGCTTATTTTCACCGTATGCCTGATAGAAACCATTGTTGAGGCTGTATGACAGCCAATATGACGTCACCCATTGATTCGAATCATTCCTTCCTTGCGTCATCACCTTGGTGATCTTCACGATCTTTCCGAGATCAACCTACAGTTTCACGAAAACATTACAGTCTTAGGTTCTATTATTTATATAAACAATATTCTCCATTTAGCTAGAAAATATACTCGGAAATTTGTACGCGGACATTTTCTGTTCTAAGAAGCGAACAGTTCTCCGAGAGTGAAAGTCGAGGAAAATTGTAAGCTCCGTGGAACTGATAATATCGTAGGACAAATATCCGAGCGAATTTTTAAAGCCAAATGGAGGGTATTCTCTTTATTATCCTTTTTCGCAACACACATTTGGGGGAAAATCACCTGATATTCCCCGGTTTTAGCGGGGCATATTCACTCAAGTGATGCGTTTAGGCCAATCGTGTGCGAGCGAAAATATTTGATGGATTATAAACGTCCATGCACCTCAATTACATCCCCGATCAAGTGACATCAAAATCAGCAGTGTCCGGTTGTCCCTTTCACCCCTAACAGTGACCAGACTGTAATTTCTCCTTGTGTTGTTACCACTAGATTTAGCAAGTAATTCTTGAGAATATACAAAACGATCACCAGAGATTGAATAGATTGAATGCCCTGATTACTGAACAGATTCTCCCAACTGATGCCATAAGCCGTATCTCAATTCAAAACTTCTGTTTTTTCCTGGATCAAGCGTGCATGTGCTATAGACTGACCTGAATCCATTGTCCTTTGTCGTTGTATTTCGCTGACCATGCACCGACCTTTACTCCCGACTTAACTTGGTTGAGTCGCGCGCGGTCTGGGCCGTGGTTTCCATCCCATTGGCTGCTTACAGTGATGGCGTTGTCATGTATGTCTCCGCTCTGTAGTCCCAGGGCTCCCTCACGACACGCCGGGCTTGGTGTTGGTGGGGGCGACCCTGTAAGCAAGAGATGTGTTTTCTTTCATGACATGATCATGGGTTTCGTTTGAGGCCGTTCGCCGGACGTAACGTCCGGTTGTTTGACATGAAACGTCCTGTAGTAACGTCCGATGGTTCACACGAAATGATAATATTTTTGAGTCTGACGTCCGCTTGTTTAACCTATGAATCCGGTAGTTTAAAATGTTACCGAAAACCCTGCCTATGTCCCCTCACAAGCGTCATAATAGGGCATGTTATATTTGAATGATGTAACCTGACCTTTAGCTGAAAGCAAAACTGGAGTTGACTTCGTTTAAATACAACCACCACCACATTTCGACGAAACCATGCATTATTTTGTCAATTAAACAGGGTTTTCGGTAACATTTTAAAATACCGGATTCATAGGTTAAACAAGCGGACGTCAGCCTTAAAAAAATTATTATTTCGGGTGAACCATCGGACGTTACTACCGCACTTTTCATGTCAAATAACCGGACGTTACCGGACGTTACGTCCGGCGTCAAATAAGAATTCGCGACTTCTGAAAAGTGTGCAGGTATCATTCACTGATTTAATGTCTTTCTAAGATTGCTAGAAAAAAATTTCAAGATAAAACGAACTTCCTGTTTTGGAAAATTTCAGAAAGTCTTGAGAAGATTGTGCTTTCTCTTCCTTGTCTCTGTTAACGTAAAGGCAGTTGATAGCAGTCAGTGTTATGCCACGTATTTACGTTACCTTGACATGACTCGTCCAAAATCATTTGCAATTTTCCTTTCAAAGCATCGAAGTTGTCAACCCGCACAACGTACTGGTTGTCGTTCATCGCAATCTGTAGCAGCTCCCGTTGGTTGATACCATGGCCAATCCCAACCGCCACAGTTCTGACTCCTCGCGCCTAACAAAAGCATAAGAAAAATCCCTATTTCAATAACACGCTGAAGTGGAAGTACACTTCACACCTGCCTCCCAACCCCCAAATAAGTCCCCCCTCAACGCAGTGGGGAGGGGGGAGGGGAGAGTAGGCCTTACTGAAGGCATTTCAATGAAAGAGGAACAAGAACTGGAACACTGAAGAAGACGCTGGAGGGGAGGGGGGGAGGAGGAGGGAGAGGAGGCGAAGACTAAGGAGGGCGAGAAGCGGCATCAGCAGAACAACAACAACAGCAACAACAAAACTAAAGAAGAAGGCTACACAATAAGTAGAACGGTAACAAAGGGGAAAGGAAAATTGAAAAAGAAAAAACTCTTCCGACTCTCTAATTACACATAAATAGTTGTCCTACTATCTGCTAATTTACAGGTTAAAATGTTTTGCGATCAAACAGTAAGGACAGCTGTGAGAGAAAACAAATCCCTGGTATTTTGTCTTGTTTTTGTCGACCAAAACCGGACCAAGGGCAGGGCAGACCAAGCCAGAATTAACCAAGGACAACACATATCTCTACGTGTAAGTGAAAAGCATTTTTTAGTGACAGAAAAAAGTTGCACTTTACATTATACAGGCCTCGATTCCCAGAAAACAAAGTGGGATCTTGCCAATGAAGACATTATCTTTCATCTTAAATCACTTGAAATTTTAACGAAATTTTTACGAAACAGCAACGACAGCTGTGAGAGAAAACAAAATGCCACAGGAGAGAAACTGCGAGTGAAGAAAACTTTAACTCTTTAAACCCTAACAGTGACAAGCACCAAATTTCTCCTTGTAATATCAACACTTTGTAACACAGAGGTCACAAGAATTAAGGGTATGATCACAACAAATGAGAAGATGAATACTGATATTATGGCTTACAGGGTTTAATAGCGAGCACTGACCTGAAGCGGTCTCAGAACTTCCGGGTACGGCTTGCTTCCTCTGTTTGTCTTCCCATCAGTCAACACAACCAACACGTTCGGTTTGTCTTTACGATCGCCACCAGCGTCTGTAAACAGCTTTTGCGCAGCCATTTCCAAAGCCTTATCAGTACGGGTCCACCCTCCAGGATATGTAATGGTCATAACGCGCTTCTTTAGCTCAACGATTTCGTGATATTTTGCGTTTGCAAAGTCAAACTCTAGTGTTGGGTTGGTGCTGTAGGTTATGATGCCGAAGTGAGTCGCATTTGGGGAGACGGTAAAGTGACCTATTAACGACTGAACAAATTCCTTCGCTTTCTTGAAGTTGACACTTCTCACGCTCCCTGAACCATCCAGAATAATCCCAACATCCAACGCCTTTGTGCAAGCTGTATAGATAAAAAAAACAACAACATTCAAACATCACCTAACAGAACTGTAAAGCAATGCAACATTATATATCGATCAAGACAGAGCGTGTGCAACGACGGAAGTCCTCAGTGGAATTAGCGCACATAATCCCACGAAGAAATGTAAGGGTAGTGAAAAACGAAGCTAGATTATTTTTTATCTGACTTTGCCACTTGTTTCTCGACATCAAAAAAGTAACGATTGAATTTGAAGGGGATTTCTTTCCCAATTTACAGACCAGACTGCTAAATAAGCTCTTGGCTGACTGGCGTTCACAATACAGAATTAACCAATTTGTCTGAAAAATTATCTTAAGATTTCTTTGAGACACTTACGTTTAGGACAAGGATTCTCAGAACAAGCTGCAGTTTCCTCCACCTCGCCTGAACAACTCTGGCCATTTCCTTTAGGAGGGGGATTGGTACAGGATCTCTCTCGTGCTTTAACACCGCCACCACAAGATTTGGAGCACTGAGTCCAGTTTGACCAGTCCGACCACGCCCCGTCAACGTCACCCGCACCTGGTGAGTAGTTATTCAAGGGTCATGGGCATGAGAAAGGTACGACAAACAGATACCTATTGCTCAAAAATATTAGCAAGAGAAGCTAAAGAAGTGTCTCCCTTGAAGATGATGCACAGTTATCCAACATTCCTGATCTATGCCGTTCTAATAGAATCAGAAGATATTTTTATAACATTTGCCAAAAAATATTGATCTTCCTCTTCGATTTTCTTTGCAGTTCAGCCTAGTTCATATAGATCACGACGGGCATACAGTTCCCTGGTATTCATAGTTGCCTTGTTTTTGCCGACCAAAACCGGACCAAGGGCAAGGCAGACCAAGAATTGACCAAGGACAACGCGTATCTCTACGTGCACGCGCAGTAAGTGAAAGCATTTTTTAGTGAAAGAAAAAAGTTTCACTTTACATTATGCAGGCACCGATTCCCAGAAAACAAAGTGGGATCTTGCCAATGAAGACGCCATCTTTCATCCTAAATTACTTTTTTTCTTTTTTTTTAATTTTTCAGTCTACCTTGACAGGATTCCAATAAAATTCTCTGCAAACTTTTCTTCAGATCGTCAAAGTCATTAACATGAGTGACGTAGTTTGGGTTCCCCGCGGCTATTTCCAACAGCTCTGCTCCGTCGATGCTACGACCAACTCCAACAGCAACGGTACGGACGCCTTTTTTCTAAGAAGAACACGTAAGGATTATTAAGAACTCCTTTCATAAGGGTGCATATTTCCAGACTATTGTGCTTATGCTCACCCTCTTTTAAGAATGAGATAACAGGTGGAAAAAGGATTTCCAAACCAAACCCGCATACTCCGAAAATTAACGAAATATGAAGTGAGCTGAGAACAGACCACAGAATAGCTTGGACCGAGCACTGGAACCAGACTTCCAGTGCCACGGCACGAGCTTGGCAGGCCGCGCACAATTTTCCCGCCGAAACGTTTGCAAACCCATGCGTATTCCGAGTAAGCCATATTCTTCTCATTCCAGTTAGTTTGCTATTCTGTCCGAATAGCCCCTCACCAACCCCCCTACCCCCCTACCCCCCTACAAAAAAAGAATTTATTACAGCACATTTTGAGTATACACATTCCGGAAAGCGCCCTAAGTTTAAGAGCATTACATTTTAATCGGCATTCGGCGTGTAAAAAAATTAAAAGCGGAATCAGTGTTGTACACCAAAAGAAGCTCTCAAACAGCGTACTTTTCCGATCTCTTGTGAAATGGCCCAGGGCTTCCTACAGCCGAAATCTGTCTGAAGATTTCTCTTTAAATTGTAGCTCGTCCTTGCGGTCACTTTCTTTAAATCCAAGCACGAGCCATTTCAGAACTTTTCGTTTTCGATGCCTAATTGTCTTTTTTTGCGTTTAACAGGTCTTGAATCCCAATCAGTTAGCTGTTTGCGCACGCCAATACCAGCTACAAGGGCATCCCAATCCATGAACTTGCTTACCTGCAGAGGAGCTAGGACGTCTTTATACTTCCTACTGCCTCTGTTCGTCTTGCCATCGGTCAGGACAACAAGCACATTAGAGGCATCCGCCCTATCACCGCCAGCGGGGCTAAATATCTGATTAGATGCCATTTCCAAAGCCAAGTCGGTCCTTGTTCCACCCCCAGGGTAGCTGAGGGCTCTAATCGCTGCCTGCAATCTGGAGAGGTTATGATAGTCTGAGTTCGCCAAGTTGAAACGCAAAGTAGCCCGTGATTGATATACGATGACACCAACGTGGGTTCCCTGTGATGAAACAGCTAAATGGCCAACGAGATCCGCGAGGAAATCTAAAGCCTTTTTAAAGTTGGCACTGCCGACGCTGCCTGAACCGTCTATTATGAGGCCGACATCAAGAGATTTTTTGCAAGCTGTGGAAAGGGAAATGCAGAGAAACGCATTAAGTGTTCCTATACAAAATAACTGGTCTAATTTACGGGGGTGACAACTCTTATAAGGTCTATTTTGGGAGAAATACAAAATACGTCCGGGAATCTGGAAGTTCTGTCGAGAATTGGGAGCATGAGGAATTTTTCTGGGAAATATGACAGTTGTAGTCCGTATTTTCCATGATTTCCAGGTCTGGATTGTACAATATTGGAAATCCATGACTTTCCAGGATTTCCATGACCCATACGTCATTAGGGGCCGGGGGCCGGGGATTTTCTCCTCGTATTTTGAGGTATATCCCCAGCTACTTTGATATAAAACCAGCATGTTAACTTCACTACAGCAACTCGAATCCCTGTTTTTTTTTTGTATATCCCCATCTACTTCAAAAATTAGCGACAGCCCTGCATACAAAACCTGAGCAACACTGAAGCCTCGCCCCATTGTTCAGACCCCGAATCAAACAAGAACACCCCCCCCCCCCACCCACCCAGGGGTATAATAAAGCAGAAGACTTACGGTCAAGGCATGGAGCTTTGTTGCATTCTTCTTTCTCCTCGGCTTCACCCAGATGAGCGCAGTCATTTCCATTCCCAGCAGGGGGTGGGTCAGTACAAGTCCTCTCCCGTACCCTTGTACCACCACCACAGCTCTTACTGCATTCAGTCCACTGTGACCACATGGAGTATCCTCCATTCACATCATCTGGTTTCACTGAAAAAAATATGCAGAAAACTAAATTGACCACTAATGATTGTAATAATCACATCTGCACTTTATAGCACCAAAGCTTAAAGGAGGGACAGAGCTGAATAACGTCTGCGCATGCGTAAAATTTTGGCGGGATAACATGGGTTTTGAATCATACGCCTAGGTCTCAAGAGTCTCAAGAGACCGACACTCAATAACATGTGAATACAAGACCGCTTTTCTGAAGGAAAACAAGTCTTATACAATTTCTACACCACCTAAATCCCTTCAAAAATTAATAATTCCTTTCTTGAAAACATTGAAAATTGGACACATTCTATGTCTCCAATAACAAAAATATATTTGGTTTTAAAGACAATTCCAGTTTTCTAATAGCATTTTTAGGTCTCACACACTCGAGCCCACAATTCTGGTCGCATGCCAGTGACGTAGTGTTTCGTTTTTTCAGCTCTGTCTAAGGGTGGCACTTCCTTATATGAGCTATATACATGTAGGTACATGCCTTCCAAAAGGGTGTGGTGTTTGAGCCGTTAAATATATATTTTGACCTTCATGATATGAAATTTTGCATTCCATGGTGTGACATTCAGAATGGTTTTAATGGAATCACAAGCAAGGCATATACATTGTACAGACATTTTGACTGTTTAGAGTAGGATACAAGAAGAAGGAATGGAAAGTAACAAAAATATCATTAATTTGAATTTTTTAATTGGCATTCAGTTCTGTTTACTTTGGTGTTGATGCCAAGCTCTGTTGTGCTATAACACAGACTGATGTTCCTCTGGTATAAAAGCAGGTCTGACAATCGGTATATAATTTCTTCATCTGAAATAGATTTAGGATTAGACAACTGGGCCGAGGTGCTCAAATCATGGTTAGCACTAACCATTGGTTAAGTTGTATTAAAACCTATAGCAGGCTATCGTGGCATTTAACCCAGGTTAGCGATAACCATGCTTCGAGCAACTTAACCCTGGGTGACAAGCCTTCATCAAATATTATCAGGAGTCCTTGCTGCCCCCCCCCCCCTCCCCTTAGGGTGTACCACATACAGTTCCCTTCTATACCCTCATAAAAGCTTTGTGACTTACAATCCTTCAGAAGATAAATGTAGTTGGTACTCTGAGCTCCAACACATTCCATGTCTTTAGTTTTGTTGCAAGGGGGAATTGGATTAACCAGTTCTTGAACACACTTTTTGGGATCAGCCTGTCCATATTTGCTGAATTCCGTCTCGCCATTCCGCCCACTCCAACATTCTCCATAGAACTGAAGCCCAAACACCTTCCAGCCTTTTATACGGGTAGCATTTGCACAGCGGCAGGCAAGGCTGGAACAGAAAGTTGTTTGACGTTTGAAATTTATTTGTTACTTTTGCTTTGTTTTCACATCACTGACACATAACTGAATTTTTGTTTTACCTCTTTGTTTTTTTATTTATTTTGCCCAATATCTAATAAACTGCAGACTATGGATGCATGGTTTGCACACTCAGTATTTTTTCCTCACACATAACTGTTATCAAGCAACCTTTTACTTCAATTTACATTTTCATTGTAGGATGATAATAGACAAAACAACTGACACTTAAGCCTCATCTACATGTACACAAGCAATTTTTATATGATTTTTAATTGTGTAGATGAGGGAAATTGGCCAACATTTATGTGACAAATATGTTTGCTGAGAAGTTGGCATGAACCTCTTTGTGAGACAAATAAAAGTTGTCACATATGAAAAACTCCTTGTGTAAATGACACCAAACGCGAATCATACTAGAACCGAAACACAAAAAGCACAGTAGGAGGAAGAGATAACTGAGGGTGGCAAAAGAATTGCCAAGTATTGATCTAGCAGGCCTCAAAGGTATGTGAACAAACCTTGTTTTTTATGTATCTCTGCCATCCAAGGTGATTATATTGCTGGTACACTTATGTACACGTAACTTTGAACTGTCGACAAAATTGCTGTGCCATCTACACAATCAACTTTATTTGCCACATAAAATTGCTCGTGTAGACAAAGCTTTACTGTGAAAATCCGAAAACCTTGAACACTACAAATATTTTTGTGTTTTAAGTAAAAAGCCAATCACACATGAGACCACAAACAGTAGTGGTTTCATGCCACTTCTGAACTTGCTGCACAACTGGAAATGTCAAAATCAAATCAAAGTGTTCACGGTCTTTGGATTCCCACAGTAAATCATTATTTACAGTATCATTACCATCATCATCACTATCATTATTAATTATTTTAAAAAAGAATAATTATTATAATTTATATCTGAAGGGGTTCTTTCTTTACCTGTGGGTAGACTCAGGCCATTTATGCCAATCAAGCCGATGCCCATCATAAGCATCACTGTTGGGATCTCTATCATTAATTAAGAGATCGGGTAGTGTTCTTAGAGTTCCTTTCTGGCCTGTCTTATCAACAAAGCACCCAACCTTCTCAAATGTTCTTTGGCATGTTGAATGTGGTAGAGGATCTGGAATGAGAATAGGAATTTGAAGTCAGCAGCCAGTATTATGAGTATTAGTGAATACAATAGCTGGCCAGAATCTTGAACCCATTGCATAAACTCTAAAGGCCCTCCAAACAAGAACAAATTGTTGCAGACACATTGTTGCTCATGATGTTTTTTGGGAATGCAAACGTGTGGGACACAAATGAATGTTGTGCTTCCTTGCTGCGCAAACAGGGGAACATTCGTTGCGGACACAAAATTTGTGTCCGCAACAAATGTTGCGCGTGCAGGCAAACAGGGAAAGATTTGTGTCTGCAACAATAGAGAGATTAAGCAGGAGGTTACGTTAAACAGCAAATGGCAAAAATGAAACTTTTGCCATATGTCTTCAGCTGTCTGTACAGCAGAGTAAAAATATTTTTATTTGCGGTGAATAGAAGGAGTCATTTGTCTATTTTTGTGTGATTTATTTAAGGATTACAAGAAGAGAATGAAAAACCAGAGGTTTGCCGTCTGCCGTAAACGTCATGCTTAAACTCTCTAATGTGTCCTCGTTTGCCAAGGCCTCAAGGACACGAGGCTGAGGAATCATTTTCCACTTGGAGCATTATCAGTGTGAGTATTGTGTTCCCAAACCACATTAAGAAAAAACGTGCTGACCTGTACAAAAACTGCATTTTCAGGCTGGTGAAATACCCTTCATCCTTTCTTGTATTAAATTTATCATTTGAAGGACGCGTTGAAACTCTGAACCTCGATTGTTAACACACGTTTCGTTATCACTGTTGTCCACGATTATAAAATGAAAAGATGAGAGTATCGTTTGCAATAGCGTTTGTAAGTAACACCACGACCAGTCAGTTTCAAACGCCATTTCACGGCCAGTGTAATGCTTTCTTAGTTGCTTTCGAAATCAAATCGTTTGTCGCACTGTTTGAGGCGGAAACATTCAAGTTTGTCCGCCATTTTGAATTGTTTGCATCCAGTCTCACTCGGTTAGAATGAAAAAGCATGCGCCGGAGTCCTGTTCGTGAAGAGGCTTTTTAGTAACGTACCAAGACGTACCATGGTTTGGCTTACTCATTTGCAGGCAGGTCGGCTGGAGATTGGACTATTTTGGTAATAGTTTCCAAGTTGTGTGTGGAGGAGTGAGGGGTTTATAGCTTCGGGTGAAACCTCTCTGTATAAAACCTTACTGAGTACCCTCGGGTTCTACAAGGAGATTGGCTGTTCCATAGCGGCCAATCTAAGTGCAAAACAGTCAGGCTTTTTCCTCAAAATCGCTCTTTACAAGACGCGAAACAGCGCCAGCGTGAAGCGCGCGAGCCTTACACGCCCGCTCTCCCCAGTCTCACTCTACATTTTCACCTGATCGCTCGAGACCTTTCGTTTGATTGGTTCCCACCAGTCCTTCATTATCCCTTCTGGTCAACTCAGTTGTACATCAACTTATAGTCATCCGTCAATAACATTCGCGTCTTGACCCAAGAGTGATCAACATCAAGATTCTCCTTATGTAGTATCAACGCTACTTCTAGAGGAAATGTGCAGGGCCAACAAATGATGTTTTACAATTGATGCACTTTTGATCTTAGGGTCGTTTAAGGGTTACTTAATTTATTTTATTGAAAAACGAAAAATGCTGTTTAACTTAACGAATAAATAAACTAGAAAAATTAGTACAGTATTTACCTCCTTTAGTGCAGGCAAGAAACAGGTTGAGTATCACCGCAAGAAGCCAAAACCACATATTGGCTTAAAGTGAAATGATCTGCAAAGCCATAATCATGTAACAGTATAATTTCAATGTAATAACAATAATCAAAATCGGCAAAATTCTTGGGCCAGTTTTCCATTTTCCATTGAGAAACAATACTTTTTTTCAGTCTTTTTTAGATGTTCCATCTTGATTATGTCGTTCGTTTATTTGAGGATAGAACGAACTACTCGATCAAGAGTATCCAATAAGGCATTCCAAGATATGAGAAAAAACTCAAGTATACTGAAATGTTTAATGCAGGTTTATAATAATGATAATAAAAAGGGCTTAAGACATTTTTGAAATAGAACTTTGTCGTGCCTTACATGGATAGTATAAATCAGTTTTCAAGTCGTCATGACTCGATTTGATCTGTATCTATATGAAAAATCTAAATACCGTATTAAAGCATCGACCGGTGAAATATCAGGGAAGGTTTTTTTTCAGTTTTTTCCCCATGCCAGTAACCGAGTATTCTTGGTATTAACAAACGCAAAATTTACACCGAGCTCTACCCAAAAGTAAGATATAGATCAAGTTTAACTACTTTTTCTATTTTCTTGCATCGTTTTCTTTGTTTCGGTTTGGATGACAAGTTTGTCTGTTTGGCCAATTTACTTAAAGACCGATATCTTAGTGCCTAAACTCGCGAATTCCAGTGTGTGTGCAGCCCGTTGTTTAGATACCAGACCATAAACTTGAACCATAATGTACCTGCGATTGCGCTTTTTTGTGAGACTGAGAGGTTAATGGTCTATCTGGGGACAATTATAAAAACGTTAGTTTAAGAGAAGAGGCCATGGTACTGAAATAAAATTTCCAAAACTCGATAAGACTCAGTCACATTCCTAACACAGTTTTATCTTACTTTTATCTAGATACTGAGTTATGTTGCAGAGCAAAATTGAAAGAAAAAGCTGGGGAAAATTCAGAGAAGAACAACCCAAAAGTAGCGCTTACCTGATTACTTCAGCGAGGCTTGATAGTGCGCCCTGAACCTCGCAGGCCAAAAGGCAAGTGGTTTCTGTGTAGATTGTTCCCATTTTTAAATCGCAATATTTACCTTCATAAAAGTCTACCTGTTTTGATAACACGTGCAATTATAACTTTAAACGTTTAAAAACGATTAAGGGGAAATGAAAATCTGTAAACAAGATTAAAAACAGCTTTGAACTGCTTCGTTCAAAGAGATTTCTCATAAGTTAAGTCAACAATTTGTTTTTAATATCGAATTAAAAGTTCGCCGACCGTTTAGTTGGGCGGAAGAAAGGGCTAACCGTTTAATCCTATCGAGAAATGTTTGCTTTCTATAAGCTATGGGCAAATACAGATGTTTTGCGGGGTGGCAGTTATTAGATAAGACAGCTAAAAATAATTCACAATTCAATTATAAATCCGCCGCTACAGACAGTCAGAATGCGTCGTACCGCCTTCAGGTGCACTGGCCAGACTGAAAAAGAGTTAAGTTAACCATCATAACATAGAGATTCGTAATTAAAGACCGTCAAACAAGGAAACAAAATGATGCATGTTTTGGCGTTCCACCTGCATTTTATTAGCTGTCTGTCTTAAAAATTGAGTTTTAGTGTTTGTACCGGTGAATCTGATTCTGTAAAATCCCTAAGGGCTTGCTTTGGTTGCACACTTGCAGAAGGGGCACAACCTGAAAATGTCAATTCAGCACTTTCGACCACGGAATATGCAGTAGTATAAAATAAACGTAACAGCTCAGTTTATTAAACACTTGAAAGCAACCATGAGTCAAATACAAGTATTTTATTTCACTTTAATTCTAACATTTCCTCGAGATGACGTGGCGGCGGAACATAACAAATTTTCCTAGCGCTGGAAAAACTCTCTAGTTTTCAAAAATCTCTCACCAAAAGAGATAGATAAACAGTTCTCGAAATATTAATCGTAGCAGCTTGTATCAACAGAAACTGGATAACATGTATTCAATATTGTTATCGGCTGTTAATTCGTTTGAACAGTTGAAAATTAGTCTGACAACGTGGCCATTGCCAATTCCATTTACGTTCTACCGCGGATTTGTTAAGTACACAGATTGGTAGCAATATCGAATTAGCCGGACTGTTTTTTTGTTTTCGAAAATAACGCTCAGTCTAAAGTACAAGTCTTCGTGCGTGAGAAAGTTTTTGCGCAAGAGACCTAGAAGCCTTCCAAATTTCAGATCAATACTGATGCAATTAATTGAGTTGCTAAGCTCTTTGCCGCGGACTGATTTATTTTGAAATTATTATTATAACAAATACTGGTAAGATCGACTGCAATTTAGAACTATCAATTTAACACCTGTGTTAGTGAATAATAATCATCGGTTTTACAAACTATCGTATCCCGTTTTTTGAATTCTTTTTTTTTTTTTTAATTTCAAGAGCAAAATGTATTATAACAAGATCATCGCGAGTGGATTTCCAAAACAGTTAGTTAATTGAGATTTATTTAATGTTCTACCTGGAAATGTTTTTTAGTAATCAATATCACTCATCTTGGCTCTTTACCTAATTTTTCACCCAAAGTGTTCAATTTGGCAAATCAATTTCCATTATGTAACAAGTAGGTGACTTCTATAGCAAGTCCATAATCAACCTCTAGCTCTGTAATATTTTAATTCGTGACTTGAATGAAATGTGAATTAAATTTAACTTTTATTTGGTAATAAAGCTAATGTTGTTGTTGCTGTCGTTAATTGAATGAATTGACCCAAAAGGAACCTTTCAGTCGCACAGAAAGCTACGATTCCACGAAATATTGGCTGAAATGCTGACAAATCTCGTGCTTTATTAAAATTTCGTTTTTTTAAGAGTTCAATATGTGTCCGTAGCCAGGATTTTGAATGGGATCGGAGGCGGTGCGTCTGACCGCCATCAGCGGACTTCTCCAGCGCCTTTCGGTTTCATAAACGGTCGATGCCACTGTAAAGACACTTTTTTTTAAAACTAGTTTCTAATCCAGAATTAAACCTGAACCTTTCGCTTGCTATGCTCTTTCCCTAACCACTACACTACCCCGCTGATCGACCAGATTCCCCAAAACTTTTAAGTACAGCTTACTATTGTTAACTGGCTTTCACAACTTATACATCTATAACAGGCCTAGCCCTATAATAAGCCTAGTCAGAAGCCCATCACTAGGAGCGTACAACTCCCATACTAAGCCTATGCCACGGCATTAACTTACCGAGTTAGTTTTAGACTATCTTTTCCAGCGAAAAAGGAAGTTTCTGTACACGTGATAGCGCATCATCATCACCTTTCCTTTGTTCTAAAGTTTCTCAGCTTCGCAGATAAACTTCAGAACAAAAGAAAGTTCGAGGAAAAGTTTCGCACGAGAGAATGGGGATAACGGAGCACTATGATTGGTCACTGGGGCTCCTGCGAGAGTCCCGTATTCGCGGCAAATAAACTAAAAATAATTCGGTCTGTGAAAACGCCCTGACAGGAATATAATGCAGTTGTAGCTCGTAGCCTGGGCTCCTGGCTTAGCCCTATCCCGAAAATATTGACGCAATTTAACTCGGACCTAAACGTCGCCCTTTCCAAGACTATTTTAAAAGTTACAAGTTGCCTTATTGTAACACAATCCAGAGCACATAATTAGAGGCTTGGTTACCAATGATGGCATCGACTGTTTATTATGACAACGACGCCTATTTCCTTTTCAGTTACGGTCGTTGTGTATCCATATGCTCCTGGCATCCAGTTTGAGATGTAAGATAATCAAACAGTAAAACAGAAGTTGATCTAGATTTCGCCATTTTT
The DNA here is from genome assembly GCA_948470475.1 of Galaxea fascicularis. Classification (NCBI taxonomy): domain Eukaryota; kingdom Metazoa; phylum Cnidaria; class Anthozoa; order Scleractinia; family Euphylliidae; genus Galaxea; species Galaxea fascicularis. The sequence goes on along the minus strand of OX419340.1, from coordinate 29,151,295 downwards.
GTTTGTTTGTTTTTCTTTTTGGTTTACGAAAAGTTCAAATGTCCCCATGCCCTATTCTGCCGGCGGAATTTCGAGCAGAATAAGCGATCTTTGAAGCGAACATTCTGCTGACAGAATAAGGTATTTTCGAGCAGAATTTGAGCAAAATAAGGGAAAATCAGCTACACTAATGATATGTATAACAGTTGTAAGAAAAATAAAATAATAAAAAAAACCCAAAAACAAATGGAAAATACCTAATAGTGGTGACCTAAAGAACATCTAATTAGTTTTTAGAGGTTAGGCCCAGGCTCCCTTCCATATTTGACAAGCAGAATTTATCCAAGCCTTGCAACTTTGTCACTTCGTCGTAGAAACATGAAGTGGTCATCTCGTGCCATGTTACACTAAGAACAAATGGGGTCAGCGTGCCGGTTCCCGCGGGTCCCGGGCATTAGACCAAGATAAGCCAATCCCACTGGGCTTTGCGGGTGGTCACGCCATGTTGCACGATTGTCGTGATGTTTTCAGTGCACTCAGTGTAGTCCATTTCCACGCTTTGCTGGGTTTCTGTCGGAAATGAGTCTGTGTAAAGCTGTTTGAATGAAGATAATGCGCGTAAATTATACTAATATAGGGATAGCAGCTGCTCTTCTTGTCGTTTGTTTCATATCTTTCAAGCTATTTCAGAGGAGTCATCTTGTCACGGTACAGACGAAATCTGGAGGTACAGTGTAAACGTAAGAAAAACGTAAGCTTAACTGAAGTCTAGGTTTTTTAACATTTAAGGTTTATGTCCGTTTTGTTCTTCGAACTTTTCCAGATGCGAGGCTAAGGAATATATTAGAGAAACACTTACTTACATGCCAATGACAAACAAAAATAACGTCCACTGTTTTCTTTCTTGTAATTAAGTTTAAGGTGGCTCAAACCGGTTTCAACACTTTCAAGAAACTCACTTATTGGAACGATTTACACTACAACACTGTATCACGTATTAGCAATGTTGTGGTACCATATGAAACAGCAATTATTGCTGAATAAAAAGCGGTCATTATTGTGATGCAAGACATAACCATGGCAACGGGAATGCTTTGTAAAAACACCCTATATTTTGGCTTTAGTTGCTCATATCTCCAAAACGAAGTCGGTGACCCCCATTTTTTATTGCTCGAAAGTGATCAGGAGACCAAGATAAAACTTTTTGCAAAGTTTAAAAAAAATCTGTGGAGCAGATTCAGAGCCACCTTAAAAAATAAAAAAAAATAAGGTGGCTCTTTATCCACTCCAGAATTTTTTGAAACTTTGCAGACAGTTTTTTCTTGGTCTGCTAATCACTTTTCAGCTTTAAAAAATGGGGGTCACCGAGTTCGTTTTTGAGATACAAGCAACTAAAGCTGAAATATAGGGCGTTTCTACAGGGCTTTCCTGTTTCTATGGTTACGTGTTACGTCACAATAATGACCGCATTTCATTCAGCAATAATTGCTCTTTCATTTGGTAGCATAAAATTGTTACTACGTGATAGTGTTATAGAGTCAATCTTTCTGACAAGTGAGGCTCTTGAAAGTGTTGAAAGCGGTTTGAGCCACCTTTAGCTTAAGTATTAGCTAAAGTTCTTAATTATAAGTTTCTTCCACTAAGTTACTTTAGCAGTCAAGAACCAAGTCTCTGAAAGTCAGCTCAAGAAGGCTCTAAAGACTATAGACGCTCTTAAAAGACAGCTTTCAAAAGCCAGAAGAATCGACACAAAGACCAGTGGAATGGAACTGGATAAAAGAAAGTAAGCAGAATGGGACATTCCATTTAACATCCCCCCTCCCCCCATATTGTTGCCAACTCCGATTCCAACACTACCATGCACGACAGAAAAAAAGTGATTCTGACACCCCCATGTAGGCCCAATTAACAATTTAGGCCAAAACTCTTTTTTGGCGAATACAGTGAATCTGACACCCTCATATAAGCTGAAGTGTCTGTTTCCAGCAACCCCTAATAACCCAAATTCCAGATGCCACATTAATAGTGTATTAATTAAGGGAAGTAATTTTGGGTAATTTAACAACTGACCACTTAATAGAGGGTGACTGCGTAATACAGATTTGACTGTACTGCTGTTACAAAATGAGAAGAAAGTCGCAGAAATAGAGATTGTTTTCAATTGCCTTAATAGAAAAAATTATTATTATTACCTTCTGCTTTGCTTAGAAAGCTTATCAATCTTGTTTTTTGTTGTATGCTGTAACTTACAGTGTGTGAAACATACAGTGTGTGACAATATCAGATTGCAAGTTAATACAGTAACTATACTTTCCAGCTGATTATTGTCAGTAATTATCTGTAATAAAATTGTCTGCTAGAAAATTGTTAGCAGCAGCACATTTCTCTCAGCTGTTGTCCATTTGTTCCTTCAGTTTTTCAGGTCACAAACTTGTTCATTTGGACCTCAAAGGAGCTCCTCCAAAGATGGACTATCTAATAAAGGTATGAACTTAGATTTAAGTATAGTGGTAGTCCCACTATAACAAAGGCCCTGGCACAATGAATGATATTTTTTAGGTTGGCCTATTGTAGTTCCAGCGAAATGTACAGAATTGAATTTGTCACAACAAGCCCTGGTGTGCAAAGTTCTCAGTTATGATGAATGTGATCCAGTCAAGCTCAAACTCAAACAAAATATAGTAATGTGTTCATACATTGTATGGCTGACACTGAAGTTAAATTGGATCAACTAAGGTAAAAATTCATTGATCCTTGATTACGGTACATTTCTTTCAACAGTTTATTCTATGCTCTGAGAGGTTTCAGTCTGTCAAAAGAATGTCTGTGGCCTTGAAGTCATTTAATAATAATCTAGAGTTGTTTTAATGCTTAAGTATAGATTGTTGGTGAATACATCACAGGGCTGTCACTAATTTTTGAAGTAGATGGGGATATACAAAAAAATAGCCGGGGATTTGAGTGGCTGTAGTGAAGTTAACATGCTGGTTTTATATCAAAGTAGCTTGGGGTATACCTCAAAATACAAGGAGAAAATCCCTGGCCCCTGGCCCTTAATGACAGCCCAGTGCATCAACTTCTCTTATAAATGTATATAATTGTTCCTTTCTCTAAAACATTTCTCATAGATCCTACCAGACTTTGTCAAATGGGGAGCAACCGGGTTATTGGTTGAATATGAGGACACATTTCCCTATAAGGAAAAGTATGAAGTGTTACGTGCCAAAAATTCATACAGGTGGGAGTCTAGACATTTATATTACTACTGTCATGGAAAACTATGCTTTCAAGTGAAAAACCACAAATGTATCCCATGAGTAACTTATTATGTATTTTTTGGTAATTATTCGTGAGTCAGGCTTGTACGTTTTAAGCACCATGTAATTCCACTTCACTGACAGTTTTTCAGTATTTGATAATCAAGAAACATTGTACTTGTACAAGTATGTTAAAAATGTGATCATTTATCTTTAATGGCTTTAAAGTTCATTTAGAATAGAAACCTGGCATACATGTACGGTGCAATAGCTTTATCCTACAAGAACCAGAAAAAAAATTAATCTCTTTATGAAACAGAAATGACTTTGACTTGTACGTACACTGTAAGTCTGTAAGTCTATAATTAATAAATAAACAAACAAACAAATCCTCAAACTACTGTAACAGATCATACCAAATAAACCTGAATTTCACATTATGCAAATGGATGAGTGTATACCTGCCAACTTTTTCTGACTCAAAGGCGTGAGGTCTCTACTCTGGAAGTTCCAGGATTTTTGATGATGATATGACCATATCCGAGGATTTCTGAAGACATCCGAAGAGATCCAAAGCTGCCCAAAGATTTCCAAGGATGTTCCGAATAATTCAGAAGTTCTCAAGAAAATGATTACCCTCCATACTTCCTCAGTGTCTTTCCTTCAAAAATCAGAAATTTTGGGGAAACTATCATCATTTACTCATTTTACATCATTGGACTTTTTGCTTATCACTGTGGTTTGATTTCACATGCATTGTAAAGTTTGGAAAGCGTAGCAGCTTATGCTGTAACAACTAACATTTTCCAACCAGGCATGAGAAAATTGGCCTTTAGGCATGAGACTTGGCAGGTTTATGAGTGGGTGTGGAATTTTAAAAGACATATTTGCCTAAATGAATTAAGATGGTATTTTGATTCATCATTTACATGTATGCTGATTTAATATTTTAAACAAGGCACATACATTGTACACTGCACAGTATACTGGTATTTATTGTTAATTATATGTATGATTGTGCTGTTTATTCATTCATGCTTACACAATTTTTGTGCAAAAAATGTTTCATATGTGTAAGCAAGATACAAGTAGTGCATTTAACATGAATTTTTGGTATAATTGTGATTCACAGTGAAGACGAAATCAAGCATTTTCTTGAAACAGCTGCTGAAAACAACCTGATAGTCATCCCACTTGTACAGACATTTGGCCATCTAGAGGTAAAAATTTAAGTCTGTTTATAATATCAGTGGCAAATTAAAGATTTTTCTCTCTCAAGTTTGAGAGGAAGACTTTTCAGTCACTCAGTGAAGATAGCTCAATATGAGAAAAGTACTGAATGATCAGGAGATCTAGCAAGCTGTCTGCTCAACCTAATTTATTTGATCCTGGCTTATATTGTTTTTGGTTGTCTGTTTTCTCTTTTCAAGTTTGTCTTAAAACACAAGGAATTTTCACATCTTCGTGAAACAGAACACTTCACAAATTCATTATGCCCAAATAATAAAGGTGAGATTGACAAGTAGAGGAGAAATGTATACATTATTGTAGAATTTGTATTCTAGAAGCATTCCACTCTCCAAATTAAGGTGCCAGCAAGGTTTTTGCTAGAAGGGCATCCAGGCATCCTGTGGACAGCCACTTTTAGAAGAAATTTAAAAAAAAGATTCATTTAATCTCTTATACGTTTATGGGAAATCATGCCTCCTGGATGGTCAGTTTCCAGTGTCTGGCTAAAAGCCTGGGTGCTATTGTCCTTGAGATTTTGAGGCAGACTGGATGAAACAGCCATTTAATAGGTTTGGGATTTTTGGAAAATTTGACTCACACTCATGTGGGAGATTTGCTTACCTGTAAGAGAGCCTGGAAGATTTTGTGCCACATACAGTTAGACCCAGCCATACAACCACCCCGTTAATACAACCACCTCGGTATGAATTAGTGGAAGTTCAAACCTTTTCATACACTCAATTCAGATTGTGATGTACAAAGTAAAATGTTAAAGTTACTTTAAGAATCGTCTAATTCAAGTCTTGCATGTTTTGTTTTGATATGCTCAGAGTCTGTTCCCATGGTGTTAGAGCTTGTGGAGCAGGTTTTAGCTCTCCATCCTGGTGTGAAGTGGTTTCATATTGGGGGAGATGAGGTAATAAACAAAATAGCAAATAATAACAGTATTGTTTTTTTAGGGGGGGGGGGTTCGGGGGAAGGGTGGGAGTGTGAAAGCCCAGGTATTTATTAGGATATAATATGATTCACTTGAACTTCTTATGGGAAGTAGTAGTGGGAGGGGTGGGTGGGTTATGACTTATCTCCCAACATAAAATACTACTCGTCATCATTATCATCATCATCGTTGTAACCGAAGTTACGTGTATTCATGCTCAACATAGTTTATTATCAAAAATCCACACTCCTACGGTACTGTACAAGATAAAATGCAAAATACAAACAATACAAAGTTAAGAAAATGCATTAACGAACACGAAGAAACATTCAAATGTATGATTGAGTTTAAAAATATATTTACCTTAACGGTGCACTGACTTAACAACGAAATGACAGTTATGGTCTGAAACCTCCATAAAAATTGTGACAAAAACGTTGACAAACAATACTGAATTTATAACTTAAAGCTAGAGAAATTACGTGACGTTACGTAACGACATGGTAACACTAAAGACAAAGTGAACAATAGAAGGAATACAAACTACAAAAAAGTACAGCTAATTAACAATTAGACGCGACAAACACGAAATAAACTAAAGGAAAATTTGAATTAAAGTTTCGCGGTAACAGTCGCCATCATCATTATCATCGTCGTCATCAATGTAAGGTGGTTGGAGGTGCTTAATGGGTATGGTTATTAATTTTGTGGAATATTAAAAGAAGGTACATTCAAAGGTGAAAATTTGAATGATCACTATACATGCTTCCAACAAAAAGTCTAAAGCGGGTGTCTTGGGGATGTCCAGACACTCTTCTGGTACTCAATGTCAAGGTTAGATTTATAATAATTGTGTCAGGGGTTCTTCTGCCAAGTTTCTCACCTGTAGCTTAATCTTCAGCTTCTTATTTCTACAAGTAATGAAACCCTAGTCTCCTTTGCAGCCGTCTTTAGGCTTGTCACGCAACGCTGGGGAGGAGCGTTGCGTGACGAGCCTAAAAACGGCTGCGAGGGAGACAATGAAACCCCTGATATAGTAAATTCATTGGCTAAATGAAATGTTAACAAATGTGATTTGTAGTCGTGACTGACTGCTAACACGATCAGTATTCATTTTAGTTTTTTCACAACCCAGGTATGGAATCTTAAGACCTGCTCAGTCTGTATGAAGGATGAACGCAATAAATCACAACTGTTTGTGCATCACATGACACCGATTTTAAAGCATTTGAAAGCTAAAGATGTGGCTCCAATAATGTGGGAAGATATGATGAGGATGTGGCCAGTTGATCGCTTAAAAGGTACAGGGGTGTATGGTTGAGTTCATACAGCTGAAACACTTGATTCATGATGACATCTGATGATCAACTTTATTCAAGTCTCATGTCTTACAGCTCAGGCACAGTGCCTTACTAATTGAAGAGACTGAAACATTTGTAAGTTTTGTGTTTCTATGAAACTTAGGGCTAATAGGGTTAATTGTCTTAACTTGATATCTTAAATTCTCGTTAGTGTCTTTGTAAGTTTTGTACTTTTATCTTGTTTCTGTCATGTGTTTGATACATGAGCTTCTGGCTTGGATACACAAGGAACCTGATGCCATGCACTGATAGTGATAAATTGATTGATTGATTGATTGATTGATTGATTGATTGATACTTTAATAGAAAGGCTTTCGGCAAACAGAGTGTATAATTATTGGTTTTGGACTTAAAACCCTCTTCTGAAATTCGCTCTGGTTTGCCACATAGACTGATTATGGCATCAGATCGTAGTTCTGCGCTTATTTTGTGGTTTAAAGGATTAGCTTGTCTTTTCCGAAAAATTCAAGAAACAGAAATAAAAAGGATCTGATGCATGGTTCATTTCTTTAGTTTTGTTTCCTTCTCTTGGTTCAGGTTTGGGCAAAAGTCTTTAGCAAACTTACTGATAAGAATCTACGAGCGTCACATCATTCTTTTGTGGCACCATCATGAGAACAAGACTGTTTGATGGTTTGCTAATGAGTCTTTCTTGCATTCAATTTCTGTGACAGAACTTGGCAGTGTTGTAGAGCCCATGGTGTGGGCGTACAGAGGAGATATTTCGCTTTCTGGTTACTTTCCCCCAGGTAAAGGTTGATGACGTCAAAATGTGTTAAGAACAAAAAAGTGGGACGCGAGCCGGCGATAGCCGAGTGTATCACTGTTGTTATTACCATATTTTGACGTCTTCTGTGATCTAATCCTGAACAGACGCGCACGGAAACATGGAATCCATCTGTTTCATATAAAGAAACGTTTTGTGTTTTGTTTAGTGGCGCTCTACTGAGACTGCTCGCGTAGTTTGTTCAAGCCATTTTCCACAAAGAAACGCTACAGCCTCAGTAACTCCGACCAATCATAACAGACAAACCGCGCAATGAGCCAATCAGAATGCGAAAAAAAAGCGGGGAAAAAGCGTGCAAACGAGTCACGATTACAGTCATTGCATAAACGTCCTATTAAGCGTACTACAAAGTATTATTAATGGTAGTTTAAACATGTTGTTATGATATTCTCCACTTTGCAGGAATGTGGGAGAGATACGGACAAGCATTCAAGAACATTTGGGCTGCAAGTGCATTTAAAGGTAAAACTCTTCTTTTTAGAAAACACACGACACGTGATGAAAAAATCCTACAGCGACTGACAAAATAATTATTATGTACTAGCCCACGACTTTTACGAAAAACCCAGGAAACAGAAGCAAAAGAAGCGCTCAAAATAATTTTCGGACGGTGGCCGGTCATGTTGTTACTGAGAAGCAGGGTTGGCGCACTGGTGAGAGCGCTCGCCTTCCACCAAGGTGTCCCTGGTTGGATCATAAGTGGGCTGAGTTTGTTGGTTTTCTACTCTGCTCCGAGAGGTTTTTCTCGGGTTCCTCCAGTTTTCCCCTCTCCCCCAAAACCAACATTTGATTTGAGTTGAGTTGATTTAGAGTTGATTTGATTTGAGTTGATTAAGAGTTCATTTGATTTACAGTCTCCCCAATTAGTAGAGCACCTGTGCTCGGCTAGAACGATTTGAGACTTAAATAAACTTACTATTATTATTTGTATATACCACACAAGTGAATAGTGCTTTTCGCGCGTTCTGATTGGTGAACTCGGAGGTGACTAGCAAAGTACCATTCTCCTCCGAGCAGCCGAAGAGAACTGATCAAAACGGTCTCCCGTTTCGGTTTCCGAAGAGGAAATTATTTGAATAGTTATTCAGCTTGTGTGGTATATACTAAAACAATTATTCACCTCAGTGTTCACCACTATCCACCAATATCCACCACTCTCCACCTCCACTTCGGTGAATAATTGTTAATTATTACGAGGGTTTTCGGTAACATTTTAAACTACAGGATTCATAGGTTAAACAAGCGGACGTCAGACTTAAAAAAGTAATTTCGTGTGAACCATCGGACGTTACTACCGCACTTTTCATGTCAAACAACCGGACGTTACAGCTGTACGTCCGGTGTCCGGACTCAAACGAAACCCCTGTATTACCATGTGATGTCACCACAGATATTTTATTGATGCGGTTAAATGTATTCTCTCTAGGAGCCACACATCCATGGAGTAACTTCGTCCCTATTGGTTTCCATGTACAGAACAATCTAAACTGGTTGGATGTCATCGCTACGTTACCAAGCACTCTGAAAATGACTGGCATCGCTCTGACAGGCTGGAGCAGGTAACGCAATGCTTCGACTTGTCTTCAGGCCATCACTTTGGGTTCGACCCTCGTCAGTGCATGCCTGACCTTATTTTGAGTCCCTTCTCTCGCTCCTTTCGATGATTTACATTTGTTTATCATTAACGCGGTTTTTACGAACTAACAAACTGATCAGCTCCCAGACGGTTGGTTTGATGTTAGCGCAGCTTGTAGAGTATTACACCAGTATCACAGAGGTCAGGACTTCCTCTCCCGTACAAGACTAAAGTTTTTTAGCCTTTCTTTTCGGTACCGCTAAACTAGTGGTCAGGTGGTCAAACCTCAAACCCCTGGTCGAGCAGCCTTCATTACCCCTTTACACCCTAAGATCAAAATTTAAATTCTCATTTGTTGCCCGTATACATTTCCTATAGAAGTAGTAGGGAGAAATTGTTAAAATATGAAGCAAATTCTTCTTGTGTTCAACATTTGCTTCAACATCCTTTCGATTTTGTTGAATGGCAATGTTGAAAGCGTTTGCCACCCCTTTCCAACTTGTTGAAACGTGTTGAAACGATGTTCAATCGAAGTTGAAAGAGTTTAAAAGCCTTTAAACTTTGCTTCAACATGCCAACATTTATTTTGTTCTCTGGAATGTTCGGAATGTTGAAACGGAGTTGAAGTCGTTTGCCCCGCTCTTTCAACATTGTTGAGCAAGCGCTGGGGCCTGAAAGTAATTACCAGGCCACTCGCTAAGTTTTGTTGAATGAAATGTTGAAACCGTTTGCTCATCCCACCGTTCAACATCATTCAACAACCTTCCAACAGCGTTCAACAAAATCGAATGGATGTTGAAGCAAATGTTGAAGCCCTTTGCTAGGGCCTTTAATTCTCATGACCACTCTGTTACATAAATGGTGGAATTAATAAGGAGAAATTTGATGCTGATCACGCTTAAAGTTTGATTGTACCCCTTCTATGAATTGTGTCCATCAAAAAGAACTTAACCGTTGTTCGCAAAGTTTACCATGGCATCTTCATTTGATAGGTATGATCACTATGGCACTCTGTGTGAACTACTGCCGGCCGCTGTACCATCATTGGCTTTCTGTTTACAGGCATTGCATCACGGTAAGCCTCCAGGCGAAAAAGAACCATCTTAAGATTCATATTCTCCTAACTGGTCTTTGTAAGACTACCAGTTCAGAGAATTTGGATGAACATGAAGATATTTAAGTTGGGAGTGGGGGGTGGGGCGGATAATTGACATATAAGACCAGGGCCGTGGCCACTCAGTCACGGTGTCGCCCTTGAAGCGTTTCGTTCTGTGCGTGTA